>BRYE01000003.1:18218556-18238556 GCA_030159115.1 Actinidia arguta var. hypoleuca | reverse complement strand
GCCCAACTAGATACATAAAAAATTCAGGTATCCGACCGTAATTTTCAAAAACATATATTTCAAAAATTTAAATATCCCATATAGATCCGAAGAATAAAAAAAATTTGGGGGAACTAAATTTGAATATTTTAGAAAAGCCTGGGACCAAAGTATAATTTTTAAAACTTTAAGGGGCAAATTAAATTTAAAAAAAGTCAAGGGACCAAATTGTAGTACTCGCACATAGATCCTGAAACTAGGAAAACCTTGGTGGAACTAAACTAAAATTTTTTGAAAGGTCGTGAACCAATGTGTAATTTTTAAAACTTTAGGTGCTAAAGTTTAAATAATAAAAAATGAAGAGAGCAAACTGTAATTTCCAAAAATCTTTTAGAAAAAACTATAATACTCGCATATAGATCCCGTAACTAAGAAAACCTTGCGGAACTAAATTAAAAAATTTAGAAAGGTAATGGACCAAAGTGTAATGTTTCAAAATATTATGGGAAAAACTTAAAATTTTTAAAATTTATGGGACAAAACTGCAATCCTCAAATTTCGATCTCTAAACTAAAAAATCCTTTCGATGGAAAGAAAGTGAACAGTTCGGATAAGCCAAAGACCAAACTGTTCTTTTTCAAACTTTGGACTGCAAGTTATAAAAATCAAGTATTTCGGGGAAAAAATTGTAATTTCAGACTATTTATAGGAAAAAATTAAGATCTTCGCATATAGATCCGAAATATATAAAATCTTGGGAGAACTAAATTAAAAATTTAGAAGGGTAGTGGATCAAAGTGTAATGTTTAAAATATTAGGGACCAAACTGAAATTTTTAAACATTTATGGATCAAAACCATAATACTCGCATATAGATCCGAACACTAGGAAAACTTTGGGGAAATAAATTGAATATTTTAAAACTTAGGGACCAAAGTATAGTTTTGATACCTTTGAGGGTCAAAGTTATAAATTTAAAAAACACGGGGGACCAAATTATAATACTTGCATGTAGATCTTGAAACAAAAAAAAAATATTCATGGAGCTTAATTAAAAAGTTTTGTAAGGTTGGAGTCCAGAGTGTAATTTTTAAAAACTTTGAGGGTCAAACTTTGAATATAAAACTATCGGGGGACCAACCTATAATACTCGTATATAAATTCCGAAACTAAGAAAGTCTTTCGAAACTAAATTAAAAAATTCAGAAATACCAAAGACCAAATTACAGTTTTTAAAATATTAGGAAAAAAATTAAAAATTTCAAATTGTAATTTCTAAAACATATTGGACAAAACTGCAATCCTCACATTTAGATCTCGAAACTAAGAAAACCTTTGGAGAGAATTTAAATTGAACAATTTAGAGAGGCCAAGGACCAAATTGTTATTTTTAAATCTTTAGAGGGCAAATTATATAAATCAAGTATTCTAGGGGCCAAATTGTAATTTTAAATATTAATAGGACAAAATAAAAATCCTTGCTTATATATCCGAAAACTAAGAAAATTTTGTGGGAACTAAATTAAAAATTTAGAAACGTCTTGTGCAAAAGTGTAGTTTTCAAAACTTTTGGGGCCCAACTAGATACATAAAAAAATTCAGGTATCCGACTGTAATTTTCAAAAAAATACGATTCAAAACATTAAATCTCGCATATAGATCCAAAGACTAAGAAAATTTTGGGGGAACTAAATTGTATATTTTAGAAAGGCCTGGGACCAAAGTATAATATTCAAAACTTTAAGGGGCAAATTAAAAATTTAAAAAAGTCAAGGGACCAAATTGTAGTACCCCGACATAGATCCTGAAACTAGGAATAACTTGGTGAAATTAAACCAAAAATTTTAGAAAGGTTGTGAACCAAAGTATAATTTTAAAAATTTTAGGGGTTAAACTTTAAATAATAAAAAATGAAGAGAGCAAACTGTAATTTTCAAAATCTTTTAGAAAAAACTGTAATACTCGCATATAGATCCCGTAACTAAGAAAACCTTGCGGAACTAAATTAAAAAATTTACAAAGGTAATGGACCAAAGTGTAATGTTTCAAAATATTATGGGAAAAACTATAAATATCAAAAATTTAAGTGCCCAAGCAGAAAATTTTTAAAATTTATGGGACAAAACTACAATCCTCAAATTTAGATCTCTAAACTAAAAAATCTTTGGATGGAAAGAAAGTGAACAGTTCGGATAAGCCAAAGACCAAACTGTTCTTTTTCAAACTTTGGACGGCAAGTTATAAAAATCAAGTATTCCAGGGAAAAAATAGTAATTTCAAACTATTTATAGGACAAAATTACGATCTTCGCATATAGATCCGAAACAAAGAAAATCTTGGAGAACTAAATTAAAAATTTAGAAGGGTAATGGATCAAAGTGTAATGTTTAAAATATTAGGGATCAAACTGTAATTTTTAAAAATTTATGGAACAAAATCATAATACTCACATATAGATCCGAACACCAGGAAAACTTTGGGGAAATAAGTTGAATATTTTAAAACTCAGGGACCAAAGTATAGTTTTGATACCTTTGAGGGGCAAAATTATAAATTTGAAAAACACGGGGGACCAAATTATAATACTTGCATGTAGATCTTGAAACCAAAAAAAAAATATTCATGGAGCTTAATTAAAAAGTTTTGTAAGGTTGGAGTCCAGAGTGTAATTTTTAAAAACTTCAGGGCCAAACTTTGAATATAAAACTATCGGGGGACCAACCTATAATACTCGCATATAAATTCCGAAACTAAGAAAGCCTTGGGAAACTAAATTAAAAAATTTAGAAAGACCAAAGACCAAATGCAGTTTTCAAAATACTAGGAAAAAAATTAAAAATTTCAAATTATAATTTCTAAAACATATTGGACGAAACTGCAATCCTCACATTTAGATCTCGAAACTAAGAAAACCTTTGGAGAGAATTAAATTGAACAATTTAGAGAGGCCAAGGACCAAATTGTTATTTTTAAAACTTTAGAGGGCAAATTATTAAAATCAAGTATTCCAGGGGACAAATTATAATTTCAAATATTAATAGAACAAAATTAGAATCCTTGCTTATATATCCGAAAACTAAGAAAATTTTGTGGTAACTAAATTAAAAATTTAGAAACGTCTTGGGCAAAAGTGTAGTTTTCAAAACTTTTGGGGCCCAACTAGATACATAAAAAAATTCAGGTATCCGACTGTAATTTTCAAAAACATATGTTTCAAAACATTAAATCTCGCATACAGATCCGAAAAGTAAGAAAATTTTGGGGGAACTAAATTGTATATTTTAGAAAGGCCTGGGACCAAAATATAATTTTCAAAACTTTAAGGGGCAAATTAGAAATTTAAAAAAGTTAAGGGAACAAATTGTAGTACTCGCACATAGATCCTGAAACTAGGAATACCTTGGTGGAATTAAACCAAAAATTTCAGAAAGGTTGTGAACCAATGTGTATTTTTTAAAACTTTAGATGCTAAAGTTTAAATAATAAAAAATGAAGAGAGCAAACTGTAATATCCAAAAATCTTTTAGAAAAAAGCTAATACTCGCATATAGATCCCGTAACTAAGAAAACCTTGCGGAACTAAATTAAAAAATTTACAAAGGTAATGGACCAAAGTGTAATGTTTCAAAATATTATGGAAAAAACTATAAATATAAAAAATTTAAGTGCCCAAGCCGAAATTTTTTAAAATTTATGGGACAAAACTGAAATCCTCAAATTTAGATCTCTAAACTAAAAAATCCTTTCGATGGAAAGAAAGTGAACAGTTCGGATAAGCCAAAGACGAAACTGTTCTTTTTTAAACTTTGGACGGCAAGTTATAAAAATCAAGTATTCCAGGGAAAAAATTGTAATTTCAAACTATTTATAAGACAAAATTACGATCTTCGCATATAGATCCGAAATTAATAAAATCTTGGGAGAACTAAATTAAAAATTTAGAAGGGTAATGGATCAAAGTGTAATGTTTAAAATATTAGGGACCAAACTGAAATTTTTAAACATTTATGGATCAAAACCATAATACTCGCATATAGATCCGAACACTAGGAAAACTTTGGGGAAATAAATTGAATATTTTAAAACTTAGGGACCAAAGTATAGTTTTGATACCTTTGAGGGTCAAAATTATAAATTTAAAAAACACGGGGGACCAAATTATAATACTTGCATGTAGATCTTGAAACAAAAAAAAAATATTCATGGAGCTTAATTAAAAAGTTTTGTAAGGTTGGAGTCCAGAGTGTAATTTTTAAAAACTTTGAGGGCCAATCTTTGAATATAAAAATATCAGGGGACCAACCTATAATACTCGTATATAAATTCCGAAACTAAGAAAGTCTTTGGAAACTAAATTAAAAAATTCAGAAATACCAAAGACCAAATTACAGTTTTTAAAATATTAGGAAAAAAATTAAAAATTTCAAATTGTAATTTCTAAAACATATTGGACAAAACTGCAATCCACACATTTAGATCTCGAAACTAAGAAAACCTTTGGAGAGAATTTAAATTGAACAATTTAGAGAGGCCAAGGACCAAATTGTTATTTTTAAATCTTTAGAGGGCAAATTATATAAATCAAGTATTCCAGGGGCCAAATTGTAATTTTAAATATTAATAGGACAAAATAAAAATCCTTGCTTATATATCCGAAAACGAAGAAAATTTTGTGGGAACTAAATTAAAAATTTAGAAACGTCTTGTGCAAAAGTGTAGTTTTCAAAACTTTTGGGGCCCAACTAGATACATAAAAAAATTTAGGCATCCGACTGTAATTTTCAAAAAAATATGATTCAAAACATTAAATCTCGCATATAGATCCGAAGACTAAGAAAATTTTGGGGGAACTAAATTATTTATTATAGAAAGGCCTGGGACTAAAGTATAATTTTCAAAACTTTAAGGGGCAAATTAGAAATTTAAAAAAGTCAAGGGACCAAATTGTAGTACCCCCACATAGATCCTGAAACTAGGAATAACTTGGTGGAATTAAACCAAAAATTTTAGAAAGGTCGTGAACCAAAGTGTAATTTTAAAAATTTTAGGGGCTAAACTTTAAATAATAAAAAATGAAGAGAGCAAACTGTAATTTTCAAAATCTTTTAGAAAAAACTGTAATACTCGCATATAGATCCCGTAACTAAGAAAACCTTGCGGAACTAAATTAAAAAAATTAGAAAGGTAATGGACCAAAGTGTAATGTTTCAAAATATTATGGGAAAAACTATAAATATCAAAAATTTAAGTGCCCAAGCAGAAAATTTTTAAAATTTATGGGACAAAACTGCAATCCTCAATTTAGATCTCTAAACTAAAAAATCCTTTGGATGGAAAGAAAGTGAACAGTTCGGATAAGCCAAAGACCAAACTGTTCTTTTTCAAACTTTGGACGGCAAGTTATAAAAATCAAGTATTCCGGGGAAAAAATAGTAATTTCAAACTATTTATAGGACAAAATTACGATCTTCGCATATAGATCCGAAACAAAGAAAATCTTGGAGAACTAAATTAAAAATTTAGAAGGGTAATGGATCAAAGTGTAATGTTTAAAATATTAGGGATCAAACTGTAATTTTTAAAGATTTATGGAACAAAATCATAATACTCGCATATAGATCCGAACACCAGGAAAACTTTGGGGAAATAAGTTGAATATTTTAAAACTCAGGGACCAAAGTATAGTTTTGATACCTTTGAGGGGCAAAATTATAAATTTGAAAAACACGGGGGACCAAATTATAATACTTGCATGTAGATCTTGAAACAAAAAAAAAATATTCATGGAGCTTAATTAAAAAGTTTTGTAAGGTTGGTGTCCAGAGTGTAATTTTCAAAAACTTCAGGGCCAAACTTTGAATATAAAACTATCGGGGGACCAACCTATAATACTCGTATATAAATTCCGAAACTAAGAAAGTCTTTGGAAACTAAATTAAAAAATTCAGAAATACCAAAGACCAAATTATAGTTTTTAAAATATTAGGAAAAAAATTAAAAATTTCAAATTGTAATTTCTAAAACATATTGGACAAAACTGCAATCCTCACATTTAGATCTCGAAACTAAGAAAATCTTTGGAGAGAATTAAATTGAACAATTTAGAGAGGCCAAGGACCAAATTGTTATTTTTAAAACTTTAGCGGGCAAATTATAAAAATCAAGTATTCCAGGGGCCAAATTATAATTTTAAATATTAATAGGACAAAGTTAGAATCCTTGCTTATATATCCGAAAACTAAGAAAATTTTGTGGGAACTAAATTAAAAATTTAGAAACGTCTTGGGCAAAAGTGTACTTTTCAAAACTTTTGGGGCCCAACTAGATACATAAAAAAATTCAGGTATCCGACTGTAATTTTTAAAAACGTATGTTTCAAAACATTAAATCTTGCATATAGATCCGAAGACTAAGAAACTTTTGGGGGAACTAAATTGTATATTTTAGAAAGGCCTGGGACCAAAGTATAATTTTCAAAACTTTAAGGGGCAAATTAAAAATTTTAAAAAGTCAAGGGACCAAATTGTAGTACTCGCACATAGATCCTGAAACTAGGAATAACTTGGTGGAACTAAACCAAAAATTTTAGAAAGGTCGTGAACCAAAGTGTAATTTTTAAAAATATTAGGGGTTGAACTGTAAATAATAAAAAATAAAGAGGGCAAATTGTAATTTTCAAAAATTTTTGAAAAAAACTGTAATACTCGCATATAGATCCCGTGACTAAGAAAACCTTGCAGAACTAAATCCAAAAATTTAGAAACGTAATGGACCAAAGTGTAATGTTCCAAAATATTATTGGAAAAAACTATAAATATCAAAAATTTAAGTGCCCAAGCAGAAATTTTTTAAAATTTATGGGACAAAACTGCAATCCTCAAATTTAGATCTCTAAACTAAAAAATCCTTTGGATGGAAAGAAAGTGAACAGTTCGGATAAGCCAAAGACCAAACTGTTCTTTTTCAAACATGGGACTGCATGTTATAAAAATCAAGTATTCCGGGGAAAAAATAGTAATATCAAACTATTTATAGGACAAAATTACGATCTTCGCATATAGATCCGAAACAAAGAAAATCTTGGAGAACTAAATTAAAAATTTAGAAGGGTAATGGATCAAAGTGTAATGTTTAAAATATTAGTGATCAAACTGTAATTTCTAAAAATTTATGGAACAAAACCATAATACTCGCATATAGATCCGAACACTAGGAAAACTTTGGAGAAATAAGTTGAATATTTTAAAACTCAGGGACCAAAGTATAGTTTTGATACCTTTGAGGGGCAAAATTATAAATTTGAAAAACACGGGGGACCAAATTATAATACTTGCATGTAGATCTTGAAACCAAAAAAAAAATATTCATGGAGCTTAATTAAAAAGTTTTATAAGGTTGGAGTCCAGAGTGTAATTTTCAAAAACTTCAGGGCCAAACTTTGAATATAAAACTATCGGAGGACGAACCTATAATACTCGCATATAAATTCCGAAACTAAGAAAGCCTTGGGAAACTAAATTAAAAAATTTAGAAATACCAAAGACCAAATGCAGTTTTCAAAATACTAGGAAAAAAATTAAAAATTTCAAATTGTAATTTCTAAAACATATTGGACAAAACTGCAATCCTCACATTTAGATCTCGAAACTAAGAAAACCTTTGGAGAGAATTAAATTGAACAATTTAGAGAGGCCAAGGACCAAATTGTTATTTTTAAAACTTTAGAGGGCAAATTATTAAAATCAAGTATTCCAGGGGACAAATTATAATTTCAAATATTAATAGAACAAAATTAGAATCCTTGCTTATATATCCGAAAACTATGAAAATTTTGTGGGAATTAAATTAAAAATTTAGAAACGTCTTTGTGCAAAAGTGTAGTTTTCAAAACTTTTGGGGCCCAACTAGATACATAAAAAAATTCAGGTATCCGACTGTAATTCAGAAATGGAAATGAGAGGATAATCACTTGTTTAGTTTCAAGACGTTTTGGAGGAAAGAAGAAAAGGCAAATATAAAAAAACCTCCTAAACTTTAATAGTTTGGAAAAAGAGTGATTAGAGAAATTAGGGTTATTTTATATTTAATCGTTGAATTAGTGGCTGTAATTAGATCGTGGGTCTAATCAAAGATGGATGTGGCATTTGAGATGACAGGATACGAAGCCTCCAAAGTATTAAGGTTTTGAAGTCAATGCCTCGTGTAGCTAGCTAAGCACCAACATAGACTGTTTCGTCTAATTTATGAGAGAATTTGAGCTGAAAAGTCTAATTGATAACATAATTAAAAGTTCAGGTATTTAATTAAAAAATTTTAAAGTTCAGGTGTCTATAAGATATTTAATCGAAAGTTTAAGAGTTTTTTTTTATATTTTCTCAAGAAGAAATATTAAAAAGAAACGAGGTGGTCATTAATCTCGAAGCACATGTGAAAACTGCTTTTGCTTGTGTGAAAAATGTATTAAAATTTGGAGAAAAAAAAGTGAATTGCTTTATAAGTGCGTTAAAAATTTCATTGCTTTGACATTTCCTTTACCTTAGTAACAACATTAGCATGACCATTTTTAAATTGTCATGTAACATGATGGACCGCTCGTCTAAAAAAATTCTTTCCAATCCAATCCAAATGAATTGTTGAACAAACAAAATGAACCAAACTGACTCGTAAACACAAATCTCTATAACATCAAACTTTAAACCAAAGTAAGATAGCTAAGTTATACCCAACCGATATTTTGAAATCCTAGCATCAATTCCTCGGTGCTCCCAGGCAACCATTTCCTAGGAAATCAATTCTTCACTGAAAAAAGAGCATCTACTAAGATAGGTTTAGTATCTATGATTACCCCAAGGTTGAGGTCTTTGAGATTATCAAAGTGTCCCTATCACCGTCTTGAGTTTCTGAGGGTGCCAGCTGAACTTGTTCAATAAACTAGAGATATCCATCTTGTACATATCTTCATCATTTTCTTGACTTGGCTGAAAGTGTCTTTTTCTTGGTATTCCTAAAAAGAGACACAATTAACTCGTTCGAACTCTTTTAAGCGGTAATAATTTTCAGCGGACTATGTCCTCCTCTACCCTTGGTTTCTCCATCAGAGCTTCTTGCTAGAGGGGGATAATATAAATTAGGAATAGACAATTAATCAATCTCGTGAGGAGCCCCAAAAATTCAAAATCTTAGGACGCCTTTGTGGTTAAAACCATAATTCATCATCTCTAAGGTATTTCTTGAACCTGTAGTCATCATTGTAGAGTCTCATCCGTGTGGGGGACCATGTTGACTTGATTCATCATTCCTTTACCCTGAAACTATGTTGACCTGATCGAGTCCGAATTCGGACACACAGGCAACTCAACCAGTGGGTGGAATCATACTATTAAATGAACCGGTTCACCAAAAACAAGTATTTTCTACGTGTGACTTGATTGCGATACGAATTCACCCACGAGTCGAATACGTAGGCAACCCATTTGAATGGGCCCAGTCACGATATAAAATAAATTAAATTATTCACCCTAATTTCTTTTCCATAAGGCAAGACTACTGATAATATTTGCTGGCATCAAATGTTGTCATGCATGAACGAGAGATATAAGTAAGCTCATACGAGTCAAATGATCTTAAGTAAAAGTAATATTTTTGTTTAGTATTTTCCAATTGACATTCAAATTATATGTTTATTTAAAAATACGTATTTTTTTTTCTTATACTTTTTATATCTAGATGTACTTTTTAAAAGATAATTAATTATATATTTTGTCAAAAGAAAAATAAATTTCTGCATATACCTATATTGTGCAATATTTTGGATAAAAATCACTTACAAGGTTGAGGACAGCAGTGATTGGGCCCCATTGGGGGACCCTCCAATTGTTTGTGATATTTGTACAAATTAATGCATAATGTATCTGTATGTGTAAATTCTCTTTTTAATAAAACTATTTTTTTTATGACCGTTAAAGTATACTTTTTTCTTTAATAATACTGTTCTGAATTCTAATAATGAAATTATATATTTTTGCTAGAACAATTTAATTATATATATTTTTAAACTCTTATTTTTTCTAATGTTAATCGAATCATATATTTTTTTCAAAGAAAAAAAATATTTATTTGCGATTATGTAGTCATATATATTTTTATGAAAAGATCTCTACGTTATATGATATTAAAATTAAAATCATATATTTCTTAAAAGAATATTTTCCTTATAATAATTATATATCTATCAAAGAAATATAACTTAATATCATAATCAATCGAGCGACAATCAAATGAAACAATCAAAGCCTCAAGACAAATCAACCCAATCAAACGAGCCAAAACCTAAAGACACACCAATCCAATCCAATCCAAATGAATTGTTGAACAAACAAAATGAACCAAACTGACTCGTAAACACCAATCTCTATAACATCAAACTTTCAATCAAAATAAGATAGCTAAGTTATACCCAACCAATATTTTGAAATCCTAGCATCAATTCCTCGGTGCTCCCAGGCAACCATTTCTTAGGAAATCAATTCTTCACTGAAAAAAGAGCATCTACTAAGATAGGTTTGGAATCTATGATTACCCCAAGGTTGAGGTCTTTGAGATTATCAAAGTGTCCCAATCACCGTCTTGAATTTCTGAGGGTGCCAGCTGAACTTGTTCAATAAACTAGAGACATTCGTCTTGTACATGTCTTCATCATTTTCTTGACTTGGCTGCAAGTTTCTTTTTCTTGGTATTTCCTAAAAGAGACACAATTAACTCGTTCGAACTCTTCTAAGCGGTAATAACTTTTAGCGGACTATGTCCTCCTCTACCCTTGGTTTCTCCATCAGAGGTTCTAGCTAAAGAGGGATAATATAAATTAGGATTAGGCAATTAATCAATCTCGTGAGGATCCCCAAAAATTCAAAATCTTAGGACGCCTTCGTGGTTAAAACCATAATTCATCATCTCTAAGGTATTTCTTGAACCTGTAGTCATCATTGTAGAGTCTCATCCGTGTGGGGATCATGTTGACTTGATTCATCATTCCTTTACCCTGAAACTATGTTGACCTGATCGAGTCCGAATTCGGACACACAGGCAACTCAACCAGTGGGTGGAATCATACTATTAAATGAACCGGTTCACCAAAAACAAGTATTTTCTACGTGTGACTTGATTGCGATACGAATTCACCCACGAGTCGAATACGTAGGCAACCCATTTGAATGGGCCCAGTCACGATATAAAATAAATTAAATTATTCACCCTAATTTCTTTTCCATAAGGCAAGACTACTGATAATATTTGCTGGCATCAAATGTTGTCATGCATGAACGAGAGATATAAGTAAGCTCATACGAGTCAAATGATCTTAAGTAAAAGTAATATTTTTGTTTAGTATTTTCCAATTGACATTCAAATTATATGTTTATTTAAAAATACGTATTTTTTTTTCTTATACTTTTTATATCTAGATGTACTTTTTAAAAGATAATTAATTATATATTTTGTCAAAAGAAAAATAAATTTCTGCATATACCTATATTGTGCAATATTTTGGATAAAAATCACTTACAAGGTTGAGGACAGCAGTGATTGGGCCCCATTGGGGGACCCTCCAATTGTTTGTGATATTTGTACAAATTAATGCACAATGTATCTGTATGTGTAAATTCTCTTTTTAATAAAACTATTTTTTTTATGACCGTTAAAGTATACTTTTTTCTTTAATAATACTGTTCTGAATTCTAATAATGAAATTATATATTTTTGCTAGAACAATTTAATTATATATATTTTTAAACTCTTATTTTTTCTAATGTTAATCGAATCATATATTTTTTTCAAAGAAAAAAAATATTTATTTGCGATTATGTAGTCATATATATTTTTATGAAAAGATCTCTACGTTATATGATATTAAAATTAAAATCATATATTTCTTAAAAGAATATTTTCCTTATAATAATTATATATCTATCAAAGAAATATAACTTAATATCATAATCAATCGAGCGACAATCAAATGAAACAATCAAAGCCTCAAGACAAATCAACCCAATCAAACGAGCCAAAACCTAAAGACACACCAATCCAATCCAATCCAAATGAATTGTTGAACAAACAAAATGAACCAAACTGACTCGTAAACACCAATCTCTATAACATCAAACTTTCAACCAAAATAAGATAGCTAAGTTATACCCAACCAATATTTTGAAATCCTAGCATCAATTCCTCGGTGCTCCCAGGCAACCATTTCTTAGGAAATCAATTCTTCACTGAAAAAAGAGCATCTACTAAGATAGGTTTGGGATCTATGATTACCCCAAGGTTGAGGTCTTTGAGATTATCAAAGTGTCCCAATCACCGTCTTGAATTTCTGAGGGTGCCAGCTGAACTTGTTCAATAAACTAGAGACATTCGTCTTGTACATGTCTTCATCATTTTCTTGACTTGGCTGCAAGTTTCTTTTTCTTGGTATTTCCTAAAAGAGACACAATTAACTCGTTCGAACTCTTCTAAGCGGTAATAACTTTTAGCGGACTATGTCCTCCTCTACCCTTGGTTTCTCCATCAGAGGTTCTAGCTAAAGAGGGATAATATAAATTAGGATTAGGCAATTAATCAATCTCGTGAGGATCCCCAAAAATTCAAAATCTTAGGACGCCTTCGTGGTTAAAACCATAATTCATCATCTCTAAGGTATTTCTTGAACCTGTAGTCATCATTGTAGAGTCTCATCCGTGTGGGGATCATGTTGACTTGATTCATCATTCCTTTACCCTGAAACTATGTTGACCTGATCGAGTCCGAATTCGGACACACAGGCAACTCAACCAGTGGGTGGAATCATACTATTAAATGAACCGGTTCACCAAAAACAAGTATTTTCTACGTGTGACTTGATTGCGATACGAATTCACCCACGAGTCGAATACGTAGGCAACCCATTTGAATGGGCCCAGTCACGATATAAAATAAATTAAATTATTCACCCTAATTTCTTTTCCATAAGGCAAGACTACTGATAATATTTGCTGGCATCAAATGTTGTCATGCATGAACGAGAGATATAAGTAAGCTCATACGAGTCAAATGATCTTAAGTAAAAGTAATATTTTTGTTTAGTATTTTCCAATTGACATTCAAATTATATGTTTATTTAAAAATACGTATTTTTTTTTCTTATACTTTTTATATCTAGATGTACTTTTTAAAAGATAATTAATTATATATTTTGTCAAAAGAAAAATAAATTTCTGCATATACCTATATTGTGCAATATTTTGGATAAAAATCACTTACAAGGTTGAGGACAGCAGTGATTGGGCCCCATTGGGGGACCCTCCAATTGTTTGTGATATTTGTACAAATTAATGCACAATGTATCTGTATGTGTAAATTCTCTTTTTAATAAAACTATTTTTTTTATGACCGTTAAAGTATACTTTTTTCTTTAATAATACTGTTCTGAATTCTAATAATGAAATTATATATTTTTGCTAGAACAATTTAATTATATATATTTTTAAACTCTTATTTTTTCTAATGTTAATCGAATCATATATTTTTTTCAAAGAAAAAAAATATTTATTTGCGATTATGTAGTCATATATATTTTTATGAAAAGATCTCTACGTTATATGATATTAAAATTAAAATCATATATTTCTTAAAAGAATATTTTCCTTATAATAATTATATATCTATCAAAGAAATATAACTTAATATCATAATCAATCGAGCGACAATCAAATGAAACAATCAAAGCCTCAAGACAAATCAACCCAATCAAACGAGCCAAAACCTAAAGACACACCAATCCAATCCAATCCAAATGAATTGTTGAACAAACAAAATGAACCAAACTGACTCGTAAACACCAATCTCTATAACATCAAACTTTCAACCAAAATAAGATAGCTAAGTTATACCCAACCAATATTTTGAAATCCTAGCATCAATTCCTCGGTGCTCCCAGGCAACCATTTCTTAGGAAATCAATTCTTCACTGAAAAAAGAGCATCTACTAAGATAGGTTTGGGATCTATGATTACCCCAAGGTTGAGGTCTTTGAGATTATCAAAGTGTCCCAATCACCGTCTTGAATTTCTGAGGGTGCCAGCTGAACTTGTTCAATAAACTAGAGACATTCGTCTTGTACATGTCTTCATCATTTTCTTGACTTGGCTGCAAGTTTCTTTTTCTTGGTATTTCCTAAAAGAGACACAATTAACTCGTTCGAACTCTTCTAAGCGGTAATAACTTTTAGCGGACTATGTCCTCCTCTACCTTTGGTTTCTCCATCAGAGGTTCTAGCTAAAGAGGGATAATATAAATTAGGATTAGGCAATTAATCAATCTCGTGAGGATCCCCAAAAATTCAAAATCTTAGGACGCCTTCGTGGTTAAAACCATAATTCATCATCTCTAAGGTATTTCTTGAACCTGTAGTCATCATTGTAGAGTCTCATCCGTGTGGGGATCATGTTGACTTGATTCATCATTCCTTTACCCTGAAACTATGTTGTCCTGATCGGGTCCAAACTCGGACACACAGATGACTCAACCAGTGGGTGCAATCATACTATTAAATGAACCGGTTCACCAGAAACAAGTATTTTATAACTTAGAACTACATGTGACTTGATTGCGATTCGAATTCACCCACGAGTCGGATACGTAGGCAACCCATTCGAATGGGCCCAGTCACGATATAAAATAAATTAAATTGTTCACCTTAATTTCTTTTCCATAAGGCAAGACTACTAATAATATTAGCTGGCATCAAATGTTGTCATGCATGAACGAGAGATATAAGTAAGCTCATACGAGTCAAATGATCTTAAGTAAAAGTAATATTTTTGTTTAGTATTTTCAAATTGACATTCAAATTTTATGTTTATTTAAAAATACGTATTTTCTTTTCTTATACTTTTTATATCTAGATGTACTTTTTAAAAGATAATTAATTATATATTTTGTCAAAAGAAAAATAAGTTTATGCATATACCTATATTGTGCAATATTTTGGATAAAAATCACTTACAAGGGTGGGGCCAGCAGTAATTGGGCCCCATTGGGAGACCCTCCAATTGTTTGTGATATTTGTACAAATTGATGCACAATGTATCTGTATGTGTAAATTCTCTTTTTAATAAAACTATTTTTTTTTATGACCGTTAAAGTATATTTTTTCCTTTAATAATACTGTTCTGAATTCTAATAATGAAATTATATATTTTTGCTAGAACAATTTAATTATATATATATTTTTGAACTCTTATTTTTTGTAATGTTAATCAAATCATATATTTTTTTCGAAGAAAAAAAATATTTATTTGCGATTATGTAGTCATATATATTTTTATGAAAAGATCTCTACATTATATGATATTAAAATTAAAATTATATATTTCTTAAAAGAATATGTTCCTTATAATAATTATATATCTATCAAAGAAATATAACTTAATATCACAATCAATCGAGTGACAATCAAATGAAACAATCAAAGCCTTGAGACAAATCAACCCAATCAAACGAGCCAAAACCTAAAGACACACCAATCCAATCCAATCCAATCCAAATGAATTGTTGAACAAACAAAATGAACCAAACTGACTCATAAACACCAATCTCTATAACATCAAACTTTCAACCAAAATAAGATAGCTAAGTTATACCCAACCGATATTTTGAAATCCTAGCATCAATTCCTCAGTGCTCCCAGGCAACCATTTCCTAGGAAATCAATTCTTCACTGAAAAAAGAGCATCTACTAAGATAGGCTTGGGATTTATGATTACCCCAAGGTTGAGGTCTTTGAGATTATCAAAGTGTCCCAATCATCGTCTTCAGTTTCTGAGGGTGCCAGCTGAACTTGTTCAATAAACTAGAGATATTCGTCTTGTACATGTCTTCATCATTTTCTTGACTTGGCTGAAAGTGTCTTTTTCTTGGTATTCCTGAAAAGTGACACAATTAACTCGTTCGAACTCTTCTAAGTGGTAATAACTTTCAGCGGACTATGTTCCCTCTACCCTTGGTTTATCCATTAGAGGTTCTTGCTAGAGAGAGATAATATAAATTAGGATTAGAAAATTAATCAATCTCGTGAGGATCCCCAAAAATTCAAAATCCTAGGGCGCCTTCGTGGTTAAAACCATAATTCATCATCTCTAAGGTATTTCTTGAACTTGTAGTCATCATTGTAGAGTCTCATCCGTGTGGGGGATTATGTTGACTTGATTCATCATTCCTTTACCCTGAAACCTATGCGAGATTTAAAGTTTTGAAATATATATTTTTCAAAATTAAAGTCAGATACCTGAATTTTTTTATGTATCTAGTTTGGCAACAAAAGTTTTGAAAATTATACTTTCGCCCAAGAAGTTTCTAAATTTTTTATTTAGTTCCCTTAAGATATTCTTAGTTTTCGGATATATACACAAGGATTTCAATTTTGTCCTATTAATAGTTAGAAATTAGCTTTTGGCCCCTGGAATACTTGATTTTTATAATTTGCCCTGTCAAGTTTTAAAAATAACGCTTTAGTCCTTGGCCTCTCTAAACTGTTGAATTTAATTCTCTCCAAAGGTTTTCTTAGTTTCGTGATCTAAATGTGAGGATTGCAGTTTTGTCCCATATGTTTTAGAAATTACAGTTTGAAATTTATAATTTTTTTTCTAATATTTTGAAAACTACAATTTGGTCTCTAGTCTTTCTGAATATTTAAATTTAGTTCCCCAAGACTTTCTTAGTTTTGGAATCTATATGCGACTATTATACTTTTCTCCCAAATTTTTTTGGAAATTATAGTTTGGCCCCTAAAAGTTTTTAAAATTACACTCTCGTCTCCAACCTTTCTAAACTTTTTAATTAAGCTCCACCAATATTTTTTTGTTTCAAGATCTACATGCAAGTATTACAATTTGGTCCCCTGTCTTTATTAAATTTATAATTTGCCCCTTAAAGGTTTCAAAAGTAAACTTTGGTACCTGGGTTTTAAAATATTCAATTTATTTCCCCAAAATTTTCTTAGTCTTCAGATCTATATGCAAGGATTATGGTTTTGTTCCATAAATTTTTAGAAATTACAGTTTGGTCTCTAAATTTTTTATATTTATAATTTGCCCCTTAAACTTTTGAAAATTATACTTTGGCCCATGTCTCTCAAAAATTTTAAATTTAGTTCTGTCACATCTTTCTTCATTTTTGAATATATATGCGAGGATTACAGGTTTGTACCATAAATTTTTAAAGAAATATAGTTTGGCCTCTAAAATTTTAGATATTTATAATGTGCCCCCTAAAATTTTGAAAATTACACTTTGATCCCTGGTGATTTTTATGTTTTTTAATTTAGATCCCATAAGATTTTCACAGTTTTAGTTTCTATTAGAGAATTACTATTTTCTTCGAATTTTTTTTAAAAATTACCATTCATTCCCTGAACTTTTTGTTATATAAAATTTGGCCTAAAAAATTTTAAAAATTAAACTCTTCCCGATGGCATTTCTAAATTTTGAATTTAGTTCTCTTGAGGTTTTCTTTGTTTTGGATCTGTATGCGAAGATTGTAATTTTGTCCTATAAATATTTGAAAATTACAATTTGGTCCCCGAAATACTTGATTTTTATAACTTCCAGTCTAAAGTTTGAAAAATAACACTTTGGTCTTTGGCTTATCCGAACTGTTCACTTTCGTTCCATCCAAAGGTTTTTTAGTTTAGAGATCTAAATTTGAGGATTTTTGTTTTGTCCCATAAATTTTAAAAAAATTCGGCTTGGACACTTAAATTTTTGATATTTAAAGTTTTTCCCGTAATATTTTAAAAATTACACTTTGGTCCATTACATTTCTAAATTTTTTAATTTAGTTCCCCAAAGTTTTCTTAGTTAAGGGATTTATATGCGAGTATTACAGTTTTTTCTTAAAGTTTTTGGGAAATTACAATTTTGACTCTTAATTTTTTATTATTTATAGTTTAGCCTCTAAAGTTTTAAAAATTACGCTTTGGTCCACAACCTTTCTAAAATTTTTAGTTTAGTTCCACCAACATTTTCCTAGTTTCAGGATCTATATGCGAGTACTACAGTTTTTTCTCAAAGATTTTTGGAAATTACAATTTGGTTTCTTAATTTTTTATTATTTAAAGTTTAGCCCCAAAAATTTTAAAAATTACACTTTGGTCCACAACCTTTTTAAAATTTTTAGTTTAGTTACACCAAGATTTTCCTAGTTTCAGGATCTATATGTGAGTATTACATTTTTTTCTCAAAGATTTTTGAAAATTACAATTTGGTCTCTTAATTTTTTATTATTTAAAGTTTAGCCCTAAAAATTTTAAAAATTACACTTTGGTTCACAACCTTTCTAAACTTTTTAGTTTAATTCCACTAAGGTTTTCCTAATTTCAGTATCTATGTGCGAGTACTACAATTTTGTCCCTTGACTTTTTAAAATTTTTAATTTGCCCCTTAAAGTTTTGAAAATTATACTTTGATCCCAGGCCTTTCTACAATATTCAATTTAGTTCTCCCAAAATTTTATTAGTCTTCGGATCTATATGCGAGATTTAAAGTTTTGAAATATATATTTTTCAAAATTACAGTCAGATATCTGAATTTTTTTATGTATCTAGTTTGGCCCCAAAAGTTTTGAAAATTACACTTTCGCCCAAGAAATTTCTAAATTTTTTATTTAGTTCCCCTAAGATATTCTTAGTTTTCGGATATATACGCAAGGATTTCAATTTTGTCCTATTAATATTTAGAAATTAGCTTTTGGCCCCTGGAATACTTGATTTTTATAATTTGCCCTGTCAAGTTTTAAAAATAACGCTTTGGTCCTTGGCCTCTCTAAACTGTTGAATTTAATTCTCTCCAAAGGTTTTCTTAGTTTTATGATCTAAATGTGAGGATTGCAGTTTTGTCCCATATGTTTTAGAAATTACAGTTTGAAATTTATAATTTTTTCCCTAATATTTTGAAAACTACAATTTGGTCTCTGGTCTTTCTGAATATTTAAATTTAGTTCCCCAAGACTTTCTTAGTTTCGGAATCTATATGCGAGTATTATAGTTTTCCCCCAATTTTTTTTGGAAATTATAGTTTGGTCCCCTGATATTTTTATATTCAAAGTTTGGCCCCTAAAAGTTTTTAAAATTACACTCTCGTCTCCAACCTTTCTAAAGTTTTTAATTAAGCTCTACCAATATTTTTTTGTTTAAAGATCTACATGCAAGTATTACAATTTGGTCCCCTGTCTTTATTAAATTTATAATTTTCGGATATATACGCAAGGATTTCAATTTTGTCCTATTAATATTTAGAAATTATAATTTGGCCCCTGGAATACTTGATTTTTATAATTTGCCCTCTAAAGTTTTGAAAATAACACTTTTGTCCTTGGCTTCTCTAAACTATTCAATTTAATTCACTCTAAAGGTTTTCTAAGTTTTGTGATCTAAATGTTAGGATTGCAATTTTGTCCCATATGTTTTAGAAATTACAGTTTGAAATTTATAATTTTTTCCCTAGTAATTTGAAAACTACAATTTGGTCTCTAGTCTTTCTGAATTTTTTAATTTAGTTCCCCAAGGCTTTCTTAGTTTCGGAATCTATATGCGAGTATTATAGTTTTCCCCCAATTTTTTTTGGAAATTATAGTTTGGTCCCCTGATATTTTTATATTCAAAGTTTGGACCCTAAAATTTTTGAAATTTACACTCTGGTCTTCAACCTTTCTAAACTTTTTAATTCAGCTCCACCAATATTTTTTTTGTTTCAAGATCTACATGCAAGTATTAAAATTTGGTCCCCTGTCTTTATTAAATTTACAATTTTCCCCGTAAAGGTTTAAAAAGTATACTTTGGTCCCTAGGTTTTAAAATATTGAATTTATTTTTTCAAAATTTTTTTAGTCTTCGGATCTATATGCGAGTATTATGGTTTTGTTCCATAAATTTTTAGAAATTACAGTTTGGTCCCTCAATTTTTTATATTTATAATTTGTTCCCTAAACTTTTG
>BRYE01000003.1:18193556-18211056 GCA_030159115.1 Actinidia arguta var. hypoleuca | reverse complement strand
GGAACTAAACTAAATTTTTTTGAAAGGTCGTGAACCAATGTGTAATTTTTAAAACTTTAGGTGCTAAAGTTTAAATAATAAAAAATGAAGAGAGCAAACTGTAATTTCCAAAAATCTTTTAGAAAAAACTATAATACTCGCATATAGATCCCGTAACTAAGAAAACCTTGCGGAACTAAATTAAAAAATTTAGAAAGGTAATGGACCAAAGTGTAATGTTTCAAAATATTATGGGAAAAACTTAAAATTTTTAAAATTTATGGGACAAAACTGCAATCCTCAAATTTCGATCTCTAAACTAAAAAATCCTTTCGATGGAAAGAAAGTGAACAGTTCGGATAAGCCAAAGACCAAACTGTTCTTTTTCAAACTTTGGACTGCAAGTTATAAAAATCAAGTATTTCGGGGAAAAAATTGTAATTTCAGACTATTTATAGGAAAAAATTAAGATCTTCGCATATAGATCCGAAATATATAAAATCTTGGGAGAACTAAATTAAAAATTTAGAAGGGTAGTGGATCAAAGTGTAATGTTTAAAATATTAGGGACCAAACTGAAATTTTTAAACATTTATGGATCAAAACCATAATACTCGCATATAGATCCGAACACTAGGAAAACTTTGGGGAAATAAATTGAATATTTTAAAACTTAGGGACCAAAGTATAGTTTTGATACCTTTGAGGGTCAAAGTTATAAATTTAAAAAACACGGGGGACCAAATTATAATACTTGCATGTAGATCTTGAAACAAAAAAAAAATATTCATGGAGCTTAATTAAAAAGTTTTGTAAGGTTGGAGTCCAGAGTGTAATTTTTAAAAACTTTGAGGGTCAAACTTTGAATATAAAACTATCGGGGGACCAACCTATAATACTCGTATATAAATTCCGAAACTAAGAAAGTCTTTCGAAACTAAATTAAAAAATTCAGAAATACCAAATACCAAATTACAGTTTTTAAAATATTAGGAAAAAAATTAAAAATTTCAAATTGTAATTTCTAAAACATATTGGACAAAACTGCAATCCTCACATTTAGATCTCGAAACTAAGAAAACCTTTGGAGAGAATTTAAATTGAACAATTTAGAGAGGCCAAGGACCAAATTGTTATTTTTAAATCTTTAGAGGGCAAATTATATAAATCAAGTATTCTAGGGGCCAAATTGTAATTTTAAATATTAATAGGACAAAATAAAAATCCTTGCTTATATATCCGAAAACTAAGAAAATTTTGTGGGAACTAAATTAAAAATTTAGAAACGTCTTGTGCAAAAGTGTAGTTTTCAAAACTTTTGGGGCCCAACTAGATACATAAAAAAATTCAGGTATCCGACTGTAATTTTCAAAAAAATACGATTCAAAACATTAAATCTCGCATATAGATCCAAAGACTAAGAAAATTTTGGGGGAACTAAATTGTATATTTTAGAAAGGCCTGGGACCAAAGTATAATATTCAAAACTTTAAGGGGCAAATTAGAAATTTAAAAAAGTCAAGGGACCAAATTATAGTACCCCGACATAGATCCTGAAACTAGGAATAACTTGGTGGAATTAAACCAAAAATTTTAGAAAGGTTGTGAACCAAAGTGTAATTTTAAAAATTTTAGGGGTTAAACTTTAAATAATAAAAAATGAAGAGAGCAAACTGTAATTTTCAAAATCTTTTAGAAAAAACTGTAATACTCGCATATAGATCCCGTAACTAAGAAAACCTTGCGGAACTAAATTAAAAAATTTACAAAGGTAATGGACCAAAGTGTAATGTTTCAAAATATTATGGGAAAAACTATAAATATCAAAAATTTAAGTGCCCAAGCAGAAAATTTTTAAAATTTATGGGACAAAACTACAATCCTCAAATTTAGATCACTAAACTAAAAAATCTTTGGATGGAAAGAAAGTGAACAGTTCGGATAAGCCAAAGACCAAACTGTTCTTTTTCAAACTTTGGACGGCAAGTTATAAAAATCAAGTATTCCAGGGAAAAAATAGTAATTTCAAACTATTTATAGGACAAAATTACGATCTTCGCATATAGATCCGAAACAAAGAAAATCTTGGAGAACTAAATTAAAAATTTAGAAGGGTAATGGATCAAAGTGTAATGTTTAAAATATTAGGGATCAAACTGTAATTTTTAAAAATTTATGGAACAAAATCATAATACTCGCATATAGATCCGAACACCAGGAAAACTTTGGGGAAATAAGTTGAATATTTTAAAACTCAGGGACCAAAGTATAGTTTTGATACCTTTGAGGGGCAAAATTATAAATTTGAAAAACACGGGGGACCAAATTATAATACTTGCATGTAGATCTTGAAACCAAAAAAAAAATATTCATGGAGCTTAATTAAAAAGTTTTGTAAGGTTGGAGTCCAGAGTGTAATTTTTAAAAACTTCAGGGCCAAACTTTGAATATAAAACTATCGGGGGACCAACCTATAATACTCGCATATAAATTCCGAAACTAAGAAAGCCTTGGGAAACTAAATTAAAAAATTTAGAAAGACCAAAGACCAAATGCAGTTTTCAAAATACTAGGAAAAAAATTAAAATTTCAAATTATAATTTCTAAAACATATTGGACGAAACTGCAATCCTCACATTTAGATCTCGAAACTAAGAAAACCTTTGGAGAGAATTAAATTGAACAATTTAGAGAGGCCAAGGACCAAATTGTTATTTTTAAAACTTTAGAGGGCAAATTATTAAAATCAAGTATTCCAGGAGACAAATTATAATTTCAAATATTAATAGAACAAAATTAGAATCCTTGCTTATATATCCGAAAACTAAGAAAATTTTGTGGTAACTAAATTAAAAATTTAGAAACGTCTGGGGCAAAAGTGTAGTTTTCAAAACTTTTGGGGCCCAACTAGATACATAAAAAAATTCAGGTATCCGACTGTAATTTTCAAAAACATATGTTTCAAAACATTAAATCTCGCATACAGATCCGAAAAGTAAGAAAATTTTGGGGGAACTAAATTGTATATTTTAGAAAGGCCTGGGACCAAAATATAATTTTCAAAACTTTAAGGGGCAAATTAGAAATTTAAAAAAGTTAAGTGAACAAATTGTAGTACTCGCACATAGATCCTGAAACTAGGAATACCTTGGTGGAATTAAACCAAAAATTTCAGAAAGGTTGTGAACCAATGTGTAATTTTTAAAACTTTAGATGCTAAAGTTTAAATAATAAAAAATGAAGAGAGCAAACTGTAATATCCAAAAATCTTTTAGAAAAAAGCTAATACTCGCATATAGATCCCGTAACTAAGAAAACCTTGCGGAACTAAATTAAAAAATTTACAAAGGTAATGGACCAAAGTGTAATGTTTCAAAATATTATGGAAAAAACTATAAATATAAAAAATTTAAGTGCCCAAGCCGAAATTTTTTAAAATTTATGGGACAAAACTGAAATCCTCAAATTTAGATCTCTAAACTAAAAAATCCTTTCGATGGAAAGAAAGTGAACAGTTCGGATAAGCCAAAGACGAAACTGTTCTTTTTTAAACTTTGGACGGCAAGTTATAAAAATCAAGTATTCTAGGGAAAAACTTGTAATTTCAAACTATTTATAAGACAAAATTACGATCTTCGCATATAGATCCGAAATTAATAAAATCTTGGGAGAACTAAATTAAAAATTTAGAAGGGTAATGGATCAAAGTGTAATGTTTAAAATATTAGGGACCAAACTGAAATTTTTAAACATTTATGGATCAAAACCATAATACTCGCATATAGATCCGAACACTAGGAAAACTTTGGGGAAATAAATTGAATATTTTAAAACTTAGGGACCAAAGTATAGTTTTGATACCTTTGAGGGTCAAAATTATAAATTTAAAAAACACGGGGGACCAAATTATAATACTTGCATGTAGATCTTGAAACAAAAAAAAAATATTCATGGAGCTTAATTAAAAAGTTTTGTAAGGTTGGAGTCCAGAGTGTAATTTTTAAAAACTTTGAGGGCCAATCTTTGAATATAAAAATATCAGGGGACCAACCTATAATACTCGTATATAAATTCCGAAACTAAGAAAGTCTTTGGAAACTAAATTAAAAAATTCAGAAATACCAAAGACCAAATTACAGTTTTTAAAATATTAGGAAAAAAATTAAAAATTTCAAATTGTAATTTCTAAAACATATTGGACAAAACTGCAATCCACACATTTAGATCTCGAAACTAAGAAAACCTTTGGAGAGAATTTAAATTGAACAATTTAGAGAGGCCAAGGACCAAATTGTTATTTTTAAATCTTTAGAGGGCAAATTATATAAATCAAGTATTCCAGGGGCCAAATTGTAATTTTAAATATTAATAGGACAAAATAAAAATCCTTGCTTATATATCCGAAAACGAAGAAAATTTTGTGGGAACTAAATTAAAAATTTAGAAACGTCTTGTGCAAAAGTGTAGTTTTCAAAACTTTTGGGGCCCAACTAGATACATAAAAAAATTCAGGTATCCGACTGTAATTTTCAAAAAAATATGATTCAAAACATTAAATCTCGCATATAGATCCGAAGACTAAGAAAATTTTGGGGGAACTAAATTATTTATTATAGAAAGGCCTGGGACCAAAGTATAATTTTCAAAACTTTAAGGGGCAAATTAGAAATTTAAAAAAGTCAAGGGACCAAATTGTAGTACCCTCACATAGATCCTGAAACTAGGAATAACTTGGTGGAATTAAACCAAAAATTTTAGAAAGGTCGTGAACCAAAGTGTAATTTTAAAAATTTTAGGGGCTAAACTTTAAATAATAAAAAATGAAGAGAGCAAACTGTAATTTTCAAAATCTTTTAGAAAAAACTGTAATACTCGCATATAGATCCCGTAACTAAGAAAACCTTGCGGAACTAAATTAAAAAAATTAGAAAGGTAATGGACCAAAGTGTAATGTTTCAAAATATTATGGGAAAAACTATAAATATCAAAAATTTAAGTGCCCAAGCAGAAAATTTTTAAAATTTATGGGACAAAACTGCAATCCTCAAATTTAGATCTCTAAACTAAAAAATCCTTTGGATGGAAAGAAAGTGAACAGTTCGGATAAGCTAAAGACCAAACTGTTCTTTTTCAAACTTTGGACGGCAAGTTATAAAAATCAAGTATTCCGGGGAAAAAATAGTAATTTCAAACTATTTATAGGACAAAATTACGATCTTCGCATATAGATCCGAAACGAAGAAAATCTTGGAGAACTAAATTAAAAATTTAGAAGGGTAATGGATCAAAGTGTAATGTTTAAAATATTAGGGATCAAACTGTAATTTTTAAAGATTTATGGAACAAAATCATAATACTCGCATATAGATCCGAACACCAGGAAAACTTTGGGGAAATAAGTTGAATATTTTAAAACTCAGGGACCAAAGTATAGTTTTGATACCTTTGAGGGGCAAAATTATAAATTTGAAAAACACGGGGGACCAAATTATAATACTTGCATGTAGATCTTGAAACCAAAAAAAAAATATTCATGGAGCTTAATTAAAAAGTTTTGTAAGGTTGGAGTCCAGAGTGTAATTTTCAAAAACTTCAGGGCCAAACTTTGAATATAAAACTATCGGGGGACCAACCTATAATACTCGTATATAAATTCCGAAACTAAGAAAGTCTTTGGAAACTAAATTAAAAAATTCAGAAATACCAAAGACCAAATTATAGTTTTTAAAATATTAGGAAAAAAATTAAAAATTTCAAATTGTAATTTCTAAAACATATTGGACAAAACTGCAATCCTCACATTTAGATCTCGAAACTAAGAAAACCTTTGGAGAGAATTAAATTGAACAATTTAGAGAGGCCAAGGACCAAATTGTTATTTTTAAAACTTTAGCGGGCAAATTATAAAAATCAAGTATTCCAGGGGCCAAATTATAATTTTAAATATTAATAGGACAAAGTTAGAATCCTTGCTTATATATCCGAAAACTAAGAAAATTTTGTGGGAACTAAATTAAAAATTTAGAAACGTCTTGGGCAAAAGTGTAGTTTTCAAAACTTTTGGGGCCCAACTAGATACATAAAAAAATTCAGGTATCCGACTGTAATTTTTAAAAACGTATGTTTCAAAACATTAAATCTTGCATATAGATCCGAAGACTAAGAAACTTTTGGGGGAACTAAATTGTATATTTTAGAAAGGCCTGGGACCAAAGTATAATTTTCAAAACTTTAAGGGGCAAATTAAAAATTTTAAAAAGTCAAGGGACCAAATTGTAGTACTCGCACATAGATCCTGAAACTAGGAATAACTTGGTGGAACTAAACCAAAAATTTTAGAAAGGTCGTGAACCAAAGTGTAATTTTTAAAAATATTAGGGGTTGAACTGTAAATAATAAAAAATAAAGAGGGCAAATTGTAATTTTCAAAAATTTTTCAAAAAAACTATAATACTCGCATATAGATCCCGTGACTAAGAAAACCTTGCGGAACTAAATCCAAAAATTTAGAAACGTAATGGACCAAAGTGTAATGTTCCAAAATATTATTGGAAAAAACTATAAATATCAAAAATTTAAGTGCCCAAGCAGAAATTTTTTAAAATTTATGGGACAAAACTGCAATCCTCAAATTTAGATCTCTAAACTAAAAAATCCTTTGGATGGAAAGAAAGTGAACAGTTCGGATAAGCCAAAGACCAAACTGTTCTTTTTCAAACATGGGACTGCATGTTATAAAAATCAAGTATTCCGGGGAAAAAATAGTAATATCAAACTATTTATAGGACAAAATTACGATCTTCGCATATAGATCCGAAACAAAGAAAATCTTGGAGAACTAAATTAAAAATTTAGAAGGGTAATGGATCAAAGTGTAATGTTTAAAATATTAGTGATCAAACTGTAATTTCTAAAAATTTATGGAACAAAACCATAATACTCGCATATAGATCCGAACACTAGGAAAACTTTGGAGAAATAAGTTGAATATTTTAAAACTCAGGGACCAAAGTATAGTTTTGATACCTTTGAGGGGCAAAATTATAAATTTGAAAAACACGGGGGACCAAATTATAATACTTGCATGTAGATCTTGAAACCAAAAAAAAAATATTCATGGAGCTTAATTAAAAAGTTTTGTAAGGTTGGAGTCCAGAGTGTAATTTTCAAAAACTTCAGGGCCAAACTTTGAATATAAAACTATCGGAGGACGAACCTATAATACTCGCATATAAATTCCGAAACTAAGAAAGCCTTGGGAAACTAAATTAAAAAATTTAGAAATACCAAAGACCAAATGCAGTTTTCAAAATACTAGGAAAAAAATTAAAAATTTCAAATTGTAATTTCTAAAACATATTGGACAAAACTGCAATCCTCACATTTAGATCTCGAAACTAAGAAAACCTTTGGAGAGAATTAAATTGAACAATTTAGAGAGGCCAAGGACCAAATTGTTATTTTTAAAACTTTAGAGGGCAAATTATTAAAATCAAGTATTCTAGGGGACAAATTATAATTTCAAATATTAATAGAACAAAATTAGAATCCTTGCTTATATATCCGAAAACTATGAAAATTTTGTGGGAATTAAATTAAAAATTTAGAAACGTCTTTGTGCAAAAGTGTAGTTTTCAAAACTTTTGGGGCCCAACTAGATACATAAAAAAATTCAGGTATCCGACTGTAATTCAGAAATGGAAATGAGAGGATAATCACTTGTTTAGTTTCAAGACGTCTTGGAGGAAAGAAGAAAAGGCAAATATAAAAAAACCTCCTAAACTTTAATAGTTTGGAAAAAGAGTGATTAGAGAAATTAGGGTTATTTTATATTTAATCGTTGAATTAGTGGCTGTAATTAGATCGTGGGTCTAATCAAAGATGGATGTGGCATTTGAGATGACAGGATACGAAGCCTCCAAAGTATTAAGGTTTTGAAGTCAATGCCTCGTGTAGCTAGCTAAGCACCAACATAGACTGTTTCGTCTAATTTATGAGAGAATTTGAGCTGAAAAGTCTAATTGATAACATAATTCAAAGTTCAGGTATTTATTAAAAAAATTTTAAAGTTCAGGTGTCTATAAGATATTTAATCGAAAGTTTAAGAGTCTTTTTTTATATTTTCTCAAGAAGAAATATTAAAAAGAAACGAGGTGGTCATTAATCTCGAAGCACATGTGAAAACTGCTTTTGCTTGTGTGAAAAATGTATTAAAATTTGGAGAAAAAAAAGTGAATTGCTTTATAAGTGCGTTAAAAATTTCATTGCTTTGACATTTCCTTTACCTTAGTAACAACATTAGCATGACCATTTTTAAATTGTCATGTAACATGATGGACCGCTCGTCTAAAAAAATTCTTTCCAATCCAATCCAAATGAATTGTTGAACAAACAAAATGAACCAAACTGACTCGTAAACACAAATCTCTATAACATCAAACTTTAAACCAAAGTAAGATAGCTAAGTTATACCCAACCGATATTTTGAAATCCTAGCATCAATTCCTCGGTGCTCCCAGGCAACCATTTCCTAGGAAATCAATTCTTCACTGAAAAAAGAGCATCTACTAAGATAGGTTTAGTATCTATGATTACCCCAAGGTTGAGGTCTTTGAGATTATCAAAGTGTCCCTATCACCGTCTTGAGTTTCTGAGGGTGCCAGCTGAACTTGTTCAATAAACTAGAGATATCCATCTTGTACATATCTTCATCATTTTCTTGACTTGGCTGAAAGTGTCTTTTTCTTGGTATTCCTAAAAAGAGACACAATTAACTCGTTCGAACTCTTCTAAGCGGTAATAATTTTCAGCGGACTATGTCCTCCTCTACCCTTGGTTTCTCCATCAGAGCTTCTTGCTAGAGGGGGATAATATAAATTAGGAATAGACAATTAATCAATCTCGTGAGGAGCCCCAAAAATTCAAAATCTTAGGACGCCTTTGTGGTTAAAACCATAATTCATCATCTCTAAGGTATTTCTTGAACCTGTAGTCATCATTGTAGAGTCTCATCCGTGTGGGGGACCATGTTGACTTGATTCATCATTCCTTTACCCTGAAACTATGTTGACCTGATCGAGTCCGAATTCGGACACACAGGCAACTCAACCAGTGGGTGGAATCATACTATTAAATGAACCGGTTCACCAAAAACAAGTATTTTCTACGTGTGACTTGATTGCGATACGAATTCACCCACGAGTCGAATACGTAGGCAACCCATTTGAATGGGCCCAGTCACAATATAAAATAAATTAAATTATTCACCCTAATTTCTTTTCCATAAGGCAAGACTACTGATAATATTTTCTGGCATCAAATGTTGTCATGCATGAACGAGAGATATAAGTAAGCTCATACGAGTCAAATGATCTTAAGTAAAAGTAATATTTTTGTTTAGTATTTTCAAATTGACATTCAAATTTTATGCTTATTTAAAAATACGTATTTTCTTTTCTTATACTTTTTATATCTAGATGTACTTTTTAAAAGATAATTAATTATATATTTTGTCAAAAGAAAAATAAATTTCTGCATATACCTATATTGTGCAATATTTTGGATAAAAATCACTTACAAGGTTGAGGACAGCAGTGATTGGGCCCCATTGGGGGACCCTCCAATTGTTTGTGATATTTGTACAAATTAATGCACAATGTATCTGTATGTGTAAATTCTCTTTTTAATAAAACTATTTTTTTTATGACCGTTAAAGTATACTTTTTTCTTTAATAATACTGTTCTGAATTCTAATAATGAAATTATATATTTTTTCTAGAACAATTTAATTATATATATTTTTAAACTCTTATTTTTTCTAATGTTAATCGAATCATATATTTTTTTCAAAGAAAAAAAATATTTATTTGCGATTATGTAGTCATATATATTTTTATGAAAAGATCTCTACGTTATATGATATTAAAATTAAAATCATATATTTCTTAAAAGAATATTTTCCTTATAATAATTATATATCTATCAAAGAAATATAACTTAATATCATAATCAATCGAGCGACAATCAAATGAAACAATCAAAGCCTCAAGACAAATCAACCCAATCAAACGAGCCAAAACCTAAAGACACACCAATCCAATCCAATCCAAATGAATTGTTGAACAAACAAAATGAACCAAACTGACTCGTAAACACCAATCTCTATAACATCAAACTTTCAACCAAAATAAGATAGCTAAGTTATACCCAACCAATATTTTGAAATCCTAGCATCAATTCCTCGGTGCTCCCAGGCAACCATTTCTTAGGAAATCAATTCTTCACTGAAAAAAGAGCATCTACTAAGATAGGTTTGGGATCTATGATTACCCCAAGGTTGAGGTCTTTGAGATTATCAAAGTGTCCCAATCACCGTCTTGAATTTCTGAGGGTGCCAGCTGAACTTGTTCAATAAACTAGAGACATTCGTCTTGTACATGTCTTCATCATTTTCTTGACTTGGCTGCAAGTTTCTTTTTCTTGGTATTTCCTAAAAGAGACACAATTAACTCGTTCGAACTCTTCTAAGCGGTAATAACTTTTAGCGGACTATGTCCTCCTCTACCCTTGGTTTCTCCATCAGAGGATCTAGCTAAAGAGGGATAATATAAATTAGGATTAGGCAATTAATCAATCTCGTGAGGATCCCCAAAAATTCAAAATCTTAGGACGCCTTCGTGGTTAAAACCATAATTCATCATCTCTAAGGTATTTCTTGAACCTGTAGTCATCATTGTAGAGTCTCATCCGTGTGGGGATCATGTTGACTTGATTCATCATTCCTTTACCCTGAAACTATGTTGTCCTGATCGGGTCCAAACTCGGACACACAGATGACTCAACCAGTGGGTGCAATCATACTATTAAATGAACCGGTTCACCAGAAACAAGTATTTTATAACTTAGAACTACATGTGACTTGATTGCGATTCGAATTCACCCACGAGTCGGATACGTAGGCAACCCATTCGAATGGGCCCAGTCACGATATAAAATAAATTAAATTGTTCACCTTAATTTCTTTTCCATAAGGCAAGACTACTAATAATATTAGCTGGCATCAAATGTTGTCATGCATGAACGAGAGATATAAGTAAGCTCATACGAGTCAAATGATCTTAAGTAAAAGTAATATTTTTGTTTAGTATTTTCAAATTGACATTCAAATTTTATGCTTATTTAAAAATACGTATTTTCTTTTCTTATACTTTTTATATCTAGATGTACTTTTTAAAAGATAATTAATTATATATTTTGTCAAAAGAAAAATAAGTTTATGCATATACCTATATTGTGCAATATTTTGGATAAAAATCACTTACAAGGGTGGGGCCAGCAGTAATTGGGCCCCATTGGGAGACCCTCCAATTGTTTGTGATATTTGTACAAATTGATGCACAATGTATCTGTATGTGTAAATTCTCTTTTTAATAAAACTATTTTTTTTATGACCGTTAAAGTATACTTTTTTCTTTAATAATACTGTTCTGAATTCTAATAATGAAATTATATATTTTTTCTAGAACAATTTAATTATATATATTTTTAAACTCTTATTTTTTCTAATGTTAATCGAATCATATATTTTTTTCGAAGAAAAAAAATATTTATTTGCGATTATGTAGTCATATATATTTTTATGAAAAGATCTCTACGTTATATGATATTAAAATTAAAATCATATATTTCTTAAAAGAATATTTTCCTTATAATAATTATATATCTATCAAAGAAATATAACTTAATATCATAATCAATCGAGCGACAATCAAATGAAACAATCAAAGCCTCAAGACAAATCAACCCAATCAAACGAGCCAAAACCTAAAGACACACCAATCCAATCCAATCCAAATGAATTGTTGAACAAACAAAATGAACCAAACTGACTCGTAAACACCAATCTCTATAACATCAAACTTTCAACCAAAATAAGATAGCTAAGTTATACCCAACCAATATTTTGAAATCCTAGCATCAATTCCTCGGTGCTCCCAGGCAACCATTTCTTAGGAAATCAATTCTTCACTGAAAAAAGAGCATCTACTAAGATAGGTTTGGGATCTATGATTACCCCAAGGTTGAGGTCTTTGAGATTATCAAAGTGTCCCAATCACCGTCTTGAATTTCTGAGGGTGCCAGCTGAACTTGTTCAATAAACTAGAGACATTCGTCTTGTACATGTCTTCATCATTTTCTTGACTTGGCTGCAAGTTTCTTTTTCTTGGTATTTCCTAAAAGAGACACAATTAACTCGTTCGAACTCTTCTAAGCGGTAATAACTTTTAGCGGACTATGTCCTCCTCTACCCTTGGTTTCTCCATCGGAGGTTCTAGCTAAAGAGGGATAATATAAATTAGGATTAGGCAATTAATCAATCTCGTGAGGATCCCCAAAAATTCAAAATCTTAGGACGCCTTCGTGGTTAAAACCATAATTCATCATCTCTAAGGTATTTCTTGAACCTGTAGTCATCATTGTAGAGTCTCATCCGTGTGGGGATCATGTTGACTTGATTCATCATTCCTTTACCCTGAAACTATGTTGTCCTGATCGGGTCCAAACTCGGACACACAGATGACTCAACCAGTGGGTGCAATCATACTATTAAATGAACCGGTTCACCAGAAACAAGTATTTTATAACTTAGAACTACATGTGACTTGATTGCGATTCGAATTCACCCACGAGTCGGATACGTAGGCAACCCATTCGAATGGGCCCAGTCACGATATAAAATAAATTAAATTGTTCACCTTAATTTCTTTTCCATAAGGCAAGACTACTAATAATATTAGCTGGCATCAAATGTTGTCATGCATGAACGAGAGATATAAGTAAGCTCATACGAGTCAAATGATCTTAAGTAAAAGTAATATTTTTGTTTAGTATTTTCAAATTGACATTCAAATTTTATGCTTATTTAAAAATACGTATTTTCTTTTCTTATACTTTTTATATCTAGATGTACTTTTTAAAAGATAATTAATTATATATTTTGTCAAAAGAAAAATAAGTTTATGCATATACCTATATTGTGCAATATTTTGGATAAAAATCACTTACAAGGGTGGGGCCAGCAGTAATTGGGCCCCATTGGGAGACCCTCCAATTGTTTGTGATATTTGTACAAATTGATGCACAATGTATCTGCATGTGTAAATTCTCTTTTTAATAAAACTATTTTTTTTTGACCGTTAAAGTATATTTTTTCCTTTAATAATACTGTTCTGAATTCTAATAATGAAATTATATATTTTTGCTAGAACAATTTAATTATATATATATTTTTGAACTCTTATTTTTTGTAATGTTAATCGAATCATATATTTTTTTCGAAGAAAAAAAATATTTATTTGCGATTATGTAGTCATATATATTTTTATGAAAAGATCTCTACATTATATGATATTAAAATTAAAATTATATATTTCTTAAAAGAATATGTTCCTTATAATAATTATATATCTATCAAAGAAATATAACTTAATATCACAATCAATCGAGTGACAATCAAATGAAACAATCAAAGCCTTGAGACAAATCAACCCAATCAAACGAGCCAAAACCTAAAGACACACCAATCCAATCCAATCCAATCCAAATGAATTGTTGAACAAACAAAATGAACCAAACTGACTCATAAACACCAATCTCTATAACATCAAACTTTCAACCAAAATAAGATAGCTAAGTTATACCCAACCGATATTTTGAAATCCTAGCATCAATTCCTCAGTGCTCCCAGGCAACCATTTCCTAGGAAATCAATTCTTCACTGAAAAAAGAGCATCTACTAAGATAGGCTTGGGATTTATGATTACCCCAAGGTTGAGGTCTTTGAGATTATCAAAGTGTCCCAATCATCGTCTTCAGTTTCTGAGGGTGCCAGCTGAACTTGTTCAATAAACTAGAGATATTCGTCTTGTACATGTCTTCATCATTTTCTTGATTTGGCTGAAAGTGTCTTTTTCTTGGTATTCCTGAAAAGTGACACAATTAACTCGTTCGAACTCTTCTAAGTGGTAATAACTTTCAGCGGACTATGTTCCCTCTACCCTTGGTTTATCCATTAGAGGTTCTTGCTAGAGAGAGATAATATAAATTAGGATTAGAAAATTAATCAATCTCGTGAGGAGCCCCAAAAATTCAAAATCTTAGGACGCCTTCGTGGTTAAAACCATAATTCATCATCTCTAAGGTATTTCTTGAACCTGTAGTCATCATTGTAGAGTCTCATCCGTGTGGGGGATTATGTTGACTTGATTCATCATTCCTTTACCCTGAAACCTATGCGAGATTTAAAGTTTTGAAATATATATTTTTCAAAATTAAAGTCAGATACCTGAATTTTTTTATGTATCTAGTTTGGCAACAAAAGTTTTGAAAATTATACTTTCGCCCAAGAAGTTTCTAAATTTTTTATTTAGTTCCCTTAAGATATTCTTAGTTTTCGGATATATACGCAAGGATTTCAATTTTGTCCTATTAATAGTTAGAAATTAGCTTTTGGCCCCTGGAATACTTGATTTTTATAATTTGCCCTGTCAAGTTTTAAAAATAACGCTTTAGTCCTTGGCCTCTCTAAACTGTTGAATTTAATTCTCTCCAAAGGTTTTCTTAGTTTCGTGATCTAAATGTGAGGATTGCAGTTTTGTCCCATATGTTTTAGAAATTACAGTTTGAAATTTATAATTTTTTTTCTAATATTTTGAAAACTACAATTTGGTCTCTAGTCTTTCTGAATATTTAAATTTAGTTCCCCAAGACTTTCTTAGTTTTGGAATCTATATGCGACTATTATACTTTTCTCCCAAATTTTTTTGGAAATTATAGTTTGGCCCCTAAAAGTTTTTAAAATTACACTCTCGTCTCCAACCTTTCTAAACTTTTTAATTAAGCTCCACCAATATTTTTTTGTTTCAAGATCTACATGCAAGTATTACAATTTGGTCCCCTGTCTTTATTAAATTTATAATTTGCCCCTTAAAGGTTTCAAAAGTAAACTTTGGTACCTGGGTTTTAAAATATTCAATTTATTTCCCCAAAATTTTCTTAGTCTTCAGATCTATATGCAAGGATTATGGTTTTGTTCCATAAATTTTTAGAAATTACAGTTTGGTCTCTAAATTTTTTATATTTATAATTTGCCCCTTAAACTTTTGAAAATTATACTTTGGCCCATGTCTCTCAAAAATTTTAAATTTAGTTCTGTCACATCTTTCTTCATTTTTGAATATATATGCGAGGATTACAGGTTTGTACCATAAATTTTTAAAGAAATATAGTTTGGCCTCTAAAATTTTAGATATTTATAATGTGCCCCCTAAAATTTTGAAAATTACACTTTGATCCCTGGTGATTTTTATGTTTTTTAATTTAGATCCCATAAGATTTTCACAGTTTTAGTTTCTATTAGAGAATTACTATTTTCTTCGATTTTTTTTTAAAAATTACCATTCATTCCCTGAACTTTTTGTTATATAAAATTTGGCCTAAAAAATTTTAAAAATTAAACTCTGCCCGATGGCATTTCTAAATTTTGAATTTAGTTCTCTTGAGGTTTTCTTTGTTTTGGATCTGTATGCGAAGATTGTAATTTTGTCCTATAAATATTTGAAAATTACAATTTGGTCCCCGAAATACTTGATTTTTATAACTTCCAGTCTAAAGTTTGAAAAATAACACTTTGGTCTTTGGCTTATCCGAACTGTTCACTTTCGTTCCATCCAAAGGTTTTTTAGTTTAGAGATCTAAATTTGAGGATTTTTGTTTTGTCCCATAAATTTTAAAAAAATTCGGCTTGGACACTTAAATTTTTGATATTTAAAGTTTTTCCCGTAATATTTTAAAAATTACACTTTGGTCCATTACATTTCTAAATTTTTTAATTTAGTTCCCCAAAGTTTTCTTAGTTAAGGGATTTATATGCGAGTATTACAGTTTTTTCTTAAAGTTTTTGGGAAATTACAATTTTGACTCTTAATTTTTTATTATTTATAGTTTAGCCTCTAAAATTTTAAAAATTACGCTTTGGTCCACAACCTTTCTAAAATTTTTAGTTTAGTTCCACCAACATTTTCCTAGTTTCAAGATCTATATGCGAGTACTACAGTTTTTTCTCAAAGATTTTTGGAAATTACAATTTGGTTTCTTAATTTTTTATTATTTAAAGTTTAGCCCCCAAAATTTTAAAAATTACACTTTGGTCCACAACCTTTTTAAAATTTTTAGTTTAGTTACACCAAGATTTTCCTAGTTTCAGGATCTATATGTGAGTATTACATTTTTTTCTCAAAGATTTTTGAAAATTACAATTTGGTCTCTTAATTTTTTATTATTTAAAGTTTAGCCCTAAAAATTTTAAAAATTACACTTTGGTTCACAACCTTTCTAAACTTTTTAGTTTAATTCCACCAAGGTTTTCCTAATTTCAGTATCTATGTGCGAGTACTACAATTTTGTCCCTTGACTTTTTAAAATTTTTAATTTGCCCCTTAAAGTTTTGAAAATTATACTTTGATCCCAGGCCTTTCTACAATATTCAATTTAGTTCCCCCAAAATTTTATTAGTCTTCGGATCTATATGCGAGATTTAAAGTTTTGAAATATATATTTTTCAAAATTACAGTCAGATATCTGAATTTTTTTATGTATCTAGTTTGGCCCCAAAAGTTTTGAAAATTACACTTTCGCCCAAGAAATTTCTAAATTTTTTATTTAGTTCCCCTAAGATATTCTTAGTTTTCGGATATATACGCAAGGATTTCAATTTTGTCCTATTAATATTTAGAAATTAGCTTTTGGCCCCTGGAATACTTGATTTTTATAATTTGCCCTGTCAAGTTTTAAAAATAACGCTTTGGTCCTTGGCCTCTCTAAACTGTTGAATTTAATTCTCTCCAAAGGTTTTCTTAGTTTTATGATCTAAATGTGAGGATTGCAGTTTTGTCCCATATGTTTTAGAAATTACAGTTTGAAATTTATAATTTTTTCCCTAATATTTTGAAAACTACAATTTGGTCTCTGGTCTTTCTGAATATTTAAATTTAGTTCCCCAAGACTTTCTTAGTTTCGGAATCTATATGCGAGTATTATAGTTTTCCCCCAATTTTTTTTGGAAATTATAGTTTGGTCCCCTGATATTTTTATATTCAAAGTTTGGCCCCTAAAAGTTTTTAAAATTACACTCTCGTCTCCAACCTTTCTAAAGTTTTTAATTAAGCTCTACCAATATTTTTTTGTTTAAAGATCTACATGCAAGTATTACAATTTGGTCCCCTGTCTTTATTAAATTTATAATTTTCGGATATATACGCAAGGATTTCAATTTTGTCCTATTAATATTTAGAAATTATAATTTGGCCCCTGGAATACTTGATTTTTATAATTTGCCCTCTAAAGTTTTGAAAATAACACTTTTGTCCTTGGCTTCTCTAAACTATTCAATTTAATTCACTCTAAAGGTTTTCTAAGTTTTGTGATCTAAATGTTAGGATTGCAATTTTGTCCCATATGTTTT
>BRYE01000003.1:18163556-18173556 GCA_030159115.1 Actinidia arguta var. hypoleuca | reverse complement strand
TCTCCTGTCTATATAAAGGCCGCTCCTCTATAACCAAAAAGGTACGCTCAATACAGGCATTACACATTCATTGTGCTCTCCATACTGCCTTAATTTATTTTCTGGTCGCCTTGGTCTGATACACACGCCGGAGGAGTTTTAAGCGGCCTCACCCCGGCCGATTACTATTACTCATTGCTGTGCAGGTCGCCCCAGTGTAGCCGAGGTCCAGCGCCGAGGCCGAGGAGCAACTCTTGACTGTTGGTTGCTCTCCCCAGATTTTTACCACAACAGTTTGGCGTCGTCTGTGGGAACGACAGTTCTCTTTCCTATGCACCTACGTAGCCGACTATTATCCAGACCAAGCACTAGCAGCCCTTTGGATAATAGAGCTCGTCCAATGGCCAACACTAGCCAAGCCCCAGATCTAGAGGGCCTTCATCATGAGATGCGAGGGATGGCTGAACAAATGAGAATCATGAATGAAAATAATGCCCTCCTCATACAGCACCTCACCACGAATAATCAACCACCACCACCTCCTCCGGCTCCTCGTCGCTCTCATCTATCAGGGAATGTATCCCAAAGTCACCATAGCACCGGAAGAAACAGACGTCGTCTCTCTCCTAGCCCTCACCCTCAACGAGAGAGAAGCCCAAGAAGCCCATCACTAGGGTCATCATCCAGCAAGACACCAGGACTAGAAAGTGAAGGAGGTAGGCGAGGTAGATCTCCTCGATGGGTCCATCAAGAACGAGATATATCCATTTTCCAGAAAATTAGGGACTTGGACGCTCGCCTGGACGCCATCAACACGGGGACCGGTGCCCCAATAACTGTAGATGCTTTGATCAGGCAAACTGAACCACCTTTTACCAGAGGATAATGAGAGCCAAGGTGTCATCCAGATTCAAACTGCCTACTCAGCTCGGGATCTATAAAGGCAAAACAGATCATATGGATCACTTGGATTCTTACAAAAGTCTGATGCATCTCCAGGGTTACTCGGACGAAGTCATGTGTAAAGCTTTTCCTGCTACATTGAAGGGGTCGGCAAGGTCGTGGTTCCGAAAGTTGACTCCCGGAACCATAGATTCATTTGGTGAACTGAGCAGACTTTTCGTGGCTAATTTCATAAGCTGTAGGGTAAGGCAGAAGAATGCATCCCATCTTTTCACCATCCACCAGAAGGAAATAGAGAACTTGAAAGATTATGTAAAACGATTTAACCAGGCCATATTAGAAGTTGAAGATCCCAGTGACAAAGTGGTCGTCATGGCAATGATGGAGGGGCTTCGTCCAGGTCCCTTGTTCGATTCTCTGTCCAAGAACGTTCCGGAGACATTGTCCGTCCTTCAAAGTAAAGCCGATAAGTACATCGATGCGGAGGAATTGGCCGAAGCCAAACGGAGGCGAAGAGGAAAGGAGGACCATAAGAGGAAAGAGCCTGAAACAAGGCGATCTGATTATAGGGACGATGAACGGAGGAGCAAGAAGCCTAATCGGGACTCGAGGCTGACCAGTGACAAGCGACCTTGTACTCCACTTCGCCGCACGGAGCTGGTGTTACCTCCGCTTAATGCTCCTATTGTCCAAGTCCTCACAGAAATCAAGCATAAGGAGTTCATCAAGTGGCCCTAAAAAATCAAGACTGATCCCCAGAAGAGAAATAAAAACAAATACTGCGAATTCCACCGAGACCATGGTCATAACACCGAAGACTGCTTTCATCTAAAGGAGCAAATAGTCGACCTCATCAAAAGAGGGTATCTGAGAAAGTACGTGGGAGATCGCCCTTCTCCCAATTCACCGGAAAGAAGATATGGCAACAATCAACCTACAGTTGGAGACATTCAGGTAATACACGGCGGGTTTGGATTCGGAGGGAGTTCGAATTCATCCAGAAAGAAGCACGCCAGAAGTGCAGACATGCTGTCCGTAGAAGTTTACAACCTCTCCTCGCCAATAGCCTATGTCCACCCACCAATTACCTTCAACAATGATGACTTGAAAGGCCTGCACCAGCCTCATGACGACGCCCTGGTCATTTCGGTCATCATTGCCAATTTTACCATCCAAAGAATTTTGGTCGATAATGGTAGCTCGGCCGACATTCTGTTCATCTCCGCATTTGAAAAAATGAAGATAGGACTCGACAAATTACAACCCTTCCAGACACCCTTGGTGAGATTTGGAGGAAATCTGACTCATCCATTGGGATGGGTTAAGTTGCCGGTTACTTTGGGGACAGAACCTCACCAAACTACCGTGTGGCAGGACTTCATCGTGGTTGATTGCCCTTCCCCCTACAATGCCATTTTAGGTTGCCCAACTCTAGGCAGAATTAGGGCGATCATCTCAACCTACCACCTGAAAATGAAGTTCCCCATTTCGGCAGGAGTGGGTGAAGTGCGGGGCGACCAGAAAGTGGCCAGGCAATGTTTCATTTCGGCTATGAAGATCGAGACCCCCCCAGTACAGAATGCCCAATAGTAATTACCGATCTACGATGGCGAGATGGAACCTCTGAGGGACGAGGTGGAACAGGTTGTCTTGATGGATCCCCGAGAAATCGAAAACACTAAACCCCTTGAAGAAACTACCCCAATTTCCATACATCCGGAATATCCTGATCGCCACATTATGATCGGAACAGAACTTACCAAAGAGCTGCGCAGTGCTTTAGTGGAATTCTTAAAAAGAAATTTCGATGTTTTTGCCTGGTCCCAAGGCGACATCCCGGGGATAGATCCCCAGGTCGCCATGCATAAATTACAGATCAATTTGGCTAATTCGCCAGTTCGCCAGAAGAGAAGAAAATTCGCCCCCGAGCGGCTTCGGGTTATCGACGAGGAGGTCGCCAAACTCATCAGAGCTAAAGTGATCAAGGAAGCCCACTACCCAGAATGGTTAGCTAATGTTGTCGTCGTCCCAAAAAAGGAAGGGAAGTGGAGAGTATGCGTGGACTATACTGATCTCAACAAAGCATGCCCAAAAGACAGTTTTCCACTGCCAAAAATTGATTTAATAGTCGACGCCACATCTAAGCACGAGCTTCTTAGCTTTTTGGATGCCTTCTCTGGATATCACCAGATCAAGATGTTTCCCCCCGACGTAGAAAAAACTTCATTTACCACGGAACGAGGATTGTATTGCTACAAGGTCATGCCATTTGGTCTCAAAAACGCTGGGGCTACTTATCAAAGATTGGTGAACAAGATGTTCAAAGAGCTGATTGGAAAGACCATGGAGGTATATATAGACAATATGCTCGTGAAAAGCCTCGAAGCAGCAAAGCACGTCGCCCACCTTGAAGAAGTTTTCAACATTATGAGGAAACACAGGATGATGTTAAATCCTTCCAAATGCATTTTTGGCGTATCATCGAAAAAATTCTTAGGATTCTTGGTAACCAAACATGGAATTGAAGCAAATCCGGACCAAATTCAAGCTCTGCTCGGGATGAGCTCGCCCAGAAATATCCGTGACGTCCAACAATTAACTGGGCGAATTACCGTCCTCAACCGATTTATTTCAAAATCAGCGGACAGATGTTTACCGTTCTTCAAAATCTTAAGGAAAAATCAAAATTTCCAGTGGACAGAATAATCGGATGAAGCTTTTCAACAGCTCAAAAAGTATTTAGGGTCACCTCCCCTGCTTGTGGTTCTGACCACCGGGGAAGAATTGTTCATATACCTCGCCGTTTCGCCCACAATAGTAAGTGCCGTGCTCATCCGAGAAGAAGACCATGTCCAAAAACCGGTATACTATGTTAGTAAGGTCCTGATGGGTGTTGATAACAGATACATAATGATTGAAAAGCTCGCCTACGCCCTCCTGATTGCCGCCAGAAAACTTTGCCATTATTTTCAGGTCCATCCTATCGCCGTGCTAACTGATCAACCGTTGAAACAAGTTATTCAACGACCAGATACCTCGGGGAGACTTCTAAAATGGTCCATTGAGTTGAGCGAGTTCCATATTAACTACAAACCGAGGACGACAATAAAAGCCCAGGCTTTAGCTGACTTCGTGGCTGAATCTACCCATGAGCCCGATCCAAAATTCTCGGAGACAGAGATTCGTAACTTAGAAAAGGACCTCGGAAGCTCGGAGAACAGTCTCGACAGCTCGGGGGAAATGCTTTACAAATGGAAATTGTTCGTAGATGGGCCTTCCAATCAACACGGATGCGGTGCAGGGCTTGTTTTCCAAACTCCGGCAGGTGAACAGATGGAATACGCTATACGGATTGGGTTTAAAGTCACCAACAATGAAGCTGAGTACGAAGCACTCCTCGCCGGATTATGAGTCGCCACAAGATTGGGAGTCCAGTCAATTGAAGCCTACAGTGATTCTCAATTAGTGGCCAACCAAGTTCAGGGAGATTACCTCGCCAGGGACGTACGGATGGCAGCTTATTTGGATGAAGTCAAATGCTTAACTCAGAAGATCAAAAAGTTCACCATTCAACAGATCCCCAGGGAAGAAAACAAGAAAGCAGATGCCCTAGCTAATCTCGCTTCAACTTTTGATTTTATATCAGACAGAAGTATCCCTCTGGAAGTCTTGTCCAAACCAAGCATTGAGGTCGCCAAATCCATCTGTACGACAGAAACGGACCCGACCTGGATGGATGAGATCGTCGCCTACCTTCGGAGCGGTACACTTCCGGCAGATAAACTCCTAGCTTGCCGAATTCGCCATAGATCTGCAAGGTTCTGCCTGCTTCATGGAATTTTATATAAAAGATCCTTCTCTGGTCCCCTCCTAAGATGTCTCCGACCTGAGGAAGCCAATTATGTGCTGAGAGAAATCCACGAAGGCATCTGCAGAAATCATTCGGGGGCAAGATCGCTGGTACGAAAGGCGATTCGCCAAGGCTACTTCTGGCCCCAGATGGGACAGGATGCAGCAAAATACACCAAGGAGTGTGACAAATGCTAGAGGTTCGCTCCATCCAACCACCTTCTCCATACTGAGATGGTGCCAATTACTAGCCCGTGACCATTCGCCCAATGGGGGATCGACATACTAGGGCCTTTGCCTCAAGCTCCATTACAGAGGAAGTTCTTAATCGTAGTTATTGATTACTTCACAAAGTGGGTAGAAGCAGAACCGTTAGCAAGAATCACCAAAAAAAATATGAAGAATTTTGTGTGGAAAGGTATCATATGCCGGTTTGGAATTCCCAAAGTTCTCATCTCAGATAATCCCAAAGTTCTTAACTTTTTGCCGAGCATTTTATGGGCATATCACACGACTAGCAGGATTCTTACTGGTGAAACGCCTTATTCCATGGTTTACGGAACTGAATCAATAATACCTGTCGAAATCGGAATGCCGAGTTTCAAAACTTCAAACTTTGACAAGGATAGAAATGAAGGTGAGCTGAGACTCAACCTTGACCTCTTTGATGAAAAACGGGAACAAGCGGGCATACGCCAAACAGCTTAAAAGCATCAGGTCGCCAAATATTTCAACCAGAGAGTCAAACACAGATCATTCTTACCTGGCGACCTAGTTCTGCGAAAAGTTACCCTATCAACCAAAGAGCCAAATGCTGGGAAATTAGGACCAACATGGGAAGGCCCTTACAAGGTTGTCAAGGTAACTAGACCAGGAACTTATTGGCTAGAAGACATGAACGGAAGAGCACTCTCCCATCCTTAGAACGCTGAGCATTTGAAGAAATATTTCCAATAACTCCCTTGGTGAATACTTGCAACTCCTAGATTTTATTCCGAGTAATAAAACTTCTCCAGTTTATTTCAATAACAGTGCAGGATGGAGGTCGCCTAATCAAGATTGCCAGTTCATCAAAAGATAACGGAGGCATCTTGGTCGCCTAATCAAGATTGCCAGTTCATCAAAAGATGACGGAGGCTTTTTGGTCGCCTAATCAAGATTGGCAGTTCATCAAAAGATAACGGAGGCATCTTGGTCGCCTAATCAAGATTGTCAGTTCATCGAAAGATGATGGAGGCATCTTGGTCGCCTAATCAAGATTGTCAGTTCATCAAAAGATAACGGAGGCATCTTGGTCGCCTAATCAAGATTGACAGTTCATCGAAAGATGACGGAGGCATCTTGGTCGCCTAATCAAGATTGTCAGTTCATCAAAAGATGACGGAGGCTTCTTGGTCGCCTAATCAAGATTGCCAGTTTATCGAAAGATGACGGAGGCATCTTGGTCGCCCAAATCAAGATTACCAGTTCATCGAAAGATGACGGAGGCATCTTGGTCGCCTAATCAAGATCGCTAGTTCATCAAAAGATGACAGGCATATTGGTCGCCTAATCAAGATCATCGGTTCATCAAAAGATGAAGGCATCTTGATCGCCTAATCAAGATTGCCAATTCATCAAAAGATGACGGAGGCATCTTGGTCGCCTAATCAAGATCGCCGGTTCATCAAAAGATGACGGAGTCTTGGTCGCCTAATCAAGATCGCCATAAACCACTTAATGAAGGCATCTTGCTCGCCAAAATTAAAAGTTTCCAGATCACTGGAAAATGACCTCTCCTATCCTAGTTCGCCATTAGTTAAGAATTACGTAAGGATACACAGTATAAAAATCAACATTCAAAATTGCCGAGGAAGTCAACATTTATATTCATGACAATTAAAATTACAAATTACATTTACATTTATGATAGAGGGGGAGGGTTGTCATCGCCTTGAGGAGCTGCGTCGCCCGGAGGGTTTGCATCTCCTTTTTCAACCGTTTCCTCCTCGCCCCCTTCCCCTTCATCCTCCTCGTCAAGCAGGTCGAGGTCGAGACGCATTTCCTCCAAGTCTATGGCCAGGTCGGGATGGTGGTGACGGAGCTGTCGTTTACAAAAGTCAAACCCTTCGCTAAAGTATTTCGAGGAGGCATTTTCGACAGCCTCGGAGAAATCTGACGAGGATTTGAATTCCTCAACATCCAGCTTTCCTGCACGCTCCACTCTTCCCCTCATGTCTTCAACCAAAAGCCCTGCCTTTGACAGACTGTCGGAAAAGGTGTCCCTTTCAGCCTTAAGTTTGGCGAACTCGTCTCCGACCTGCTGTTCCCGAGATCGGGCCTCGGCCAGTTGCTGTTCCAGATCGGCGGATAACTTCTGAAGGCGAGAAACTTCAGTATCCAAAGAGGCAGCTCGACCCTGTTGAAGGCTTGCTTCCTCAATGGTCTCTCTACTCTTCACCGTCAGGGAAGATCCGAACACAAGCGCCTGCTACAAACAAATCTAATCAGATCAAACCAATCATATTTAGCAAGGATAAAACAAATAGAAGATAGTATCAATATGATACCTGGGTGAGAGCTTGGAAAAATTTCGAGGTAGTCTGGTCCAGAGAGAGCTGCCCCACCTTCTCTTGATCCGTAGGAGGGATTACCCCTCGAAGGATCTTCTCGGCCACCGAAGGGCTCCCAAGATGGAGGCCCTCTGACCAAGAACTGTACCCAATGATGGCGAGCTTCCCTCACCGGGACCAGAAGAAGGGGCCATTGGATGGTGTGTTGGACCAGACTTCTTTTTGGGTTTAGGGATGGGGGCTTGCCCTTTGCCTTTGGACTCATCCCCGGACTTCGCCTTCTTGCTCGGCGAGGTGGGAGGTTCATCCACCGGGCACTTCTCGCCAATAACCACCCCCTTTGTAGGGGGAGCAGATTTTTTAGATGAACTCTCACCTCGGGCTCTCTCCACCCTTTCACCGAGCTTCTTGAGGCTGATCCTCTTCGACATCGCTGCAAAAAAAAAAAAAAAAAAGATATATATCAGACGTAAAAAAATAATCAACAAAGTTAGTAAGGGTTTATACCATCCGATCTAAGCTCGGGGGATAGCTCGGAATCCGACCAGGATTCTGATGTCGAGACCGAGCTCGATCCCAACTTTGAGCAAAATTCTAAGACAGGGTCTCGGATCTTTCCCCCCGACCATCTTAATAAGGTCAGGTCGGGAATATGAGGAGCAACCCTCCTCAGTTCCTTCCTAACAGTCCCTAGATATTCTATCGAGTCCTCTCGGGGCTGACCATCTTGCTGTTCACCACGGAAAGAGCGGGACTCACCCGCTTCACCCGACGTCGATGGCGGTTGCGGATGATCGCCCTCTTCTCCTGATTCAGCAGGACCGGGCGAGCTGAAAACCCGGCAAAAAGCCTTGGTTTTAAAAATCATGGGGACTGCGTAGCGCCCACGTTCTGCCACCGACTTAGAAATTTGGTCATAGAATTCTTGCTCGAATGACAGCAACGTAGGCAGCTCGTTGCAGCGTTTATCTGAAAAGAAACCCATGTTAATACCGATCTAGTTAATCAATAAACTAACGTTGGCAAAATAAAAACTGACCTAGAATTTCCCATGACCTCGGAATCCGCGGTACTCCCTCTCGAGGTTCTTCATCAAAAAGCTCCCAATTGTCTCCGGAGGCAAAGAAGAACCTGCTTTTTCACCCCTTCACGTTGCTGGGGTACCCTCCGAGGATAGTTTTCTTGTACCTCGCCTTGAAGTACAACCACCCTTGGTCCGGCTTAGGGTTATTAGTGAGGGAAAAAATATTCCTAAACTCGGATAGGATCATCACAAACTTGTGAACTCGCCACAACGACACGGCGCTGACGATACTGCGCCACGCGTTGGGGACGAGCTGAGCAGGACAAATTTTATAGAAATGCAAAATTGACCTGATAATTAAAGGAATAGGAAAACGGCGGCCCGCGGGAAAGGCGGCCTCATAAAAAGCTACCTCTCCAGGGCGAGCAGAAAGAATGGTCTCGCCCTCCTCAGGAAGTCTGAGCTGTACACCCTGAGAGAATGAATAAGTCTCCCTCAGTAAGCCGAGCTCCTCAAGGGTCATAGTGTTATGTTCTTTAATTACAGAGGGATGGACGTCACCTAAAGGGGCGACCTCGGCAACGGATGGATCTTCCATTGGCGACCTAGGTGATTGCCTAACCTCGTTAGTAACGTACGACGAACCTTCTTCTAAATGGTCTGAGATCCACGAAGGCAAAGAATTCAAAGTTGGACTCACCGTAGACCTATGGGACATACAACTAAGTAAAGAAAGAATGAACAATTACTTACTGTGCTAAGAAATAATGGACGGCCACAGGCAAAGGCAAGGAGACTTAAGGCATGAAGAACAACCGCAAGCAAGAACTAGGAGAGAGAGTAATGTTAGGCAGAAAAGGATAGAAGTGAATGGGTAGGATCCCTTATATATAAGGAAGTGACAGATGAGATTCATCCTCTTCAATGGCCCAGATTAATCTACCTTTTGAAATTCTTTTTGAAACTTGAGCCAGAGCCATCAATCCCGCCAAAAGTAATCATGGCGCCGCCCTTTTCTCCCAAAACTACACTACAGAATTTAATGCCTTATCCACGTGTCAGACTGAGAGGAGGGGCGCATTTAATGCGCACCCACGCGGGCTAATGACTTTTTAATGATAATTACTCAAAGGTCCCGAATATCTCGGCACTTTTGAGTAGGGGGCTACTGATGTGGAATAATTCAAACAAGTCCTGAATCATAAAATGATCCGAGCAAGGCACGTCGCCCAACGTGTCCAAACTTGCCTTCCAGGTCGCCTCATATTTTTAATACATTGAGCTCCATTCCATTTACATATTCCCTCCATATCGCCATAGGGCGAGATGGTCTACCTCACCCAAGGCAGAGACGTCTTCTTAAAGACTTCTCCGTAAGGACTCCCATCTCCATTAGAGGTCTGCTATCACCACTCTTGTAGCTGATTAAAGTCCATCTCCATAAAGAGTTCCACCTCTACAAGAGAACTATCTCCAATAGACTTTAACTCAACAACGACACCTATAATCACGGATGGATCACCAGTTGGCAGCCTCCTGATTAATCTCCAGATTTGATTGGGATATCCTCCCATGCTTATCCTTCCGAGGAATTCGCCATACTACACTGACATGACTCAGTTCTCCTGTCTATATAAAGGCCGCTCCTCTATAACCAAAAAGGTACGCTCAATACAGGCATTACACATTCATT
>BRYE01000003.1:18151056-18161056 GCA_030159115.1 Actinidia arguta var. hypoleuca | reverse complement strand
GGAGGTGCAGATTTTTAGTGGTAATAAATCAGAGTTTGATAAGTATTCGTCGCAGGTAATGAATTAATTTGTTGTTTAACATTGGGTGGTATTGAAGTCTAGTTGGTAATTTTTGCTAATGTTTCTTTTTGGGATGACTGTAATTTATTTATTTTTTTGATTTCTTTAATGATTGTAGTCTCCTAGCAATTGACTTCCAGGGCTAAGCTTTTACTATTTTGTGATAATTATATTTTTGTCTTGTTTATAGGATTTATTTTTGATTAAGTCTTGTGTATAGAATGATTAACTAACAAAGTCTTTTTATTGGGTAAGATTACATAAATGCCATACACTAAAAGTGTCATGTCAAGGAGGTTGCGACTTGCTGAAAAAATTCTTAAGTGATAAACAATTTCAATAGTGTACACTGCAAAAATCTCAATGGTGTACACTGCAAAAACCCTCAGCGTTGCTGTGGCATTTTTTTGTACATTTGCATAGGAAATTTTAGAATGTTATAAATTTTACTATGCACAATCGTTTTTGAGATCTATTTTATGAGATTCCTATTGAATATGAAATTATGTCAAAATAAAAAAGTGATTATGTTTCCTAAAATTTACTTGTTGGATCAACAAAACAATTATTTTTTAACAAATTTCAATTAAAAGTAGAAGTTTTATTAAGAAAAATACCAACGATTTCTTAATCTTTCATGCTTTTAAACATTTCTTAGAGTACGTGATGTTTGAAATTTCAAAAGATGAAAAGTTTAACATTCATTTTTTTTCCCGTTAAAGCAACATTTTCAGACAATACCATTGGTTCCAGTTCTGTCTTGAAGTCAACATGTGAAAATAAAAATTTAGCATCTAATACAATACCCAAATATTACCCATCCAAATATTAAACATAGCAACCTAAACGTAATCATGTAAAATAAAATATTAAATCAACTAAAATACTAATACAATTGACACAAACATAACCATCATAGGATCTAAAAATTGATGTCAAAATAGATAAAGCGGATATATTTTGTTTATGTTATAAATTTTTTAATTTTTAAACATAATAGGGTCACTAGAGTAAGGGTTACACAAGAGCCAATATCCTATTTATAGTTTTATATCTCTATTTAAAAAAAACTATATATTTATATAGTAAAAAAATTATCGATCGATTTGATTCTATCCACGGTTCTAGAACAAAGAAGAGGAACTGAACCATATAGACCGATTCTTTAATTTTTAGAATTAGAACCAACCTTTAGAACCATTGAAACGAATCAATTATTCCAGTCTAGTTTAGTTCGGATCTCGGTCTAGTCTAGTTCGGATCTCCAGCTCCACTGGTTGTTTGTACACCCCTAATAATACCGAAAATGAGAATTTTCACAGTGATAAATTTATTGAAGTGACAATGAGAATTTTCTCACAATAATAAATTTATTGATGTGGCTGTTATAATTTTTGCCATACAAAATACTATATTGACTGTTAATGAATATTTACAAAATGAGAAAATTCTCACCATGCATTATACCGTAATAACAGTAAGAATTTTCTCACAAAGAAAATTTTTTCACCATTCTTTTTTATCCTTTAGAAACACATAATATTGTATTGATAGTGAGAAGAAAATTCTCTTTCTATATTTTATAAAGTTGTAATATTTATCGGTATGTGTTTGTGTTTTTTAAAACATATCCATCATTATTTGTCAAACAAAGATTTGCATTGAATATAAAATTTTATAAAACTAAAAAATAGTTTTAAATCCATTTTTATTTTATTTTATTTTTTTATTCATGGGATTTTAAAATTTTGTAACTTGCACATTACACATTGTTATAAAACTTGTATTTTTTTTTAATCCATTCATTGAGATATCACAAACAGAATTCATATTGAAAATAAATTAATAGCCTATTTTAAAAAATTCCCAAAACACTAAATGTTAATAGTTTCGAATGGGGATGACAAAATACTCAAACCCAGTGAATCCTCACATACCCGCCCCTAATAAAACAAGTTTGGCGAGTTTTGATAGAGTATAGGTTGGTTTGGGGATAAATAAAGATAGGATAATGCTACAGTCATCGCATGGTTTATCGCGCGGCTCAAAACGACGTCTGGACTTCTTCTTGCTGGATGACATCTGGAATAAAAATAGGTTAACTATAACTGAGAACAGATAAGAAATTTTTTAAATAAACAATTTTAACCTGGAGAGAACAGATTCTCTCAAAACGATGTAGGATTAGCAAATGATCATAAGGGACTTCCTCCATAATTTGATCAATTTCTGACCAAAGGATTTTAATGGTGTTACTGTATCTGGTTATTCTGGTTCTGTAGTGGGAGCAAGGGAAAGGCATGGTTAAGGTTTCCCATGTAAAAATTCTCTGGTAAGAAAATCAGGAATATAAACCCGATTGTTTCTGAGAAGTCTTTACCCAGTTAAAGTCCTCGATTCATTGTCCTGTTAAAGCCACCCTGGTAGTAGCCACCCTACCTCTTGTCCCAGAATCCAGAGTAAGACCCGGCAGACGGAGAGTAAGACCAGGCAGTTAGGATATAGGGAGTCTATGTGCGGTATGTGTGAACCCAGCATATGTGCGAAAAACATGATAAATGAGTCAAGAACTAAACTGAGTAAAATACTTTAAAGAAACTAGAGTCATGAGTCGATTGTTTAGGAGTAACTCTTCAGTTAGCTCACGGTCTTATTTGACAACTATATCAAATATAGTTAATGAAGAAGAACATGAATATCAAGATTTAGATATTGACTTAGGTAATTGGAATATACCTAAAATACCAATTAAATAGATTTATAAAACTAGCTTCTTACAGTCATCTTTTATTACAGATATGAAAGTAAAAACTGTTGAACAAGTCTACGTCTTAATTAAAGAATATGAGTCATGTAGTTTACTCAGTAAAGAGTCTATGAAAGAACATAGATCTAGAGGTCATAATTTTATTCACATAGGACTTGTCCAAGTCGTAGTAAAACCATTAACAATTAAAGGTAAAAATGCGTCTATAATCTTAGGATTGAGAGATGCTAGATTTAAAGATTTTAGAACTAGTATTATGGGTTTACTAGAAACAAGATTAAATGATAGACCAGTTCATTTTAACTGTTATCCTGATTTTACCTTAAGTCTCAGTTATCCACATATTACTAAAGCAGTCACCTTAAATATTAAAACTACAGGTGCCTTCACAGAAATGTTGGAAGGAAGTCACACAGTAGCACTTATATATAGAATATATTATAAGTGTATGAAAACTAATTTAAATGCACAAGCATTAGTAAAAAATCCTAATGGTCAAACCTTACTTATTAAAAGTAGCACTGATAATGCTAATATTAGGATACCTAGACCAGTCATATGGGAAGAGGTTACTCTTCCAGATAGTTGGTTGTTAAACAACGAAAACTACCAAAAGAACATAGTAAATGACGCAGATGATTTAGGATTTATTCAATAAAATACAGATGGTACAGTCAACATAAGCTTTAAAGATCTAAGAAGACATACACCTTCTAGACATAGCTTTGATAATAGAAGTACTACTACCAGTCTAGGAAGTACTTCTAGAAAACATAGTAAAACCTCCTCTAGACATAGCATAGATGGAGAAAACATGTCAGATATTTACAAAAATGATATAGGCTTTATTAACCCAGTAAAAACTAGAACTAAGTTAAAAGGAGTTGAGTCTTCGCCGCAAGTCAGTAAGGCTAAGTATACTAGACACCCTCCCTTTGGAAAGGAGGAAGAGGACAAAGTTGAATCCTCTAACGAGTCACCTACACAAACATATTTTAAAGTAAGTACGCCAGTTAATCCACAGTTATTAACTATTAAAATTGAATTTAAATTTGATTTAGTAAAACTTTATAAAGAATTTAATTCAAAACATAATAAGTCAAAAAGAAAAGAATATAATAACAATTATTCAGAAAGTAAACGAAAAAGAATCCTTTATTCTTGGCAGTCATTTATGAATGAAATTAGAAGTGAAATTAATTTCTTTGATTATTTAGAAAATTACTATAAAAAAGTAAATACGATTACTAAAAGTAAATGGAAGACTAGTGATAATAAAGAAATTACATCTAGTCATCCTCCTTTAGAAACTATACATATAGAACATAAGGAGTCAGTAATAAAAGCATCACCTTTTAAGGTACCTAGTGATAATACTGAAATTAAAAAGGTCATAGAACAAAACAATTACACTAATCAATACTTAAAAATTATTGGTAAACAGTTAGATAAAATTGAAATCATAGTTGAAAGTCATCCTTTAGAAAAACCCTCTAGTAAAAGTATAGAGACACTCATAGTTAAACTACCTAGTAATAGGAGTAAACTTGGATTAAATACTAATAAGGATAAAGATGATATTAAAAAATTAGAAGAAATCTTTTCTAAGCTAGAAGCTAAGAAAGAAGAAGGTTCTTCTATTCAAGTCATTAACAACCAAAATGAAGTTAAGTCATCCTCTGCAGAGTCTTCTACAGACTCCTCAGATAGTGAAATTGCTAATTTAGAAAGTCAATTTAATGTAAATAAATTAAAATACAATAACAAACCTAATAATGAGGTTTCAGTCACAAAGAATTGGTATACACGTCCCAGTCCGCCTGATCTTCAGTTTGAAGAAAGGAACTTGGATAATCAATTTTTTGTTGAAGCTAAAAAGTTATATGAGTGGAATATAGATGGTCTAAGTGAACATAATATTCTACAGAAGTTACATCATATGTCAATGGTTGCAAATAGTTATCTTACAAATTACTTAGATTATTCCCAGTCAGATATTGTTGATCTTTTAGCATCTGGTTTTACAGGAATGCTAAAGTCATGGTGGGATAAGTATCTCTTAGAAGAACTGCAAGAAAGCATTAAACATGTTGTCCAGTTAAATGAGAATAACTTTCCTATTTTTGATGAAAATTTAGGATCAGGAATACCTGATGGAATTAACACATTAATCTACACTATTATTAAACATTTCATTGGAACACCTAGTGACATTCACTCTAGGATCCATGATCAACTCAGTAACCTAAGTTTCCCAACACTTAGTGATTTTAGATGGTACAAAGATGTCTTCACATCTAGAGTCATGGTTAGGGACGATTGCACCACCCCTTTTTGGAAAGAAAAATTTATTAATGGATTACCTAGTCTTTTTGCTCATAAGATTAGAGATGTCCTTAGTCAACCCACATGTCAAATAGAATACGATAAGTTAACCTATGGAGATATCATTAGCACTATTCAAAAAGAAGGATTAAGAATGTGCATTGATATGAAGATTAGTAAACAAGCTAAAAGCGATAAACATAGAGCTAAATACGAGTTAGGAAACTTCTGCGAACAGTATGGTCTACCATCAGTCGCGCCTAGTAAAAGAAAACGCATTAAAACATTTAAACCATATAAGTCACATAAAAAACATAAATATAAAACTAAACATTATAGTAAAAACAATAATGATTTCTATAGCAAACCTAAGAGTAAACCTTCTAGTAAGCCGTATAAGCATACTAAATCTAGTAAAGATGTTGTATGTCACAAATGCGGTAAAAAGGGTCATTATAAAAATGAATGTTGGTCAAAAACTAAAATTAATAAGTTACAAATATCCGAAGAAGATAAAAATAGAATCTTTGAGATATTTAAGTTAACTAATATAACTAGTTATGAGTCAGATAAAGATAGGTCTGATAGTCAACATAACTCTGAATCTAGTTCATCTAGTAACTACCCTAGTGAAGATGAAGATATTAAAATAGGATGTAATGATAATTGTTGCAAGTTAAATGTTATTACTAAACACCAGGAAGAAGAAAATGTCCTGATAGAGTTGATTAGTAAAATAGAGAATGAAGAATTAAAAAAATAGTATATTAGTAAACTTAGAAGCTTATGGAATGATAATAAACCCAAAAGTAGTAAACCAGTAATAAGCTTAAATAACACATTAGAGAGATTTAAAAAAGATAAACAAAAGGAAGTAACCTTACAAGATTTACAACAAGAGATAAATCTAGTTAAAAAAGAAATAAAAGAATTAAAGGTTAAGGATAAACAATTAGAAGATGAAATAACAATATTAAAAATAAATGATCAATTCACTAAGTTAAGAAAAAATGATCAGTCATCAGATGAGTCTTCTTCAGGCGAATCTGAAAAGAGTAAAAGTATAAGTCAGGATAGTAGTAAACTAAATACAATTAAAAAACTTAACATACAGAAATGACAAATTAAAGTTAAGTTAATTATTAATAGTTACGAATTAGAAGTTATTGCCTTAGTCGATTCAGGAGCAGATGTGAATTGTATTCAAGAAGGAATAATTCCTACTAAATACTATCACAAAACTACTAAAAGATTAAGCGCTGCTAATGGAAGTAATTTAAGGGTAAATTATAAATTACCTAAAATCCATATATGTCAAGATAAAGTTTGTTTTAAAACATCCTTTATTTTAGTAAAAAATATGACAGATAGAGTAATTCTAGGATTACCCTTTCTCTACTTATTGTATCCATTTAGTATTAATACTTAAAGAATATCTACTAAACCTTTAAGCCAACAAGTAATGTTTAAATTTTTAAATAAACCTGAGTCTATTCAGTTAAAAAGATTAAAAGACTTTTCTTTATCTATTAACTTAGTAAATCAGAAGGAAAGTCAGATTAATTATCTTAAAGAAGAAGTAAAATATAAAAGCATTGAAGAAAACTTAGCTAGTAAACAACTAAGTCAAAAGATTGAACAATTTAGAATAACTTTAGAACAAGAAGTATGTTCTACCTTACCTAGTGCCTTCTGGCATAGGAAAAGATACATAGTCGATTTACCTTATGTCAAAGACTTTAGTGAGAGTAAAATACCAACTAAGTCTAGGCCAATTCAAATGAATGCAAAACTCTTAGAAGTCTGTAAGAAAGAAGTAAATGATTTATTAAAAAATAAAATCATTAGTAAAAGTAAGTCACATTGGTCTTGTTCAGCTTTTTATGTAAATAAAAGTTCTAAGATAGAAAGAGGAGTTCCCAGACTAGTAATTAATTACAAACCATTAAATGAAGTCTTAGAATGGATTAGGTACCCAATACCTAATAAGAAAGACTTAATTAAAAGACTTAGTAATGCTGTTGTATTCTCTAAGTTTGATCTAAAGAGTGGCTTTTGGCAGATACAAATAAATCATAGAGATAGGTATAAAACTGCCTTTACTACACCCTTTGGTCATTACGAATGGAATGTAATGCCATTTGGATTAAAGAATGTACCTAGTGAATTTCAAAATATAATGAATGAAATATTCAACCCTTATAGTCATTTTTCAATTGTTTACATTGATGATGTTCTTCTATTCTCTCAGTCTATAGATGAACATTGGAAATATTTGAAAACTTTTTTAAAAGTCATCAAACATAATGGTTTAGTCATCTTTGCCTCTAAGATAGAGTTATTCCAAACCAGAGTCAGATTTTTAGGTTATCATATTCATCAGGGAACAATTATCCCAATTAATAGGTCAATTTTATTTGCGGATAAATTCCCCGATGAAATCCTTGATAAAAACCAGTTACAGAGGTTCTTAGGATCCCTCAATTACATTGCTGAATTCTATAGAGACCTTAGGAAGAAGTGTCAACCCCTCTTTGAGAGATTGAAAGATAACCCTCTTCCTTGGTCTTCTATTCACACTGCTATAGTCAAAGAATTAAAATAGTATGTCAAGACTTTGCCCTGCCTTGGCATTCCTACTGAAAATTTATTCAAAATTATTCAGACTGATGCCTCTGATGTTGGTTATGGAGGTATCCTCTTACAGAAAGTCAATCCCAACTCTCCTGAACAAATTGTTCGTTTCCATTCAGGAACCTGGAATTCTGCACAAGCAAATTATAGTACTATTAAAAAAGAGATTTTATCTATTGTTTTATGTATTAGTAAATTTCAAAATAATATTTTAAATCAAAGATTTTTAGTCAGAGTTGATTGTAAAAGCGCAAAATACGTTTTACAAAAAGATGTTCAAAATATTGCTAGTAAGCAAATATTTGTTAGATGGCAAGCCATCTTAAGCATATTTGATTTTGATATAGAATATATTAAAGGTAGTCAAAATTATATTCCTGAGGAAGTCCCTTATGATCATTTGCTAATCCTACATCGTTTTGAGAGAATCTGTTCTCTCCAAGTTAAAATTGTTTATTTAAAAAATTTCTTATCTGTTCTCAGTTATAGTTAACCTATTTTTATTCCAGATGTCATCCAGCAAGAAGGAGTCCACTAACAAGAAACAGCTCTCTCTTGTTCCTCCTCTTACTTTGGTAAACAGGTTTCAGTCTCTTGGAACAATTCCAAGACAGTCATATTCTTCAGCACTTGCTTCAGAGTCACCTAGTCATCTTCAAATGTCTACCTACAAGTCATCAAGGACAGAGTACGTCCAAAAACCTCTTATTCATAATCTCTTCCACAAAGAGCCAGTCCATAAAAATATTCATGATCCTATTGATCTGGTAAGTCATTTCTTTCCTCCCGGATGACATTTTGTTCCTCACCATCCGGACAAGTCAATTACCTTTTACAAGGACATTTTATTAAAACATAAGTCAGTAGTTTTCAAACCTATTTATGATAGAGTCAATCCTAATAAAATTATTTATCATTCAATGTATATTCACAACATAGTGTCTCATTTTCCAAGCAAACGTTGCAATAAGCTGCCCATTTTGACCGACATCGAAGAAAAAAGGTCACATAGGGTTTTCAAAAGAATAGGGCCAGGGGGATAATTCAATGTCCTAATAGTCCTCGAATCCAAAACATTCCGGAAGTACTTCGCCCCTGGCCACGAAGGGATGTTGTCCAGTGGTGGGGATAATATTGGGAACAAGTCTATGGATGGCGTAACTGCTTCTGCGAGCGACAAAGGTGAGTCCCGCCATTCCCGAGATGAACATCCCTAAAGTGACAGCCCCCGAGATGAATTAGTAGAATACTTAGGAACCATTAGGGAGGAAATGAGGAGGATTTTACCTCACTATCCTGGTCTCACCTTGCTAAATTGGTTAAGGGAAAAAGTTCAGTACCCTATCTTAGGGTTTGGACCCAATAGCCCGAGCTCAAGCTTGAACTCTAAATTGGAGTCCTGGTTAGACTCAGGCCTACCTTCTGAGCTTAGATTGGATGGTACAATCTTCATCTTCTCTAAGTATTTTGTCTTTTTCATTGACTGCTCTTTGTTCCCTATTTTGCAGCTATGTCAAAGAGGATAAGCTTGTCCAAGCTTGCCAAAAAGGTAGAGGAGAAGAAGGTTGCCACCTCATCAACCAAGGGTGTGGTAATTCACGAAAAGTGACCTCAGGATGAAGTCCCTGACTCCTTACCCAATAAAAGGGCAAAAATTGATGACTCCAAGGGGAAAGAAACCATGCCGCTGCTCGAGGCTAATAAGGCCAAATCTAGTAAGACTACGAGCAGAGGGACCATGCGGCTGATAGCTCCCGGAAAGGGTACCTCGGCTAGACCTGGCAACGTATTAGGGCCCGAAGCCTCCGTTCTAGTCAGTGCCTTCGTGGTAGAAAAAATTCTGGCCAAGGTGATTCTTCCGCCAACAAGGAGAAGTTGGATAAACTCTCCTTAGATTAGGTGGTCACCAAGTTTTTGCACATCCTCGGCCAGGTATCTGTTCACTTTCATCTTTGGCTTTCCATACTTTTATTGATTCAAGGCGCTTATGGAAACTTAGGGGTCATGCTCTGGTCATCCCTCGCCATCCAGAGTAGGGACATCGGAAATGATATTGCCTTTTAGTTTGCCCAAGGAGCATCAATCGAGCTTCAGATGGTCCACGCTCAGAATCGAGCCATAGAGCTCGAAAAACTTTTGGTCGAGTTTGACGGGAAAGCAAAGAAGGCCAAAGCTGAGCTTAAAAAGAGAAACGAGGATGTGGCGAGGTTGGAA
>BRYE01000003.1:18143556-18146056 GCA_030159115.1 Actinidia arguta var. hypoleuca | reverse complement strand
CTTCTCATCACCAGTTTATTCGTTTTGAACCTGCTTTGATCATTCTTTGAGACTTTTTTCTTTTATTAGCTCTTATATCCTACAAAACACAAAAAAAAACATAATCAAACAAATATCTAACTAAAATAAGAAAATTAACGCTAATCTAAGTATAACAAAGTGCGAATTAAAGGCCTACAATTACACTTTTACAGTGTAATCAAGGTCTGAGCAAAACTGCTTAAATCCATAATTATCGAATTGCCTAGCGTTGTCTGAGATGATGGTCTTGGAAATTCCAAACCAACAGATGATGTTTTTCCATATAAAATTTTTGGTGTTCCTCTTTGTGATTTTGGCGAGAGGCTCACCCTCTATCTACTTTGTGAAGTAGTCTATGGCGACGATCAAGAACTTCCTTTGCAATAGAGCTTGAGGCAGAGGTCTGAGTATGTCTATCCCCCATTGAGCAAATGGCCATGGAATGGTCATTAGCACCATCTCAGTGTGAGGAAGATGAATTACTAGAGCAAACCTCTGGCACTTGTCACATTTTCTTGTGTATGTCGTCGCGTCTCGTTCTATCGAACACAATAAGTGACCTCACCCTTAAGTGATTTCCTCAGATCGAACACATCTTAGGAGTGGCCCTGAAAAAGATCTTTTGTATAAGATTCCATGGAGTAGGAAGAATCTGGAAGCTTGGTACTGTACCCAGCGAGCTTTGAGTTTGTCTGGCGACAGTGATCCATCTCGGAGGTATGCAATGATATCGTCTATCCATGTCAGACCTGCTTCTGTTTGACAGACGGATTTGCTAATCTCAATTCTTGGGTTTTGCAAGAATTCTAGAGGTATATTCCTGTCCAATATGAAATCAAAGACTAAGGCGAGGTTGGCAAAGGCATCAGCCTTTTTATTTTCTTCTTTGGGAATTTGACAAATTTTAAAGTCTTTGATCTTTGTTGACATGCCCTTAACCTCGTCTAGGTAGGCCACCATTCTAAGATCTTTGGTAAGATAATCCCCTTGGACTTTGTTTACCACAAGTTGAGAATTGCTGAAGGCATCCAAGGATTCTACCCCCATTTCTGTTGCAACTCTAAGTCCGGCGAGGAGAGCTTCATATTCAGCTTCGTTGTTGGTGACTTTAAACCCAATGCCGATGGCATATTCCATCTGCTCGCCTGACGGAGTTTGGAAAGCAAGTCCCGCACCACAATCGTGTTGATTGAATGATCCATCCACAAAAAAATTCCATTTGGTGAGGTTATCTTCCTAATCTTGCTTTTCTGGAGTTTCTACCTCAGGGGGAATTATTTTTGGCTCTAGGGCGATGTTGTATGTAAACTTTGCCATGAAGTCGGCCAACGCTTAGGCTTTGATCGCCATCTTCGGTCTGTATTCAATATGAAACTCACTTAGCTCAATGGACCATTTGGGGAGCCTTCCCAAGGTGTCAGGTCATTGGAAAATCTATTTTAAAGGTTGGTCGGTCAGTACAACAATAGGGTGTGCCTGAAAACAGTGCCAAAGTTTTATGGCAGCGATTAGAAGGGCAAAGGCGAGCTTCTCAATTTTTAAGTATACTGGTTTCTAAACTAGTATACTGGTTTCTCGGATCCCATGAGGACTTTGCTAACATAGTATACTGGTTTCTAAACTTTGTCCTCTTCTCGAATAAGCTTTGCACTCATTATAGTTGGCGAGACGGATAGGTACACCATGAGTTCTTTGCCCGTGGTAGGAACTCTGAGCAGAGGTGGCGATCCGAGGTATTATTTCAGTTGTTGGAACTCCCTCTCTTATTTGTCTATCCATTGGAATGCTTTGTTCTTTCTTAGAATCTTAAAGAACGACAAGCATTTATTTGCTGACTTTGAGATGAACCTATTAAGGGTTGTTACTCGCCTAGTTAACTGCTGTACTTCATGTATATTTCTGGGCGAGTGTCTTTGCTCCTAGAAGTAAATTCTTTACCACAAATGTACAGGTCGCGAAGTAGTAATAAACTCAAAGTACGAGTATCGATCCCACGAGGAGTAATGCCAAGGTGATCACAAGATAACTAAAACACTATAAATCAATCCAAACTCAATCTTAACTTATGCTTCAAAAAGAAAAAAAGAAAAATCTTGTATTTTGATTTTTGATTTATTTAAATTAAATTTAAATTACTAAAATAATTAAAATTGATTTAAACTATATAATAAAAATGACTCAAGATCAATTGATTCAATCAATCAGGTTTCTCAAAATTCCAATGATGGCTTCTTATAACTCAAATCTTTCAACTACGTCGTGAGTCTCAGATTCAGAAAATTTAGCTTTTAAAACTAATTGTTCTTTCAATCTTCAACTTCTAAAATAAATCTTGTTGTTATAATCATGGTCGTGCATCATCGATTCATGTAGTGCATATACTGAACTCAACTCATACATAAACATTACAAGGCAGTGCATATACTGAGTGTAGTATTCACGCATAAACGTTACCAAACATGATAGGATGCCCAAGTTT
>BRYE01000003.1:18123556-18128556 GCA_030159115.1 Actinidia arguta var. hypoleuca | reverse complement strand
ACCTTGGCGATGGGAGCGTTGAGGGGCAGAAATACCAAGTCAGGTTGGCGAGGAAGGGTGCGAGGCCACCTGTTGTTGATTCTTCTTGAGTCTCGGTCTAACCTCTCGCTCTTTACCTCATCTTTGTAGTCAGATCGTCTGACTTTAGGTTCCTTCCTCTTGTGGTCATCTCTTCCTCGCCTCCTTTGTTTAGCTTCGGCTAACTCCTTCGCGGCAATATACTTGTAAGCTTTGTTTTGGAGAGTTGACAAGGTTTCAGGGACATTCTTGGATAGTGAGTCAAATAATGGGCCTGTGCGAAGTCCTTCCATCATGGCCATGATCACCACTTTATCACTGGGATATTTTACTTTTATGATAGCTTGATTGAACCATCTAACATAGTCTTTCAAGCTCTCAGTCTTCTTTTGGTGAACGGTGAAGAGGTGGGAGGTGTTCTTCTGCCTGGCTCGGCAGATCATGAAATTGGTGACAAAGAGCTTGCTTAGGTCGCCAAACGAGTCCATGGTTCCCTGAGGCAGCTTTCTAAACCATGCCCTCGCCGACCCCTAGAGAAAGCTTTGCACATTACCTCGTCAGAGTATCCCTCGAGCGACACTAGGTTCTTGTATGAATCGATGTGGTCCATAGGATCAATCTTCCCCTTATAGACTTTGAGCTGGGTAGGCAGTTTAAACTTAGAAGAGACTCTGATTTTCATTACCCTATCCGTAAATGGAGGCTTGGTTTGTTTGATTAAAGGCATCCATAGTGACTGGCGCATTTGCACCAGTGTTGATGGCGTCAATTCTGGCATCCAAATCCTTAATCTTCTGGATAGTCGACTTATCTCATCGCTTAGGTGCCTGATCACCTTGGCAAGGTGACCTTCCTCTCCTCCTAGTTTCCTCTCTTCCTATCTCGGGAGTCCGGCTGGATGACCGAGATTTTGACGAAACAAGACTTCTTTCCCATCTAGAATGTATGCTCGGTAATCGACGTCGCCGGTTTCTATTCGAATGTGCTTGGCCTGTACTTCGGTGACTTTGAGATTCATCATCACCTGATCGACGAGAACAACGAGATCGTTCAACTTATGGGACAAGTGCTGCAATGGGAGGAGACAGATTGTTCGTGGCGAGGTGCTGTATCAGGCGGGCGTTCTCGTTCATGATTCTTATTTGCTCGGCAATACTATGCATTTCACGATCCCTAGCTTGGCTAGTATTGGCCATGGAATGAACTATGTTATCCAAAGGGCTACTGGCACTTGTGTTGGGTAGTAAACGGTTGCGTAGGTGCATATAAAGTTGAGAATTATCGTTCCCACAAACGGAGTCAAACTATTGTGGTAGAAATCTGGAATGAGCAACCAACAGTAAGAATTACTCGTGATCTCGGTTCTTGACCTCGGCAATGACTTGGGCGACCTGCGCAGAATAACAAACAAAACCGGCCGAGTTGAAGCTACTCAAACCCCCTCCGGCATGGGAATCAGACCAAGGTGAGTATAAGCTAGGCAAAACAAAGAATTAGAACTCTTTTAAATGAATAAACCAAGGGCTAAGTCGTATATTTTTATGATGATGGAACGACCTTTTTATAGTTGGAGAATGTAGAACCGTGCGAGAAGATCATGGCGAGATATTCTGGTGACCAAGTATGGAAGGAGATCCCGTGATCATTGAAAATAAAATAGAGAATTGCCATTTGGAGAGTAATCCACAATTATAGCTGATGTGACGGAGAAGGAGTCTCATGAAAGCAAAATTCTTATGCAAGTGTCCTCAAAGAGGTGGTCTCTTGGTAGGTAATCATGTTAATCTCGCCCATAGACGAGGTAGAGAATATAATATGCTCACAGGGATAGACGAAGTGAGTACTGACGATGACCGGCAATCATAAAAGATATTTTGAGGGTGTGAATTTTACCCCACATCAGAAAATATATAAATATAAACCCACTCGGCTAACATTTTACAATTTATTATATACATACACAATTAAAGCCCACCCAACCAACAATTAAACAAATAATTACATAAATATACAATAAAGGCGCACCCAACCAATCAACAATTACACGTAATGTACATAATACAAGCATTTTTCATATAATTATATTACGATCTTCCACCTCCATAAACCACCACTAAACAAACAAAACCTCCCACAGATCCACCTCTCTCTCTCTTTCTCACCCACCCTCTCTTATCTGAAATCACCAGCCCATCCACCATCACCGCCATCACCCACCCGTCTGTCTCCATCTCTATGTAGTATTCAAATGTTAACAGTAAGAACCCCAAATAAATCTCTAAATTTGGAAAATCAACAACCACCAACCCAAAATCAAACCCCAAATCACTCCAAATCAAAACCCCTAACCCAAAATCAAACACCCCACAAATAAAAAATCTAGACTAAAAAAACAAATACAAACCCTTATCAAAAAGCTCTACGAACTACGATGAATCTAGGAGAGTGCAACCAGTAGCGAAGGGCAAAGGCGACAACCGATGAGAGACGGCCGAGCGAGCGAGTCACAACCCTTGACGATCTGTGAGTTGCAGATATCGACTGTGGTTTAAGGCGAGCGAACACGACAGGCGACCCGTGACCGCGATCTTGGAATGGCGATCGACGACCGGCGAGGGCGATCGAAGGCCGGTGAGTGCGAATGGCGACCGACAACGGTGGTGGGTCTCTCTCTATCTCAGACGGTGGTGGGTCTCTCACAGTCCCCTCTCTCTCTCTCTGCATTTTGTCTTTTTTTTAACACAATCTTAATTCTAGGGTTTAATGAGGGTTAAATTGGCAATTTCGAAATTAATTTATGCTGATGTCATTAACTTCCGTTAGTTGACTTAACGGTTGACTAAAGGAAGTTCTTTATTAAATTCAATTTCAAATCTCAAGAGAGGAAAGAAATCTGTATTACAAGCAAATCTCATGAGAGATTATTGTAGCTTGATTATTTGTGTTTTTCCAAAGCTCTTTAACAATCAAAATCATAATACATGAAATTAATTAAAACCTTCCTTACAGGGGTATCCCTGAAAGAGAACAAGAGTTTGATTGCAGAGCATGCAATTGGATGATCTGCCTAGAGTTTGAAGACCCAAGTAAAGATTATACATGCAATTAGGATATAAACTACTAAATTTTCATTGATTTTATTGTAATAATTATAAATTAGACACCACATAACATGGTCACACTTCATCTTCCCTACATAAGATACGCACTTCTATACACAGAAACCAAACATAGAAAAGCAAACACAGCAATGACAATTGTTTTTCTGCACCTTCTCCATGTGTACCTATTATTCATTTATTTTTATCTAAATAGCACATTATAATTAGACTTTTAGTGTGCCTTACGAGTCCAAACATCGAATAACGGGTTTAACTCTATCGAAATATAGGGATAGAGAAACGAGGGTAGATTTGTATCGATCTCAGCGTCTTCGTCCTCCAGAACCACTCTCCCTCTGGCAGTTAAAATAGACGGCAGCAACTGGAGAGCCAAGATTGTAAAGCTCAGCAAAGTCCCTAGTGTTAAAATTCTGGCGCCACCCTGGAGGATACACTGTCTGGCGACCCAGTTGTCGGAACAACACGAACACAAAGCGATGAATCCCCATGGATGGTTGAGGGTTCTCGTAACAAACCACCTCGTGTCCTACAACCACCAAAATGGTGCAACAAAGAGGATAAAAATTCCAGAATATCATGATTGCCATTGGCATGCCTCAACAAAACTATTTTTACCCAAAATAAGGTTTGGAAAAAAGAAAAAAAAAATCTTTATAGCCATGCTTCCATCTTTTGAGAGTCACGGATTTGACAAAAATTTAAAAGAAAAAAAAATAACTCACCAAAACTTACTCCTGTGGTTGCTGGAATATCAGTCACCAACCTAGATATCAATGAAGAGAAAAATTGTTAGAGCTCGTTGTGTGAACCAAGATTTTAATTTGAGAGGGGCTAACTAAAAAAAATGGATGGTTCTTACCAAATTCTATTTATACATTTTTCGTAAAGACACAATTTTATTTTTATTCATCTAAAGTCTCACATAAAGAGGTATCATAACTCTAATTGATGTATAAATTTTATCACATTGCTGATTATTATTGTGTTTATGTGGATATTTTTTTCTTGGCTCTGAAAATCATAGTATTTATATGCTTTTATTTGATGGGTAAGTCCAATTTTAAAATTAGTGTATGGTAAATTTCAAATATAAATAATCATATTAGGGTAGAACCCTTCAAGTTATATGTGTGAAAAAGTAACTTTTTTGCAAGGCTCAGAAGGAAAAGAGGGTGAGGGGCAATTTTGACTTGTTGGCAAAGGATGCCCCAATAACTTTCTAGAATAGAAATAATATGCAAATAGATATTTACTCTACATCGTATGTGTCAGTTTGAAAAATTGTGGAAAAATAAAAAAGGAGAGAATAAAGTAAGATGCCCCTCAATCATAGTACATACGCAGGGTAGGACCGCACTGAGTAGCCTTTGTAAAATCGAAGTTACTTTATTTTTAGTCATTTTGTTTTGTCAGGGACGAAACATCGTTCATCTATCAATTAAATCCATCACAAACAAACAGAGAATATATAAGCTTTTGCATTCTTTTCCAACATCATCGTACCGTGTTTACCGCTTTATTCGCATCCCCAAACCGTTATTAGCTTTAAAAAAATAATGTGACGTAATTAGACCCCCTTTATGATATATTAAAAAATTAACTTTTTTCCACTTCTTATTTTTATAAGTAAAATTAGAGCAAAAAAACGATTCTAACTATACTTTCATATACTTATATAAATTCATTCCAAACATACTTAAAAGAATCAAAAAAAAAATTAGCAAAATAATTTACTCTAAACGGGGATTAGAAAAGTAAATAAAATTTGAAATAAGGGGATCAATCAAATAATTGTTGTAGGTATGGTTCACATCTTACAAATTTATACCATATACTTTATTTTGAGTCTCTAGATACTTT
>BRYE01000003.1:18108556-18121056 GCA_030159115.1 Actinidia arguta var. hypoleuca | reverse complement strand
TTTGACTATGTTATTATTAAAATTTGATTTGTTACAGTATCATTTTATCTCTTTTAGTAATGTTGTTCCATTGGTCTAACTAGTGTTATGGAACAAAAGCGTAAGAGATCACAAGCATTGAGGGTGATATGCAAAGGTTTGACATGGCCAAACTTGTTGCCAAATTTGACACAAAGATAGCTTTGCCAAAATTTAAAAACAAGTTAAGCTCATCAATGGAGAGTTTTTTGCCAAACATGTAGCCAAATTTTGACTTTGACAAAGGGTTTTTCAATCAATAGAGTAATGCTTATTTGGCTGACCACTGTAGTCTATGGTGTATGATTAATTATTATAAATGAAGCTTACTTTACTATTTTGACCTATATTAAAAGATGTGACCATAAAAAAAGTTAGGAAAATATAATGAATAATATGTCAAAACAAACGTATGCACCCATATGTCAATATTCCTAAATCTAGCTAGGATAGTGTCAGTGCTATGTGTGTGAGGTTATCTTTTCTTCAGATTCGGAACCTCTGAATTAAGTGATTGGTAAAGTGATTCTGAAGTGTAAAAAAAATATCATTTTATGTATTTCAGGACCAAAATGATATCCTTTTGGTGTTAATATCAAACGACGTCGTTTTAGTTGTTAATTAAAACGGTGTCATTTTGGTCATGAAATGTACAAAACGATAGTTAAATATGAAATCATATTATATTTGTTTTATTTTACAATCATCTTTTTTAACTAACAAAAGTATATTTTGTTAAGTAAGATGAGGTTACTCATGTGCATTATTTTTTAAAAAACTGAGAATTTTAGATACTGAGCCTATAGGCGGCAAACCAATCAAGCCGAGTCGAATTTTAGTGCGCTCAAGCTTGTTTGTTACGGAGTAAGTTTTAGGCTCATTAAAAATTTAATGAATCGGGTTCAATCTGAATTGGGTTGACTTGACTTTAGCTCGGGATAGTTTGCAAGGTTTAACTAGTTGAATAAATTATATATTCATACTCACAAATGGAGTAAAGTTACAAATAAAATTTTATCTTTAATTATAAAAATCCACTACTTTTGCTCACAAATTATCAATTATGTCCCATACCTAATATGTAGCAAAATATGAAAACTCTCACTCTTTATAAATTATTTATTAATGTATTCTTGTTATTCAAAAGTATGCTGTAAATATTTTTTAAATTTGTTGTCTGAGGTAATTACCGGTTTATAATAAAATTTGGAAAAGTTAAAATTGTTGCTAGACTAAATATAATATTTATATATTAATAAATTGAGTTGAGTTTAACCAGATAAACTCACCTAAACTTAAGTTTGATTCGTTTATTAAATGAGCTTATTATTACAGTTTGAGCTTGGCACGTTTGTAATTAAACGAGTTTGAATGAGAGTTTCAAGCTGTTCCACAGCTTGGTTGATATGCAGCCTACGAGCGTCTGTGTCGCTCCACTCTCTCTCTCTCCTAAGACATGGGCACCGCATGCATATATTCTACAGGCCTCTGCCATTCATGAACAATTTCTAAGAATATAATTGTTTTTTTAATACTTCTAGGGAATCTCTAGCTCGTACGATCATCTTCAATAAAGCTCAAATTAATTTGAATAAAAATTTATCAAAATTCCCCTTCACTTCTTCATTTAAATTTATATTAATTAAGTGAAGTTTTATTTAAATTTTACTCAAATCAGGAAAGACTTAATCAACCACTATGTTAGTTCTCAATTTCGAATCTTCTCAGTGTCATGCCACCTGAGCATTAGCACAAAGCTTGGTAGGCATGCCTTTCTAGCTTAAAAAAATCGTACCCAATACATTATATCTTACAACTAGCTATGTTGTGGTAAAAATCTGAGAGAGCAATCAACAGTCAGAATTGCTCCTCGGCCTCGGCACTGGACTTCGGCTAAAGCTGGGGCGACCTGCGCAGCAATGAACAAACGTGATCGGCCGAGGTGAGGCCGCTCAAAACTCCTTCGGCATGGAGACTAGACCAAGGCGATCAGAATATAATTAAAGGCAGTATGAGCGAGCACAATAGTAAATGTGTTTGTGGTGCCTGTGTTGAGCGTACCTTTTTGTAATGGGAGAGTGACCTTTATATAGATGGAGTAATAGCCGTATCCGTGGATAACGGCAAGATCCTCGAAAGGATAAGTATGGAAGAATATCTCAAAAGTATCGGAGACAACATAGGAGGATGCCATTTGGTGAGCAGTTCGTATTTATAGGCGTTGTGATGGAGCTGGAGTCTATTGGAGATAGTTCTCTTGTAGATGAGGAATTTTCAAGGAGATGGACTCTGATCAAGAGGAGGAATGATAGAGAAGGAGTCTCACGGTGATAGACTTCTAATGGAGATGGAGTCCTTTTGGAGAACAAGTCTTCATGGAGATGGTCTCTAACTCGACGAGGTAGACTACCTTGCCCTCTGGAGAGCAGTTTGATTAGGCGAACTGGAGCTCAGTTCTTTAATTTAGGAGACCAAGAATGTGGGTACTGCGAACCCTTGGGAGACGTACGCCACTCGGAATATTTAAGATTAAGAGGTGGCGTGTATTTTTTCCACATCAATAGCCCCATACTCGAAGTGCCGAGATATTCGAGATCTTTGAGTAACCATTAAGTGGAAATCATTGAATCATGTAGGCACACATTAATTACGCCTCTTCTCCAGTTGGACATGTGGGCGAGGGCATTAACTTCTACAATAAAGTCAGGACAAAACGGCGGTGCATTAATGATGACTTTTGGCGGGATAGGTGGCCCACTAGGGAAGGCTTTGGGCGGGAAAAGGCGGTTATGAGCTCGAAATTCAAAAGGTCGCGCAATCTTAGACGTTCGAGCAGATGAATCTCAGCCCTTGGTACTTCCTATATATAGGGAGACCCATCCATTCATGTATACCTTTCTGCTTCTGATACCAAACTGTTGCTTCCGTTCAAATTTTCTCCTCGCCCCCATTTGTGGTCGCCCTCTTGTCTTTTAGCACAGTAAGTACCTTGACTTAGTTTACGCTTTCATTTTTGTAGTTTTATGTCCCATAAGCCTGAAGTAGTTAGTCCATCAGACTTGGATTCCTTGCCTTCTTGAATATTCGATCACCTAGGAGAAGGATCGTCATACATTACTGACGAGGTAAAACAATCCCCTAGATCGCCTATGGAAGAACATCAGCCCCTGAGGTCGCCCCCATAATCGCTATTCACCTCTCGGTAGAAAAAGAAAATAACATCATGACCCCTGAGGAGCTAGATTTACTTAGGAATACATACTCTTTTCCTCTAAGCGTACCGATTAGACTTTTCGAGGAGAAGGAAACTATACTTTCAGTTCGCCCTGGCGAGGTGGCCTTTTATGAGGCCTCTTTTCAAGCGGGCCTCCGCTTTCCTATTCATCCTACCATTAGATTAATTTTAACGTTTTATAATATTTATCCGGCTCAGCTCGTCCTCAACGCATGGCAAAGCATTATTTGTGCAATGGCGTTGTGGCGAGCGTATAAATATTCTACGACCTTTTTCGAGTTTAAAAATATATTTTCCCTCAATAATAACCTTAAATCGGATCAAGGGTGATTATACTTCAAGGCGAGGTACAAGAAAACCCTCCTCGGAGGATACCCCAGCAATGTTAAGGGTGAAAAAACAAATTCTTTTTCGCCTCTGGGGATGGTTGGGAGCTTCCTGAAGATTCACCTCGGGAAGGCGTGCCAAGGATTCCGAGATCATGGAATGTCCCAAGTCGGTCATAATTCCATTAGAAATTTTATTTTATTTATTAATAAAATATTAACCGAACTAATATTCTATGGTATCTTTCAGATAAACGCTACAATGATCCGCCCAAGTTGCTGGAGTATGAGCAGGAGCTCTTTAACGAGATCTTAAAGTCGGTGGAGGAACGTGGGCGCTTTTCAGTCCCCATGTTTCTCTACTCAAAATCATTTTGTCGGGTTTTTGGCTCTCCCGGACCTATGGCATCTGGGACTAAGGGCGAGGAGCCACATGGACATGCGCCATCAACGTCGTCAGGCGAAGCGGGTGAGTCCCGCCATTCCCATGGTGAACACATCCAGCATGACAGCCATTCCCAAGATGAATCAATAGAATACCTATGAACCCTTAGGAAAGAACTGAAAAGGATTCTACCTCATATCCCCAACCTGACCTTGCTAAGATGGTCGGGGGAAAAAGTTCGAGATCCCTTTTTAGAATTTTCCTCGACTATCTCGGGATCAAACTCGGACCCGAAATTGGAAACCTAGTCGGATTTTGGGCTACCTCCCGAGCTTAAATCAGATGGTATAAATTTTTGTCTATTCTTATCGTTCATATTTTTATATATGATATTCGTGCCTTATTTTACAGTTATGTCGAGGAGAATAAGCCTGAAAAAACTTGGCGAGAAGGTGGAAAAGGCCAAGGGTGAAAGCTCGACTGAAAAATTCACTCCGGTTAAGGGAGTGGTAATTGGCGAAAAATGTTCAAGGAACAAACCCTTCATCTCGCCAAGTAAGAAGGCCAAACCTGGGGATAGCCTGAAAGGGAATGAGCCTGCCATTGCCCCCGAACCCAAAAGGAAAATGTTTGGGCCTGATGACGTTCCAAGAGCCACCACCTCTTCAAAGCCTGGGGAGGGGAGCTCGCCATCCTTAGGAACTATCTTCGGTCCTGGGGCTTCCATTATTGGGAGCCCTTCTATAGCCGAGAAGATTCTCCGAGGGGTGATTCCTCATTCGGACTAAGAAAAAGTTTGACAGCTGTCCTTGGACCAAACCATCACCAAATTTTTCCATGTCCTCGCCCAGGTACTACCTCGACTCTGTCCTCATTTCTTTTTGTCTTGTTAAGATACATGTGCTCAAGTTGTTCTAAAAAGATTTGTTTGTAGCAGGCATTTATGCTCGGGTCCTCTCTGGCGGTCAAGAGCAGGAAAACTATGGAAGAGGCATCCTTTCAACAAGGGCGAGTTGCCTCTTTGGACAGTGAAGTATCTCGCCTCCAGAAGTTGAATGGCGACCTAGAACGTGAGTTAGCCGAGGCCCGAGCTCAAAAGCAGCAGGTAGGTGACGACCTGATCAAAATGAAAGAGGAAAAGGATGACCTTACCGACAAGTTGGAGAAATCCGAGATATTAGTGGTGGAGCTGAGGGAAACCTTGGTCCAATCTAAAAAGTTAGCTGTGGAGGAGTTTAAATCTTCGTCGGATTTCTTGGGGGCTGTTGAAGATGCTGCCTCAAAGTATTTCAGCGAAGGTTTTGACTTCTACAAGTGGCAGCTTCGTTGCCATCATCCCGATCTCGCCATCAACTTGGAGGACATGGGTCTCGATCATGACCTGCTTGCTGAGGAGGAGGAAGAGGGGGAGGGGGCGAACGAGGAAACTGGTAAGAAAGGCGATATAAATCTTCCTCCCTTGTGATTTTTTTTTTAATGGTGATGTTTAACTATATTTAAATGAATGAGTATTTTACTTGTGTAAATTTTGTTGGTACTGGCGTCAATTGCTTGGCACTTTACATAAATAAGTTTAATAATTGAAACGGCGGAGCAATTAGCCAAGTAGGCACTTGGTGATTAAATACTTTTGCAATAAAAGGCACCCTTAATTGCAATGGCGATCTCTATAATGGCGATAACAAATTTTGGTAATATAGCGATGTAAGCTGGCTTTGAAAATTATAATAACAAAGGCGATCAAAATGCCTTGTTTTATAATGCATCGGCTATCTTGATTTGCAATATCCCCAATGGCGATCAAGATGCCTCCGTCGAACTGAACAAATTGGCGATCTTGATTTATAATTTTCAAGATGGCGATCAAGATACATCCATCGTCTCGAAATGAACTGGCAATCTTGATTTGCAATTTTTAAGATGGCGATCAAGATGCCTCTGTCGTAAAACGAACTGGAAATCTTGATATGCTATTTTTAATATGGCGATCAAGATGCCTCTGTCGTAAAATGAACTAGCGATCTTGATTTGCTATTTTTAATATGGCGATCAAGATGCCTCCGTCGTAAAATGAACTGGCGATCTTGATTAGCATTTTTTTAAGATGGCGATCAAGATGCCTCCATCGTAAAATGAACTGGCGACCTTGATCTTGGCGACTTCTATATTGGCGATCAAGATGCCTCTGTCGTTTAATAACGAACTGGCGATCTTGATTACGGCATCATCAAACCTACAATTGGTGATATATCGGCGAACAATGAAGATTAAAATAACTTGGAATAGATTGGCAATACTTTTTTTAAGAGGGGTTTTATTACTTGGAATAGATTGGCAATTATTACAACTGTATTGCTCAGGCGATCTAATTGTCATGGTGACCAGATGTATCACTGGTAATACTTTTTTAAATATTCGACATTCCAAGGATAGGGGAGTGCTTTCTCATTCATGTCTTCAAGCCAATAAGTACCTGGCCTAGATACCTTGATAACCTTATAGGGGCCTTCCCATGTTGGGCCTAGCTTTCCTGCGTTTGGCTTTTTAGTAGATAGGGTAATCTTTCTTAGGACTAGTTCGCCAGGTAGGAACGACCTATATTTAACTCTCTGATTATAATATTTGGCGACCTGGTGTTTATAAGTTGTTTGGTGTATTCTTGTTTGTTCTTGTTTTTCATTAAGGAGGTCGAGGTTGAGTCTCAGCTCGATTTCATTATTCTCTTTATTGAAATTTGAGGTCCTAAAGCTTGGCATGCTGATCTCGACAGGTATCACCGATTCTGTCCCATAGACCATGGAGTAAGGTGTCTCGCCAGTAAGAATTTTGCTTGTTGTATGGTATGCCCAAAGTATGCTTGGCAGGTCTTCTACCCATTCGCTTTTGGATTTCTCTAGTCTTGTCTTTAGATTTCTTAGGATGGTTCTGTTATTAACTTTGACTTGGCCATTGGCTTGGGGATGACTTGGCAAGGAGAAATGATGTGATATGGTGAGATCCGAACAAAATTGTCTGAACCCATCATTGTCGAATTATCTGGCGTTGTCCGAGATAAAAACCTTGGGAATCCCAAATCGGTAGACGATTCTTCTCCAAACAAAATTCTTTATATTTTTCTCGGTGATTTTGGCGACTGGTTCTGCCTCTATCCACTTAGTGAAGTAATCAATGGCAACGATCAAAAACCTTTTCTATAGTGAAGCCTTAGGCAAAGGTTCATGTCAATTTCTCACTGGGCAAATGGCCATGGGCTAGTCATTAGCACCATCATACATCCGAATCAATTTTGCATCTCTAGCTTTCTCGACGCTTGGAGCCTTTATGCCACCTTCAAGATTTAACAATGACAACAAGCGCAGCGCTTATGAATGGGATGACAATTCAAAGCAACTCCATTGATGGAGAAATCCATCACTAAATCAAAATTTAGCGACAAGTTTCGCAAAATTCTTCTTTAATAGCGAGCTGATATGGTTGCAATTTGGCAGCACTAACTTGCCAAATAGTTCTTTTGATTTCTATGCATTTGGTCTAAGGTAAAAAATGAATATACTTGCTAAAATAGCCTGGTACAAATCTCTGGCACTTGTCACACTTCTTGCTGTATGCCGCTGCATCACGTTCCATCTGAGATCAAAAGTAGCCTTGCCGAATTGCTTTCTGTTCTAGCGATCTCGCCCCCGAATGATTTTCACAGATGCCCTCATGAATCTCCCTCAACACATAATCAACTTCATCAGGTCGGAGACATCTTAGAGGACCTGAAAAAGATTATTTATATAAAATTCCATGAAAAATACAGAACCTTGTAGATCTGTATCGGATCCAGCGAGCTTGGAGTTTATCCATTGGCAGTGTACCATGCTGGAGATAGGTGACAATTTCATCCATCCATGTTGGGTCTGTTTTTGTTAGATAGACAGGTTTGGTGATCATAATACTTGGATTGGAAAGGAATTCTAGAGGTATATTTCTGTCTGATACGAAATCAAACGTGGAGGTGAGATTGGTGAGGGCGTCAGCTTTTCTGTTCTCCTCTCTGGGGATCTAACGAATGGTAAAATTTTTGATTTTTTGAGTCATACTTTTGACTTTGTCTAAATAAGCCACCATCCATGTATCCCTGGGAGGTAGTCTCCTTGGACTTGGTTCACCACCAGTTGTGAATCACTAAAAGCGTCCATGGAATCTACTCCTAATCTTGTGAATCACTAAAAGCGTCTTGAATCTCGGTCAGGCTTCTTGTTCCTTGGTTCGTTGCCTCTTGTAATCAGGTCGCCTTGTATCAGGCTTTTTCTCTTACGATCATCTTTTCCTCTTCGCCTTCACTTGGCCTCGGCCAATTCTTCCGCGGTGATGTACTTATCAGTTTTACTTTGGAGAACGGACAAAGTTTCTTGGACGTTTTTGGACAGGGAGTCGAATAGTGGACCAGGGCGAAGTCCTTCCATCATTGTCATGACTACTACCTTATCACTAGGATCTTCAACCTCCAATACGGCCTGGTTAAATCATTTCACATAATCCTTTAAGTTCTTTGTTTCCTTCTGGTGAATAGTGAATGGTGAAAAGGTGGGAAGCATTTTTCTACCAGATTCTATAGCTCATGAAGTTGGCGACGAAAAGCCTTCTCAGATTGCCAAAGGAGTCAATAGTTTTAGGAGATAATATCCGGAACCACGACCTCGCCGACCCCTTAAGTGTAGCGAAAAAAGCCTTGCACATGATTTCGTCTGAGTATCCTTGGAGAGACATCAAATTCTTGTATGAATCGAGATGATCCATAGGGTCCGTTTTTCCCTCATAGACTCCGAGCCTGAGTAGGTAGTTTGAATCTGGACGACACCCTAGCTCTTATTATTCTTTTGGTGAAAGGTGGCTCAGTCTGTCTAATCAAAGCATCTATAGTTACTGGAGCGCTGGTCCCTGTGTTGATGACATCAAGGCAAGCGTCTTGATCCCTGATCTTCTAGGATGTGGAATTATCTCGGCGCCTAGGTACTTGATCGGTCCGATGAGGAGACCTCCCTCTCCTAACTTCCTATCCCTCCAGCCCCAGAGTTTTGTTGGATGATCGTGATTTTAATGAAGAGCTCCTTTCTCATCGGGGGTGGGGACTAGGAGAACGATGCCGCCTATCTCATCCTGTGATATGGTGGCTTTGGGATTCATTGTTACCCGAGAGATGAGAGCGGCGAGGAGGTGCCGGAGGAGGAGGTGGCGGGTTATTTATGGTGAGGTGTTGTATTAAGAGGGCATTATTCTCGTTCATAATTCTCATCTGTTCAGTCATATCATGTATCTCACGGTGAAGGCCCTCTAGATCTGGAGTTTGGCTAGTATTGGCCATTGGATGAGCTCTGTTATCTAAAGGGCTGCTAGTGCTTGGTCTGGATAATAAACGGTTGCATAGGTGCATAAGATAATAAGAACTATCATTCCTACAGACGGCGCCAAACTATTGTGGTAAATATCTAGGAGAGCAACCAACAGTCAGAATTGCTTCTCGGCCTCGGCACTAGACCTCTGCTAAAGCTGGGGCGACCTGCGCAGTAATGAACAAACATGATCGGTCGGGGTAAAGCCGCTCAAACCCCCTCTGACGTGGAGATCAGATCAAGGCGATCAGGATATAATTAAAGGCAGTATGGGCGAGCACAATGGTAAATGTGTCTGTGGTACTTGTGTTGAGCATACCTTTTCGTAATGGGGGAGCGGCCTTTATATAGATGGAGTAACGGGCAGTGTCCGTGGATAACGACAAGATCCTTGAAAGGATAAGTATAGGAGAATATCCCAAAAGTATTGGAGACAACATAAGAGGATGCCATTTGGTGAGCATTCCGTATTTATAGGCGTTGTGATGAAGCTGGAGTCTATTGGAGATAGTTCTCTTGTAGAGAAGTAATTCTAAAGGAGATAGACTCTGATTAGGAGGAGGAATGATGGAGAAGGAGTCTCACGATGACAGACTTTTAATAGAGATGGAGTCCTTTTGGAGAACAAGTCTTCATGGAGATGGTCTCTGACTCGACGAGGTAGACTACCTCACCCTCTGGAGAACAGTTTGATTAGGCGAAATGGAGCTCAGTTCTTTAATTTAGGCGACCAGGAATGTGGGTGCTGCGAATCCGTGGGCGACGTGCGCCACTTGAAATATTTAAGATTAAGAGATGGCGTATATTTTTTCCATATCAAGCTACATATCAAATTAAGTTTATAAATTACAGAATCTCATTCTGTCATACTTTTGGACATGCAACACACGGATCTTCTCTTGGACAAGTTGCTAATTAGACAGAAACAAAGAAAACAAAAGAAAAAGAATATTAGTGCATCGTACATGCACATTGGTCTTCACATTATACATTGAAAACCAGCTACAGAGAGGGGACCTCTCGAATCAGGAACTCAACAGACCAATTTGAGAGACAAAGAAAGCACTCATTGTTCCATTACGCACTCCACCTACCTATACTTTCCTTTCTTTTATGCGTTTGGATTGTATGCGCTTTGCATTTGGACTGGACCGTGCAACTTGGTCTTGGTGATCCCTCTGAAAACAAGCTCCACTTCGATAATCTGTTCCTTTTATGCGTACTCGTTTGAGTTTGATAACCTAAAAAATAAATAAAACATAAATATCAGATGAAAGATACATTGTATTCATATACGAAGAGACACAATACTACAAAGTGGAGAACAAATTAGAAAGTATAATGATTTTAAAAAAAATATTATTAGTTTGGGAGAAATAAGGAGAAAAAATATGTGTTTTAGTTTTTTTCGTGGGTCCTACTAAAAAAGTGAACCAATAGATAAAAATATGCCCAACTTTAGAGGTTTTTTATTCATTGAATCAAAATCTATGTGGGTCTCACACCTTTGAGAAGAAGAAAGTGATAGTTTTAGAGGTAGAAAAATAATCTCAGGTGAAATCTCAGCCGTTGAATTCACTCAAATGGACTTCAACCGTAGATAGCAAGAGATTGATTTGAAATTCAAAATAAATTATATTTTATAACATAGATATACACAAAGAGATTTAATCAATGTGATCATGACCGTATCCTTATAATTTATCGTCAAACAGAGACATATATTAAAAAATACACTCTAAACACAAATATTATGTTGAAATCACCTACTTGCAATTACCAGTTCTTTTTTATTGATGATTTACATATATAATGTTAAAATTAAGATGAATGGATTGGATCTTACAATGAGTTTCAAAAAAAGCCCAAATAGCACAGTTCAGCCATTTGTGGATAGCATATACTAAGCATCGCCTTTATGACTCAATATTCTTGGTGTACGTGTAAAGAGGGCATTGGCTGTACCAGAACCTTCCATATATAGAAACTTATAGCTTTGGGGGGTAAGCACCACTTTTCTTTTTCCTGTCTTTTTCTTAGTTGTCAGGGATTTCCATAAAGACACCCGCAGCACCAAACCCAACAAATATCTGTACAAAGTCAAAATTACCCTTGAATGAAACAAATTTTTCCACCAAGTGGTGACCCGACGGTCTCGCTTCAGCCGGGGTCACCCTTAAAATTCTTAAAGCATTGAGTTGTCGTTTCAGTACCTTCAACTTTTTTGATCATGTGTTTCGTTTTGATAATGTCATTGTTAAAGTTTGGCTTGAAATTGTACCATTTTATTAATATTTGACAACTGTAATGATATAAAATATCAAGTACTGGCTATGGTCGAGTTAGGACAGGCACAACTGCCAAACTGTCGCTCTATATAAAGCTTGACGGGGTCAAGATGTAACACTCCGAACCCATTTCATTTCGTCAATTATGTAAATTATAACTCGTACGCTGGTTAATATAAGTTGGTTTTATTTTAGGGCTCAAGGTGATAAGAAATTAAGTTAGAACTTTTCAAAACATTAAACTTAAGTTTCTGCCCGGTTTCCTTCCTAGCATTTGAATGCTAGGATAGGCGTTCGAACGTTAGGTAGAGTATTCGAACACTACTGCCTATGACAGATTTCATGCTCGCAGGATTGTCGAATGTTCAAATGGGAGTTCGAACGCTAGCCTAGCCATTTTCTTCTTAGCGTTCGAACGCTAATGTAGGCGTTCGAACAGTAACAATAAGTATAAAAAAAAAGAAAGAAAGAAAGAAAGAAAGAAAAGAGAGAGGAACAAAGAAGTAAAGATGGAAGAGGGCACATGGAATTATTTTTCATGTGTGCCTTAGATATACACACTCATACACCACACACTCCCCCCCCCCCCTCACATACGAGAGAGAGAGAGAGAGAAGAAGAAGAGAATAAGGAAGGAGAAAAAGAGATGAAAAAGTAGAGGAAAAAGAAAGAGAGAGAGAGAGAAAGGGCATGGAGAGCTTGGAAGCTCAACTCAAACTAGGAGATGACCATTGTTGAGCTTGGAGGCCAGGTAAGTCTAACCATAACTTTTATATATGCACGTATGTATAAGGAACGTGAGTTCTAGAGACTACCTTAAGCCTCAATTTGGTTGGGTCGCATGCATTAGTGTTTGAATTTAATAAGATG
>BRYE01000003.1:18073556-18081056 GCA_030159115.1 Actinidia arguta var. hypoleuca | reverse complement strand
GAACCGTCTATCTTTTACATATTATAGAGTTCATCATTTGTACTAAAAATAATATTGATAATAGATTGGTAGACATTTAACCAATAAAAATATTATTTAAATAATAGCCCAAATTCTCGATCAAAGAGCTTTATTTCTAAACTCGTCAACCTTGATCGATACAAATTTTTATGAGAATGACTTAATATTGAAGGACAACAAAATCAATGGCCTCGATTGTAAAATTGTTTTGTTTTTTGGTAAGACCCACCATCACAGCCCGCCAAACTTTAATAAATTGCATGACGAAATAATTTTTCTCACCTAAACACTTACCTGTTGTGAGAAAAAATTTTCACCCTATTTGTTTTAAATAATTTGGGTGATAAATCAAGTTTGTCATGCAAAATTAATAAATTGGGTGACGAAATAACTTTTCTCATGTAATCACTTAACTTTTGTGATAATGTTTTTCATCACTTATTGATTTCAGATAAATTTTAGGATGAAATATATTTTCTCACGCAAAATGAATACATTGGGTGTCGAAATAACTTTCCTCACCCAAACACTTACCTTTTGTGATGAAAATATTTTGTCACCTATTCATTGCAAATAACTTGGTTGACGAAACAAGTTTTCTCATGCAAAATGAATACATTAAGTGATGAAATAACTTTTCTCGCCCAAACACTTACCTTTGTGAGGAAATTTTTTGCCACTTAGTCATTTCAAATAATTTGGTTGACGAAACAAGTTTTCGCAAGCAAAATGAAACATTGGGTGACGAAACAACTTTCCTCACCCAAACATTTACCCTTTGTGATAATTTTTTTATCACCTATTTGTTTCAAATAATTAGGGTGATGAAATACATTTTCTCATGCAAAATTATTATATTGGGTGACGAAACAACTTTTCTCGTACAATCACTTTTGTGATGAATTTTTTGGTCATCTATTGATTTCGGATAGATTGGGTGACGAAACATGTTTTTCTCATGCAAAATAAATGCATTGGGTGACAAAACAACTTTCCTCACCCAATCACTTACTTTTTATAACAAAAAATTTTCATCACCTATTCGTTTTAAATAATTTGGGTGACGAAACAAGTTTTCTCACGCAATCACTTTACTTTTGTGAGAAAAAATTTTCATCACCTATTGATTTTAAGTTTTTAGTGCGCCTCAATGAAATAGAGGAAAAATATTAGTAACGGAAAAAAAATAAGTCCTCACCTAACCTTTTTTTTGTCCAATCATTTAGTGACAAAATTTATATTTTCCTCACCAATGGGCAATATATGGTGACAAAAAAAGATTTTGTCACGTTAAATATTTGTTCTCTCCTAATTGTTGATGAAATAAATTTTTTTCTCACAAAATAGGCATATTTGGTAACGCATTTTACCTTCATCAAGGGCATTTCATCATTGTTTCACATTTTTCTTGTATTGACTTTCTCTTTTAAGATCGTTGTTTTCATAATTATTATCATCTTTGATTGGTTTGGTTATTTTGTAGGTACAAGGCAATTTGGAAATAGTTTGTGGGAGATGATTCATAATTGTTGGGAAGAAAACTGACGGATAATTTATTGTATTTATGTATAAACTTGTGCTAAATTTGGAGTCCAAATTTCTACTTGTGTTACTGATATGAACAAACGTCTATCTGGAAGTTTGATTCAAAACAGAGGCCAAAAATATGATTTGATTTCTCTATTCGAGTTAGAGATAACTCCTTAGAATTTGAGGAAAATGTTCTAAAAATGTTCATTAATTCCAAAATGGTTGTTTATAGAGGCATTTACACTAATTCACTTCTTGATTAGTTGTATTCAAGATTCTCTAACTACTTTAGTAAATAATCTTGGCGGTAACTTCTAATTCTAGTTGTAACTTGGTTCTTGTAACTGTCTTTTAACAACTAACTAATTTTTTTGCCTCTTTCTTCCATCCCTTTCTTCAGTTAATACAAAATATAATCCTTCGACCAAGATGGACTTTTTCTAGTTCTCCTTGGTTTCTAAATAACCTTTTTCTCCTCTGTTAAATCTATATCAGTCCCATTTTTCACTATTAAATCTGTATCATTCCTGTCCCCATGAAAACAAACTTGGTACTCCAAGTTCAGGTGTGGAAGTTTATCTCGAATAGATTGAAGGTCTTCCCGTGAACTTTGTTCCACTGGAAACCCTTCCCATTGAACTAGTACTTGGTTTTTCAATTGACCCTCCTTAGTAATAGCTCTTCTGTTCAATATAGCCAAAGGCATACTGGGCATTTGAATGTCACCACTTTCTATAGGAAGATTACTGGAAACATTGATGGCAGACAAACCATAAAATGGTTTTAGCTAAGAAACATGAAACACAGGATGAATTTTACTACTTTAAGGAAGATCTAAATGATAGGCAACCTATCCAATTATGTGCAAAATAGGAAATGGACCATAAAACTTTTGACAGTTTTGAATTCAACCTTTGGCCCACAGATTGCTGTTTATAAGGATGTAACTTGACCATGACTAAATCTCCTACCTGAAAAGACAATTCTCTTTTATGTTTATCAGCTTGTTCTTTCATTATCTTCTGTAATGCCCTGAACCCATCAATTGTCTTCATTTATGTTTTAATATTGATTATTAATATGCTAGGGTCAAAGTGACCAATTAAGAGCTAGATTGTAACAAAACTTATTAGAGGAGGGCACATGGGATAAATTCCATGTGTTTGGCCCATCTACACACACACCTACATACACCATACACAAAACACTTTCAATATACCCACACAATTGTAGAGAGAGAGGGAGGGAGAGGGAAGAAGGAGAAGAAGAACAGGAAGGGAATGAGAGCTTAGGAAGTCAAATTCTAAGCTGTAGGAAGCCATTGGAAACTCATCAAGCTTGAAGAAAGGTAACATTTTAGCCTTGTAGATGTATGTATATGTGGTATGTATAGGTTTGTAAATTTTTTGGATTTTTTGTTTAATGCACCTAGGAGGGTTTGAGTACATATTTGGGAAACTCTTTAAGTCCCAATTAGTTAAATCTTAGGGTTTAAAACCCCACATTGAAGGATTGGAGAGTTGGGATTAAAACCCCCAAATTGGGAATGTTAGGGGTTTTGAGAATAAATCTTAGATCCCTTTTGTTTTAATGGTTCTTATCCTCCATTTTGAGCTATCTCCACCCCAGTGAGTCCATATTTAGGCCCTTTGAAGAATAGGAGGATTGGATTGTGTTTTGGGAGATTTGGGGGAATTTTAGAATCCATTTCTACTATTGTGTAAGCCTGGCATTTGAACGATACAAAAGTTTAGCCTTAATGTTTGAACGCCCTTTTTTGTGTTCGAATGGTAACACTTAGACCTTAGCATTCAAATGCCTCTGCGGAGAGTTTGAATGCACAGAGATGAAAACCTGACAATTTTGCCTTAGCATTCGAATGCCTCTACGAAGTGTTCGAACAGTGACTGTTTAAGACCTAGCATTCAAAAGCCACTACGGAGCGTTCGAACGAATAGAGAAAAGAATATAGCCATTTTATGGAAGAGTTAGCCGAGCTCTAATCAAGCCTCGAACTGTCCATGAGGTTTGCTAAATATACTTGGCAAAATCTTTTTAGGAAAAAGTTTGCCGAGCTTTGAGCGAGCCCCGAACTCTATTTCATGATTTTCGCTGAGTATAATTGGCAAAACTTTTAGGGAAGAATTAGCCGAGATCTAAGCAAGCACTGAACTTTATCCCCTATAAAAAATGAAACACGAATAAAAAAGTTATATATACGCTACAGACATACAAACTAGCTAAACACAAAAAAAGCACTGTACGCGCTTGATTCAACTTTACAGCAGTAATTGTTCAAAAATCAAGGATATTACAGAAGTTGAGCAAAATTCAAAAGAAGCAGTGAAACGGGTTCCCTTCTTCAGCGCCCCTTCCTTTAGCTTCACCAACTTTAGCTCTCTCTCCCTCACGTCCAGCAAGCTCGTTGCCTTGGGTCACGTCAGCATCGGCAACATCCTCCTCCTTAACCACCTGGTTCATGTACTCCTCTTTATTAAATCCTGGAAGGATGATCGAGGAGTAAAATGCGGGAGGATTTAGGAGCATGACTGGTAGGGCTGCTATAGTCCAGGCCAAGTGATCTGAAAGAGTCCCATGCTCTTTTAGGCAAGCGTGCCAGCCTTCCTAAAAAATACTTGGGTACAGCTTAGCTACCTACCTCTCAAAATAATCTCCAACGCGGTTGTAGCCACTATCGAAAACCTTCAAGAAAACCTCCCTAGAAGCCACCTTCTGAAGCTCAACCAACTTTTGTAGAGCCTTGTTCATTTATGCGAGAGTAGTCTTGGCCTCATTGAGGGCATGAATGGTAACCTGCTTCGCTACAGCCAAATCAATCCTAGCCTATTTTAGCTCATTCTCGAAACCATGGGCCTTTTGATTGGCCTTTTTTAGATTGGTGGTATACTTCTTCGTGTGTTCGGGGTTGGCCATAGCTCGCTGGAAAAGTTGTAAAACAAACAAACATTAGAAAATTATCAAGTGTTGAGAGGAAACGAAGAAAGAATTGACCAAGCTGACTAACATACCTGAACGCCTTACATAATCAGCCTACCTTTGAACTTCTACGACCTTTTCACAACAAGATCTACCACATCCTGTGGGAGCATGATATCATTCCCTAAAGACAAGCAGGTCTTGTGATCCCTCGAGGTATCAACATTGGTGACCTGCTTCTCAAGCTTGGGGATGCTAGTAATCCTTAAGGGGCAGCCGAGCTACCAACCCTCTTCCTCTTCTTTTGTCAGGAAGTTCCCTCAACGTGTTATTTTCCCTTTCTCTTGTTGGCTTGTTATGATGACGGGACTTTTGATTGACCCTTTACTAGGCTTGGAAGAGCTAGAGTAGGATCAAGGGCCTGCTTAACGTGCTCATCCCCAACGACCTTTTTCTTTCCCAGAACCCTAGCCCTGGGACCCATATCCACCTCCTCCTCCTCTAAGCAGTAGCCCAAGTTGCCACATTTATTGAAAGAGTGTTCGATCAAGTGTTCAGAAGCAAGTGCAACCACTAGGAAATCAATGATGGATTCAGACAATTTTGTTCAAATCTCACCATATCACATTATTTTTTCTTGCCTGGTCACCCCCAAGCCAATGGCCAAGTCGAGGTTACTAACAGAACCATCTTGAGAAATTTGAAAATAAGACTAGAGAGATCCAAAGGTGAATGGGTAGAAGACTTGCCGAGCATACTGTGAGCATATCACACGACTAGCAGGATTCCTTCTAGTGAAACGCCTTACTCCATGGGCTATAGAACTGAATCAGTGATACCCGTTGAGATCGGAATGCCGAGTTTTAGGACCTCAAATTTTGATAAAGATAATAATGAAGGCGAGCTGAGACTCAACCTCGATCTCCTTGATGAGAAACGGGAGCAAGCAAGCATACGCCAAATATTATAATTAGAGAGTCAAATACAGGTCATTCCTATCTAGCGACCTAGTCCTACGAAAGGTTACCCTATCTACTAAAAAGTCAAACGCAGGAAAGGTAGGCCCAACATGGAAAGGTCCTTATAAGGTCGTCAAGGTATCTAGACCAAGAACTTATTGGTTTGAAGACATGAATGGAAAAGCACTCCCCCATCCTTGGAACGCCGAGCATCTGAAAAAGTATTACTAACGACATCCAGTCGCTTTGAAAGTCAACTCGCCTGGGCAATATAGCTGTAATCATTGCCGTTTTATCCTAATAAAATCTCCAGTTTATTTTAATCATCCCTACTCGCCTGTATCTCCTATTGCACGATGCAAGTTGCTAAGATCAAGATCGCCAGTTTATTACAAAATGACGGAGGCATCTTGGTCGCCATTTTGGAAGTCACCAGGATCAAGATCGCTAGTTCATTACAAAATGACGGAGGCATCTTGATCGCCAAAATCGAGATTGTCAGTTCATTAAAAATGACAAAGGCATCTTGATCGCCAAAATCAAGATCACCAGTTCATTACTAAATGACGAAGGCACCTTGATCGCCGAATTCAAGATCGCCAGTTCATTACAAAATGACGGAGGCATCTTGATTGCCAAAATCAAGATCGCCAGTTCATTACAAAATGACAAAGGCATCTTGATCGCCAAAATCAAGATCGCTAGTTCAATACTAAATGACGAAGGCATCTTGATCGCCGAATTCAAGATTTCCGATTCATTACAAAATGACGGAGGCATCTTGATTGCCAAAATCGAGATCGCTAGTTCATTACAAAATAACGGAGGTATCTTGATTGCCAAAATCAAGATCGCCAGTTCATTACTAAATAACGAAGCCATCTTGATCGCCGAATTCAAGATCGCCAGTTCGTTATAAAACGACAGAGGCATCTTGGTCGCCATCTTGGAAGTCGCCAAGATCAAGATCGCCAGTTCATTACAAAATGACAGAGGCATCTCGATCGCCAAAATCGAGATCGCCAGTTCACTACTAAATGACGAAGGCATCTTGATTGCCAAATTCAAGATCGACAGTTCATTACTAAATGAGGCATCTTAATCGCCAAATTCAAGATTTCCAGACCGTTTTAAAACGATTAAGGCATCTTGATTGCCATAGAATTCAAAAAAAAAAAAAAAGGGCATTGTAATTTAAAGATGCTAAGTAATTTACGTCAGTACGAACAAAACTTGCATAACCAAAACGATCATTCAATTACCATTACACATCGCCAAAACTAGAATGATATTAATTGAAGCACCATTACACATCGCCATTAATAATTAAATAAATAAATAAATAAATTATTTACAAGGGAGGAGGATTTGCATCGCCTTTCTCAATTGTTTCTTCATCTACCCCCTCCCCTTCTTCGTCCTCGTCCTCTTCGGGGAGCAGGTCATGATCGAGACCCATTTCCTCTAAGTTGATGGCAAGGTCGGGATGATGGCGACGAAGCTGTCGCTTGCAGAAGTCAAATCCTTCGCCAAAATACTTGGAGGCTGCATCTTCAACAGCCCCCAAGAAATCCTATGAGGATTTAAACTCCTCAAGAGCTGATTTTCTAGATCGCTCCACACTTTCTCTCAACTCCGCCACCAGTATCCCAGCCTTCCCCAAACTGTTGGCAAGGGTATCTCTTTCATCCTTTAACTTGGCGAACTCGTCGTCGACCTGTTGCTCCCGAGTTCGGGCCTCGGCCAGTTGCTGCTCTAGATCGCCAGATAACTTCTGGAGATGGGAAATTTCACTGTCCAAAGAAACTGCTCGCCCTTGTTGAAGGGATGCCTCTTCAATAGTTTCTTTGCTCTTAACCGCCAGAGAAGATTTGAACACGAGCGTCTGCTACAAACAAATCTTATTAGATCAACTTGAGTATGTTTAACAAGGATAAAACAAAGAGTCGAGTTAGTGTCTAAATAATACCTGGCCGAGGGCCTGAAAAATTTTGAGGCAGTCTGGTCCAAGGACAGCTGTCCCACCTTTTCTTGATTCGTAGGAGGGATCACT
>BRYE01000003.1:18036056-18063556 GCA_030159115.1 Actinidia arguta var. hypoleuca | reverse complement strand
AAAAAAAACTAATTTTAGATTATTTTTTTGATAAAATATTTTTTTATCTTTAGTGAATTTCTTTTCACAAATTATTATATTTTTAAATTCTTCTAGTCAAAAATGAACCAAAAATATATAAATTGCATAAATTCGTCAATTACATAAATTTCCCCTGCAACTTTTAGGGGATTTTTGGTGACGTTTTTACTTTTTTATTTTTTGTAATTGTTTTATGTTTGTTTAGTTTTTTATAAAATGGAAACTAAAAAATATTTATTTTAATATTTTTTTAAATTATTTAAAAATAATAATATATTTGTGTTCACATTTTTTTAAACTATTTAAAAAAAGTAATAGCGGTGGTGGTGGAGACGGAGATCATGGAGTAAGCGGTGGTAGATGCGGTGGTGGTGGCAGCAGTAGAGGTGGAGGTGGGCGGTGGGGAAGCGGCGGTGGCGGGTAGCGGTAGCGGTGGAAGAGGTGGCGGTGAAGGGTTGGATGAGAGGGATGTAGATGAAAAAAATATAAATAAAACAAAATTATTATTTTGTTGTTTTTACTATTTTAAAAAATAGTGGTAATAACTTTTTCTTATTTATAATTATAAATAGCAACACAAATAAATTTTTATTTTTCGATTAAACAGAAAAAAAAATTAATGAGTTAACAAACATCACATTAATGTTTGCATCATTTTTCTCTTAGTAAGGTTAGCTTAAAAACTTATAAAATTAGTTGCTCACGTGATAAAACCAAAAAATATATTTTGATAAAGTGGGTGCAAAAATTATCACACTACTATCAAAGCTATGTACATGTTATTGAGTAGTATTTAAACTTTAAGTACTCTTAGTTATAGAATTCGAACCAAAAAAATTCACAGAATTGCTCAAGTAAATTTGAAATATTCATTTGAATTTTATTTTATTTTTAAATCAAAATTTTAGAACAGTAGAATTTCTCTTAAACTATTTAGTGTATTCTGTATTAATCAATATATATTGAGTTGTTTTACCCGATCAATTTTTTATGTGTTAAGAGCATATGCAACAATGCTTTCTATTTCTTCCCCACATTTTATAAAAATAGGGGGGGTTAAATTTAGGGGGTTCCTTTTTTGTTATTTCCTCAAATAATATTTTCTATTTTTTCTCTAAACCATATAAATACACTTTCTTTATTCTTTACAAATTTGTTTTGTTTTAATTTTAAAGTTTAATGTGACAATATGAGAGAAAATTGAGAGGAGAGAAAAATAGTATTTTATTTTAGAGTCTTGAATAATGACTGTCCACATTAAATCTCTTATTGTAAGAGCCCACTACAATTTTTCACACTCTACCACCCTACACCTTCCAGCCGCCCCCTTCATCTTTCATCAGGGGCGGATCCAGAATTTTAGGTTAGGAGTTTACAGTGTAAAAAAAAAATTAATATATTTCAAGGGAGCTAAAGTGTAAAAAATTTAAAAATCTAAAATAAATTTTATAATTTTTTGAAAATAGAGAGAGCTATAGCCCCTCCTAGGCCCTAAGTGGTACCACCCGTGTCTTTCATGGACTAAGGACAAGCTTTTGTTCAAGCTCAGGCCGTGCAGTCTTGGGTGGCGTAGGTTTTGGCAAATGAGCTGTTTTACCGTCCTAACTCCTATCTTTTATTAAGTTTTGTTGGGACATTATATTTGCTACACTACAAACTCACAAAGTTCACAAAATTATGAATCCCATCACAAGTGAGTATGTTTGGTACATACACTATTTAAAATGAACTGTTCATAATTGTTTCTATCCTTACTAGATAATAATTAAAAGAAATTACAGTAAACCCCTTGAACTATGACATGTTTTGAATTGTCACATTAATGTTTAAACTCAATCACTCAACCGCTTTAAGGTTTTTAAGTTTTGGCATTTAAGACCTTCTCTTAGTAGTCCCTTGTTTGGATAAAAAATATCACGTGACCAGCACAAGATCCTATGAAATTTATAGGAAAATATTATCGGGAGTGAAAGAACATTTTCTCATTATTACAAGTTGGGGTATCCAACATTTCCAAAACAGTTCACTTAATGCAACAACAATTAAACTCTTCAAGAGAGAAAGCTACATTCATGCAGCATACAAGATTAAAACTAATGATCACAAAGTGATCAATTCTTTTTTTATATTTTGGTCATTTGTAGCAAAAACAATCAATATTGGTACTTGATCTTGAGTTGGTGGAGGAGAGAGGTGATGGTATCAGCAGTCAACGGCTTGACACGACAGTCATCCAAACCAGCGGCCATGAAGGCCTGCTTCTCCGAATCTCGGTCCCGCGAAGTCATCCCCACAATCATGCTGCTCACTTCCATGCCTCTTAGCTCCCTCGTTGCCTGCAAAAAAACTAAATATAATTAGGCTAAGCCCTAGAGAAATATTTTAAAAATCATACCGTTCAACCAACTGGAAAAGGGAGTTGGTGGACGGATCACCGGTTTAAACTTCGTATTAAACCGGATTAATCAAAAAGTTTGTATCATTAATAATTCTAATAGACAAGACTGAAAGTCAGACTGATCGACGGTTCTTTTAGTTAAACTAATTGATCATGTCAAGATTTCAAAACATTGGGATAGGGTCAAGATTTTAACACTTTATTTTTTATTTTTACCATGCAAGGTTATAAAAGTTTTGAAATATATTTCAATTATCATAATTGCTCCTCCTGGTACTATTACATTTTTTTTTCTCATTGGAGGGATATTTTAGACATTTAATAAAAAATTACATAGTAAAAAAAAAATGAAGTGCATAAATCACTACTTATAGTTATGATACAAATATTTAACTTTAATATCAATTAAAAAAAAGGATGATAAATTTTACAATCCCTTTTTATCCAAATATACATTTTTTTTTCTATATTAAGTGAAATTACATGTATGTTGTAAATGTTAATGATCAAAATGTGGGGAGAATTCTACGGTCGTTTTTTTTCTTGTTTTTACACCTACAATTAACTTGCAAAAATGTTACTATTTTTCTTGGAAATCTGAAAGTGTGAGCTATCTTCAAATTTCCGTCTACACCAAGCAAGATCAACTCTAATACACTAGACAAAATAATGTGCTAAAATGTGTGTTAAAGTGTACACATAAGCAAAAATGAATTCTAATTTTGTGTGTTAAATATTGTATAATTTATAAAGTCATTGGATACTTCATTGGGCTAGCCAAAAGTGTATGTTAAAACAAACAAAATAAACAAAATAAAAAATACAAACGACCCTACTACTATCACTTGGTTTGTTATCTCTTGGTTTGTTAAGCAGCCCTCTAGATTTAGTAAGTCACTTAACAACACCTAAGAGTGACTAAACTTAGAGGCCACTTTAGCCATTCTATTAGAGGCAAAAAAAATGACAAAAATGTGTTAATTGAGCATGTAATCTAATGAGTAAAGTAAACAAGTTCTTTAGTGAGATATTCCATATTTTAACAATAGTGTAGATATGTATGTATGTTGCTATATGTTTATATATATAAAAAATAACAAATAAATATTTTAGATATTTTTTTTAAAAAAATGAAAAAGAATGAAGAGGGAGCTAACCTTGGGACCATCCATGACAGGCATTTCCATATCCATGAGGACCAAATGGAAAGAAGCACCAGAGCAATACAAATCAACAGCTTCTTTCCCATTTCCCACCACTTGGGTTTCAAACCCAAATCTATTCAAAAACACCCTATGGATTCTTTGGACTACGGGGTCATCATCCACTACAAGCACGGAGAACTTCTTCCCTGTTGCCAGGCCATTTTTGCTACTTTCACTACTCTTTGTGCTTGAACTCCCCATTCTAAATGCCATGATCAATTCTCACTAATTATCACCTTTCTGCATGATGAAAAATTAAAGACCTGATAATTAATATGGCTATAAATGCATATCTCAATAAATCACAAATTATGATTATTCATTTAGGTAAAAAAGGCTTTTGAAAGCTAGCATTAATCCCATGCAAGCGCAAAAAATCCAAGATACATTAACCCTATGATTCGGTCGAGGTTAATCAAATGCTAGTATATGCTTGATATAAGCACATTCAAATCGAGATCAATATTCTGGTTACTATTTTAAGAAACAAATTCAGATGTTGTATTTGAAATTATAAATACCCAAATATTATTTTCATTTGTTATTCATTTTTGAGCAAAAATAGTTTTTGAGAATCAAAGATGTTCCTATGGTAGTTTTTTGAAAAATGGGTTGTTTTCTAAAACTTATCTAGAAAACAAGATCAAAAAAAAAAAGCAACATTAAAATAGAAAATTGTTACAAGATTAAAAAAACACATGAATTGATGAAGTACCTTTTTTATGAGAACAAAGAGCTTATATTTCAAGTAGGGTTTGAACAAGCAGTGAATCTCTCAGCATATACCTTTGAAAGCGTGACATTTTGAAGATGATGATGGCAAAATATATAGAATCTCTCTTGGAGTTGCATTGTGTCACTTAGCTCTACCGTCACATTAAAGGTGGTCTGAGAAAGGGCTCACAAAGGTGTTCAAAAATGAATGTAAAGCTTGGACTTTTCCCCTCTTTGTGCGAGAAAAAGTGTTTATAAAGATGTGCTTGTTGGTGCTTGTTGATGCTTGATACCTACTAACTTGAATTTTTTTCCTCTTTGTATTAACTCAAAGTTGTGGGACGGATTTTACGAAGATTTTTTTCCTATTTGAGTAGAGAAATTGTACGGTGGAAATGTTGGATTTTCTCATTTACAGCTGTTATCATGGAAGTCATAGTGACACAAATTAAATGTGTGGGATTTTTTGTCAGTGAACAAAATCCAGCTAGTAAATTTGCATTCTCTTGTGGAGATTTTGATTTTCTCAATGGGAAAAATAATAAAAATATCATTTATTATGTGTCATTTAATCCTTTTACAATATTATTTTTATGACATTTTTTTTACCATCGTGTTAATGTATAATTTGATAAGATTGTAAGAAAAAGTTGATAAGATTTTGTAAGAAAAAGCAACTTCAAGAGTGCAACGACAATCGTGGAGACTAAAACATGGTGATATATATATTTTGTGCTAAATTTGGTAGATTAGACACTTTTACCAAATTTTGGCATGATCTATGTTTTACCTTAGATTTTATCAAAGTAACTGTATTGCATCCCCCAATAAATATGACATAGAAGTATTTCTTTTTTATTTCTTGTTGGCTTATTTCACTTCATTTTAATTAATATTTTATCTTTTTAAAAACTAACAAAGGTTATATAAAAATAAGGGAAAACTACAAAAATAGCTGCTCTGCTCTACTTTCATCATATTCTCAATTCCGCCCCCTCTAATATTAATTGTAACGATTTCGACCTTCAATTTTGCGTTTTGTATCTATTAAGCCCAATTAGTAGTGCCAATTAAATTTTTGAATGAAAAATAGTAATGTGCGATTCGCAGGACCATTTTTTATGGGCGGAGTAAAATTAACCTATCTCTTTCTCTCCGATAAGAAAGGTTAAAGTATAGTCCTTAGATTTTTGTCTACTCATCACTAGCATATTCGATATTATACTATACGTTTAAACAACTTGTACTTCTAAAAAATATGGGTGCCGAGAAAAATTAAAGGGGTGGCATTTATAAAGCCACCATTAATCTTCTTCCCCAAAATCCCTGCGACCGACCCCTCTCCCATCCCTCACCCAGTCGATAAGCCATCACTACAGACCTTCTCCATCCTCCACCACGTACCACCAACCCTTTGCCATAATCTCTCTCTCTCTCTCTCTCTCTCTCTCTCTCTCTCTCTCTCTCTCTCCATTACATATATACAGACATGATGTACATTAGGTGCGAGTGAATTCAGTGAATTAACTCGTTAAACCACATTAACTAGGAAAAGACGAGTGTATTTACAATTTTGCCCATGAAAAAAAGCCATTTGTTACCCAAGTGAGCTATCTCCGTTAGAAATAAGAGACGGTGTTGATGTGGAATAATTCGAATCAACAGATGTTCCGAGCCAAGCATGTCGCCCAAAAGGGCGAGACTATTTACCTCGCCCAATGCAGAGACTATTTACCTCGCCCAATGCAGAGACATCTCCTTCAAAGACTTCTCTCCAAAAGGACTCTCATCTCCATTAGAGATCTGCTATCACGGGACTCCTAACCTGATTGAAGTCCATCTCCATAAAGAGTTTCACCTCTGCAAGAGGACTGTTTTCAATAGACTCCAACTCCACAACGTCGCCTATAAATCCGGAATGATCACCAGTTGGCAGCCTCCAGATTGAACTCCAGATTTAATTGGGATATCATCCCATGCTTATCCTTCCGAGGAATTCGCCATATTACACTGACACGACTCAGTTCTCTCGTCTATATAAAGGCCGCTCCCCCACAACCAAAAAGGTACGCTCAACACAGGCACCACACGCACTTATTGTCGTGCTCTCCATACTGCCTTAATTTAATTCCTGATCGCCTTGGTCTGATACACACGCCGGAGGGGTTTTGAGCGGCCTCACCCCGGCCGATTACTTTTGATTCATTGTTGTGCAGGTCGCTCCAGTTTAGCCGAGGTCCAGTGCCGAGGCCGAGGAGCAACTCTGACTGTTGGTTGCTCTCCTAGATTTTTACCACAACAGTTTGGCGCCGTCTGTGGGAACGAAAGTTCTCTTTATCCTATGCACCTGCGCAGTCGACAATTATCCAGACCAAGTACTAGCAGTCCTTTGGACAACAGAACACGTCCAATGACCAACACTAGTCAAGCTCCAGATTTAGAGGGCCTTCATCACGAGATACGTGGGATGGCTGAACAGATGAGAATTATGAACGAAAATAATACCCTCCTCATACAGCACCTCACCGCAAATAATCGCCCACCACCTCCTCCGGCTCCCCGTCATTCTCATCCATCAGGGAATATATCCCAGAGTCACCATAGCACCGGGCGAGACAGGCGACGTCACTCTCCCAGCCCTCGCCCTCAACGAGAGGAGAGCCCAAGAAGCCCATCATCAGGGTCATCATCCAGCAAGACGCCAGGGCAGGAAAACGAAGGGGCGAGGCGGGTCAGATCTCCTAGGAGGGCCCAGCAAGAACAAGATATATCCACGTCCCAGAAAATTAGGGACCTGGATGCTCGCTTGGACGCTATCAACACGGGGACCGGCGCCCCGATAACTATAAACGCTTTGATCAGGCAAACTGAATCACCTTTCACCCACAGGATAATGAGAGCCAGGGTGTCGTCCAGATTCAAACTGCCTACTCAGCTTGGGGTCTATGAAGGCAAAACGGATCCAATGGATCACCTGGATTCTTACAAGAATCTGATGCATCTCCAGGGTTACTCGGACGATGTCATGTGTAAAGCCTTTTCTGCTACACTCAAAGGGGCAGTGAGATCGTGGTTCCGAAAGTTGACACCTGGAACCATAGATTCATTTGGCGAATTGAGCAGACTTTTCGTGGCTAATTTTATGAGTTGCAGGGTCAGGCAGAAAAACGCGTCCCATCTTTTCACCATCCACCAGAAGGAAACGGAGAACTTGAAGGATTATGTGAAGCGATTTAACCAGGCTATATTAGAAGTTGAAGACCCCAGTGACAAGGTGGTCGTCATGGCAATGATGGAGGGGCTTCGTCCAGGTCCCTTGTTCGATTCTCTGTCCAAGAACGTTCCAGAGACATTATCCGTACTTCAAAGTAAAGCCGATAAATACATCGCCGCGGAGGAATTGGCCGAAGCCAAACGGAGGCGAAGGGGAAAGGAGGACCATAAGAGGAAAGAGCCTGATACAAGGCGATCTGATTATAAAGACGAGCGGAGAAGCAAGCAGCCTAATCGGGACTCGAAGCGGACCGATGACAGGCGACCTCGTACTCCACCTCGCCGCACTGAGCTGGTGTTGCCACCGCTTAATGCTCCCATTGCCCAAGTCCTCACAGAAATCAAGCATGAAGAGTTTGTCAAGTGGCCCTCAAAAATCAAGACTGATCTCCGGAAGAGAAATAAAAACAAATATTGCGAGTTTCACCGAGACTATGGCCATAATACCGAAGACTGTTTTCATCTAAAGGAGCAAATAGCCGACCTCATCAAAAGGGATATCTAAGAAAATACGTTGGAGATCGTCATTCCCCCAATTCACTGGAAAGAAGGTACGATGACAACCGCCTACTGCTGGAGAGATTCACGTAATACATGGTGGGTTTGGATCCGGAGGAAGCTCGAATTCATCCAGAAAGAGGCACGCCAGAAGTGCAGGTATGCTATCCGCAGAAGTTTACAACCTCTCCTCGCCAATGGCCGATGTCCACCCACCCATTACCTTCAACAATGATGACCTCAAAGGCCTGCATCTACCTCATGTCGACGCCCTGGTCATTTCGGGCATCATTGCCAATTTTACCGTCCAAAGAATATTGGTCGACAATGGTAGTTCGGCTGACATTCTGTTCATCTCCGCATTTGAAAAAATGAAGATAGGGCTCGACAAGTTGCAGCCCTTTATGACGCCTTTGGTAGGATTTGGAGGAAATCTGACTCATCCACTGGGATGGGTCAAGTTGCCGGTTACTTTAGGAACAGAACCTCGCCAAACTACTGTTTGGCAGGACTTCATCGTAGTTGATTGCCCATCCCCCTACAATGCCATTGTAGGACGCCCAACTCTAGGCAGAATTAGGGCGGTTACTTCAACCTACCACCTGAAGATGAAGTTCCCCACTTCGGCAGGAGTGGGTAAAGTGCGGGGCGACCAGAAAGTGGCCAGACAATGTTTCATTTCGGCCATGAAGATCGAGACCCTCCCGGTACCGAATACCCAATAGCAATTACCGATCAACGATGGCGAGATGGAATCTTTGAGGGATGAGATGGAACAGGTTGTCTTGATTGATCCCCGAGAAACCAAAAACACTCAGCCCCTTGAAGAAACTATCCTAATTTCCATCCATCCGGAATATCCTGATCGCCACGTTATGATCGGAACAGAACTTGCCGAAGAACAGAGCAATGCTTTAGTGGAATTCTTAAAAAAAAACTTCGATGTTTTCGCCTGGTCCCAGGGTGACGTCCCGGGGATAGACCCTCAGGTTGCCATGCATAAATTACAAACCAATCCGGCTAATCCTCCAGTTAGCCAGAAGAGAAGAAAATTTGCCCCTGAAAGGCTTCGAGTTATCAACGAGGAGGTCGTCAAACTCATCAGAGCTAAAGTTATCAAGGAAGCCCACTATCCAGAATGGTTAGCTAATGTTGTCGTCGCCCCAAAAAAGGGGGGGAAGTGGAGAGTATGCGTAGACTACACTGATCTCAACAAAGCGTGCTCAAAAGATAGTTTTCCACTGCCAAAAATTGATTTGATAGTCGACGCCACATCAAAGCACGAGTTTCTTAGCTTCATGGATGCCTTTTCGGGATATCACCAGATCAAGATGTTTCCCCCCGACGTAGAGAAAACTTCCTTCATCACGGAACGAGGATTGTATTGCTACGAGGTCATGCCATTTGGTCTCAAAAATGCCGGGGCTACTTATCAAAGATTGGTAAACAAGATATTCAAAGAGCTAATCGGAAAGACCATGGAAGTATATATAGACGACATGCTAGTGAAAAGCCTCGAAGCAGCAAAGCACATCGCCCACCTTGAAGAAGCTTTCAACATTCTGAGGAAACACAGGATGATGTTAAATCCTTCCAAATGCATTTTTGGCGTATCATCCGGAAAATTCTTAGGGTTCTTGGTAACCAAACGTGGGATTGAAGCTAATCCAGACCAAATTCAAGCTCTGCTCAGGATGAGCTCGCCCAGAAACATCCGAGAAGTCCAGCAGCTAACCGGACGGGTTGTCGCCTTCAACCGATTTGTTTCCAAATCGGCAGACAGATGTTTACCATTCTTCAAAATCCTAAGGAAAAATCAAAATTTCCAGTGGACAGAAGAGTCGGAAGAAGCTTTTCAACAACTTAAAAAGTATTTGGGGTCACCTCCTATGCTTGTGGTTCCTGCCACGGGAGAAGAATTGTTCATATACCTCGCCGTTTCGCCCACAGCAGTAAGTGCCGTGCTCATCCGAGAGGAGAACCATGTCCAAAAGCCGGTATATTATGTTAGTAAGGTTCTGATAGGTGCTGAGAACAGATACGTAATGATTGAAAAGCTCGCCTATGCCCTCCTGATCGCCTCCAGAAAACTTCGCCATTATTTTCAGGCCCATCCCATCACCGTATTGACCGATCAGCCGTTAAAACTAGTTCTTCAACGACCAGATACTTCGGGAAGACTACTGAAATGGTCCATTGAGTTGAGCGAATTCCATATTAACTATAAATCGAGGACGGCAATAAAAGCCCAGGCTTTAGCCGACTTCGTGGCCGAATCCACTCACCAGCCCGATCTAGAATTCTCGGAGGAAGGGATTCACAACTTAGAAAATGACCTCGGGAGCTCGGGGGAGGAAAAGCTCGACAAATGGACATTGTTTGTTGATGGGTCTTCCAATCAACACGGGTGCGGTGCAGGGCTTGTTCTGCAAACCCCGAAAGGTGAACAGATGGAATACGCCATACGGATTGGGTTTAAAGTCACCAATAACGAAGCTGAGTACGAAGCTCTCCTCGCCGGATTACGGGTCACCACAAGATTGGGAGTCCAATCAATTGAAGCCTACAGCGACTCCCAACTAGTGGCTAACCAGATTCAGGGAGATTACCTCGCTAGGGATGTACGAATGGCAGCTTATTTGGATGAAGTTAAATGCTTAACTCAGAAGATCAAAAGGTTCACCATTCGACAAATCCCTAGAGAGGAAAATAGAAAAGCAGACGCCCTAGCAAACCTTGCTTCAACTTTTGATTTTATATCAGACAGAAGTATACCGTTGGAATTCTTGTCCAAACCAAGCATTGAGGTCACCAAACCCGTCTTTACGACAGAAACAAATCCGAGCTAGATGGATGAGATTGCCATGTACCTTCGAGATGGTACATTACCAGCAGATAAACTCCAATCTCGCCGAGTTCGCCATAGATCTGCAAGGTTCTGCCTACTACATGGAATTTTATATAAACGATCTTTCTCTGGTCCCCTCCTAAGGTGTCTCCGACCTGAAGAAGCCAAGTATGTGATGAAAGAAATCCACGAAGGGATCTGTGGAAATCATTCAGGAGCAAGGTCGCTGGTACGAAAGGCGATTCGTCAAGGCTACTTTTGGCCCCAGATAGGACGGGATGCAGCGAAATACACCAGGGAGTGTGACAAATGCCAGAGGTTTGCTCCATCCAACCACCTTCCCCATACCGAGATGGTGCCAATTACCAGCTCTTGGCCATTCGCCCAATGGGGAATCGACATACTAGGGCCTTTGCCTCGGGCTCCATTACAGAGGAAGTTCTTGATCGTAGCTATTGATTACTTCACAAAGTGGGTAGAAGCTGAACCACTGGCCAGAATCACTGAAAGGAATACGAAAAACTTTGTTTGGAAAGGTATCATTTGCCGATTTGGAATTCCAAAGGTTCTTATCTCAGACAATGCCTGGCAATTTGACAATGACGGATTCAAGAAATTTTTCTCGGACCTCGCCATATCGCATCATTTCTCCTCACCCGGCCAACCTCAAGCTAATGGCCAAGTAGAAGTCACTAACAGAACCATCCTCAGAAATTTAAAAACTAGATTGGAGAAATCCAAAGGGGAATGGGTGGAAGACTTACCGAGCATATTATGGGCATATCACACTACTAGCAGGATTCCTACTGGTGAAACGCCTTATTCCATGGTTTATGGAACTGAGTCAGTGATACCTGTCGAAATCGGAATGCCGAGTTTCAGGACTTCAAACTTTAATAGAGATAGCAATGATGGCGAGCTGAGACTCAACCTCGACCTCCTTGAGGAAAAGTAGGAACAAGCAGGCATACGCCAAGCAGCTTACAAACATCAAGTCGCTAAATATTTCAACCAGAGGGTCAAACACAGGTCATTCTTACCGGGCGACCTAGTTCTGCGAAAAGTTACCCTGTCAACCAAAGAGCCAAATGCTGGGAAATTAGGACCAACATGGGAAGACCCCTACAAGGTCGTCAAGGTAACTAGACCGGGGACTTATTGGCTGGAAGACATGAAAGGAAAAACACTTCCCCATCCTTGGAACGCAGAACATTTGAATAAATATTTTCAATAATTCTCCTGGGCAAAGTACTTGTAACTCCTAGATTTTATTCTGAGTAATAAAATTTCTCCAGTTTATTTCAATAATAGTGCAAAATGAAGATCTCCTAACCAAGATCACCAGTTCATCGAAAGATGACGGAGGCATCTTGATCGCCTATTTAAGATCGCCAGATCATCGAAAGATGACGGAGGCATCTTGGTCGCCTATTCAAGATCGCCAGTTCATCGAAGGATGACGGAGGCATCTTGGTCGCCTATTCAAGATCGCCAGTTCATCGAAAGATGACGGAGGCATCTTGATCACCTATTCAAGATCGCCAGTTCATCGAAAGATGACGGAGGCATCTTGGTCGCCTATTAAAGATCGCCAGTTCATCGAAAGATGACGGAGGCATCTTGGTCGCCTATTCAAAATCGCCTATTCGAGATCGCCAGATCATCGAAAGATGACGGAGGCATCTTGGTCGCCTATTCAAGATCGCCAGATCATCGAAAGAATTGCACAAGGATACAATATAAAAACCAAAATGCAAAATTGTCGAAAAAATCAACGTTTATATTCATGACCATTCACATTACAAATTACATTTATGATAAGGGGGGGTTATCCTCGCCTTGGGGAGCTGCGTCGCCCGGAGGATTCGCGTCTCCTTTTTCAACTGTTTCTTCCTCGCCCCCTTCCCCTTCTCCTTCATCCTCCAAAGCAAGCAGGTCCAGATCGAGGCGCATCTCCTCCAAGTCTATGGCCAGGTCGGGATGGTGGTGACGAATCTGATGTTTGCAGAAATCAAACCCTTCGCCAAAATACTTCGAGGATGAGCTTTCGACAGCCTCGGAGAAATCTGACGAGGATTTAAATTCCTCAACAGCCAGCTTTCCTGCACGCTCCATTCTCCCCCTCAAGTCTTCAACCAAAAGACTTGCCTTTGTCAGACAATCGGAGAAGGCGTCTCTTTCAGCCTTCAGTTTGGCGAACTCATCGCCGACCTGCTGCTCCCGAGCTCGCGCCTCGGCCAATTGTTGCTCCAGGTCGGAGGATAATTTCTGAAGGCGAGAGACTTCAGAATCCAAAGAAGCAGCTCGCCCCTGTTGAAGGGTGGCGTCCTCAATGGTCTCCCTGCTCTTCACCGCCAAAGAAGACCCGAACACGAGCGCCTGCTACAAACAAATCTAATCAGATCAAAACGATCAAATTTAACAAGGATAAAACAAATTTGAAGTTAGTATCGAAAATAAAACCTGGCCAAGGGCGTGAATAAATTTTGAGGCGGTCTGGTCAAGAGAGAGCTGCCCCACCTTCTCTTGATCCGTAGGAGGGATAACCCCTCAAAGGATCTTTTCGGCCACCGAAGGGCTCCCCAAGATGGAGGCCCTCGGACCAAGTACTGTACCCAACGAGGGTGAGTTTCCCTCCCCGGGACCAAAAGAAGGGGCAGCTGGATGACGTACTGGAACAGATTTCTTTTTTGACTCGGGAATGGGGGCTTGCCCCTTGCCTTTGGAGTCATCTCCAGATTTCTCCTTCTTGCTCGGCGAGGAGGGAGGTTTATCCGCTGGACGCTTCTCGCAAATGACCACCCCCTTTGCAGGAGGGGGACCAGATTTTTGGGACGAACTCTCACCTCGGGCTCTCTCCACCCGTTCGCCGAGCTTCTTAAGACTGATTCTCTTCGACATTGCTACAAAAAAGAAAAAAGGAGATATATATCAGACGTAAAAAAAATCAACAAAGGTAGCAAGGGTTTATACCATCCGATCTAAGCTCGGGGGATAGCTCGGAATCCGACCAGGATTCTGATGTCGAGATCGAGCTCGATCCCAACGCTGAGCAAAATTCAAGGACAGGATCTCGAATTTTTCCCCCCAACCATCTTAATAAGGTCAGGTCGGGAATATGAGGAGCAACCCTCCTCAGTTCTTTCCTAACAGTCCCTATATATTCTATTGAATCATCTTGGGGCTGGCCGTCTTGAGGGAGTTCACCACGGGAAGAGCGGGACTCACCCGCTTTACCCGACGTCGACGACGGCTGCAGATGATCGCCCTCCAATCCTGACTCCGTAGGACCAGGCGAGCTGAAAACCCGACCAAAAGCCTTGGTTTTGAAAATCATGGGGACATTGTATCTCCCACGATCCGCCACCGACTTGGAAATTTGATCGTAGAATTCCTGCTCGAACGACAGCAACGTAGGCAACTCGTTGCAGCGTTTATCTGAAAAGAGATCCATGTTAATACCGATCTATTCAATTAATAAACCAACGCTGGCAAAATAAAAACCGACCTGGAATTCTCCATGACCTCGGAATCCGCGGTACTCCCTCCCGAGATTCTTCATCAAAAAGCTCCCATTTGTCCCCGGAAGCAAAAAAGAACCTGCTTTTCCACCCCTTCACGTTGCTGGGGTATCCTCCAAGGATAGTTTTCTTGTACCTCGCCTTGAAGTACAGCCACCCTTGGTCCGGCTTAGGATTATTAGTGAGGGAAAAAATGTTCCTAAACTCGGATAGGGTCATCACAAACTTGTGAACTCGCCACAACGACACAGCGCCGATGATATTGCGCCACGCGTTGGGGACGAGCTGAGCAGGATAAATTTTGTAAAAAAGCAAAATTGACCTAATGATTAAAGGAATAGAAAAACGGAGGCCCGCAAAAAAGGCGGCCTCGTAAAAAGCTACCTCGCCAGGGCGAGCAGAAAATATGGTCTCGCCCTCTTCAGGGAGTCTGAGCTGAACGCCTTGAGGAAATGAATAAGTCTCCCTTAATGAGCCGAGCTCCTCAAGGGTCATAGTGTTGTGTTCCTTAGTTACAGAGGGATGAACGTCACCTAGAGGGACGACCTCGGCAATGGATGGATCTTCCATTGGGGACCTAGGGGGCTGTCTAACCTCGTCAGTTACGTATGACGAACCTTCTCCTAAATGGTCTGAGATCCACGAAGGCAAAGAATCCAAAGTAGGACTCACCGTAGACCTATGGGACATACAACTAAGAAAAAAAAAGAGAGTGAACGATTACTTACTGTGCTAAGAAGCAAAGATCACAGGCAGAAGCAAGGAGACTTAAGGCAGGAAGAACAAGAAGAACAACCACAAGCAAGAGCTAGGAGAGAGAGTGATGTTGGTTAGGCAAAAAGGTAAAAATAAATGGTTAGGGTTCCTTATATATAAGGAAGGTGACGGTTGAGATTCATCCGCTTTAATGGCCCAGATTAATCCGCCTATTCAAATTCTTTTTGAAACTTGAACCCCGAGCCATCAAATCCCGCCAAAGGTAATCATGGCGCCGCCTTGTTTCTCCAAAAAACTACTGCAGAATTTAATGCCCCATCCACGTGTCAAATCGGGAAAAAAGGCACATTTAATATGCACCCACACGGGTCCATAACTTCTAATGATATTACTCAAAGGTCCCAAATATCTCGGCACTTTTGAGTAGGGGGCTACTGATGTGGAATAATTCAAACCAACAGATGTTCCGAACCAAGCATGTCGCTCAAAAGGGCGAGACTATTTACCTCGCCCAATGCAGAGACTATTTACCTCGCCCAATGCAGAGACATCTCCTTCAAAGACTTCTCTCCAAAAGGACTCCCATCTCCATTAGAGATCTGCTATCACGGGACTCCTAACCTGATTGAAGTCCATCTCCATAAAGAGTTTCACCTCTGCAAGAGGACTGTTTCCAATAGACTCCAACTTCACAACGTCGCCTATAAATCCGGAATGATCATCAGTTAGCAGCCTCCAGATTGAACTCCAGATTTAATTGGGATATCATCCCATGCTTATCCTTCCGAGGAATTCGCCATATTACACTGACACGACTCAGTTCTCCCGTCTATATAAAGGCCGCTCCCCCACAACCAAAAAGGTACGCTCAACACAGGCACCACACGCACTTATTGTCGTGCTCTCCATACTGCCTTAATTTAATTCGTGATCGCCTTGGTCTGATACACACGCCGGAGGGGTTTTTAGCGGCCTCACCCCGGCCTATTACTTTTGATTCATTGCTGTGCAGGTCGCCCCAGTTTAGCCGAGGTCCAGTGCCGAGGCCGAGGAGCAACTCTGACTGTTGGTTGCTCTCCCAGATTTTTACCACAACAGGTGTTATCGATTGGACTTATTATTAGAGGGACGAAATTGAGAATTTAGTAAAATTAGAGGGGCAATTTTTTGTAAGTTTTCCTAAAAATAATTTCCTAATACATAACATAAGACACTCGATTAAGTAATGAGGTCAAAAAAAAAATTGGAATATGCCAAAAACTTCACCAATTTGGAGTTTTGAGTCCTACCCATGATCATGTCATGTGGTCATGCCCAATTCTCCCCCTTTCGGAAGTCATGTTCCACAATTAACCTGCACATCACGTCCCTAAAATAGTTAACCTCAAATCCCACTTCCGTAAAATATTTTAAATTTATCAAACTTTTCCGATGTAAATATTGGAAATTCTAATGTTCTTCCCACATAAAATCTAGTGAGAGAATTAGATTCTTTTCAATTTAAGCAACGCAATTTCCAAATTTTGGTCTGATTTTCTTGTGAATATCACTAGAGTTTCTTCATTTTTATACTTTTAAATTATATTTGATGAATTCGCTATGAATCAGATATTATTTATTTTTTTCTTTTTGGATGGGATGAGAATGATTCGTTAGTCTAAATAAGCATGCCACGCCAAAAATTGTTAGTGAATTTTTAAATTTTTTAAAAAATATTAATGTTAACTTGACAAGGTAAAAACATTGAGAAAAGTTTCCCAAAGCAAACTTTATTGCCGACGACAGAGGCTAAAAATATTGAATTCAAAGAAATTTGCTCCTTATTGTGCTTCGTGTTTTCTTTTCCAATTTTATTTTTTTCATAATTTTGAGAGAGCCTTGTAATTTGGAATCACCTAAAAAGTAAATATTTTGACAAAGACTTGAAACAAGTATTTTTTTGTCGAGTGTGAAATAACCTCACTAATGATAAATAAATAAAAAATGCCGAAGAATATAATCACGAAATAGCATCTTCATTAATTTATGCTATTATTAAAATTTGGCTTTCTACATTATCATTTTACTATATTTAAGCAGCTTCATTGATTAATCTCATTTCAACACAAGTAATCATGTTCTACCATTGACAAAAAGTCTCCTAGAGGATCAAAACCCTTAAGCGTAATGTACATCCTTTCACTCAAGGCATTACAATTTACAACTCTGCAGTATCATCTCCATCGACTTACTATTGGCACATATCCATAATTCGAATCGATATTTTAGAAAGTCCGTTGAACATATGATATATGCAAAAAAAAAAAATACGCTATCGAATAGTAGCCACAAGATCACATGACTATCTTCTTGTTTATTTAGAATATCAAACTTGCCATTCATTTCTTTCAATACAGATGTGGTCGGATCAAGTAATTACAGATGTCCGATCAATCTAATTCCTTACACAGATGATCAACTCAATAGACTCTACAAAATTAACCATTTAAATAGTTAAAATGAACTCGAAGTAGGGCCTACCTTAAGAGTACTAAAGTGTTGTAGTGTTTTGGGGTCACTACAAGAACCCAAAATCCTAACGAGTACAGCAAAGCCAATGTTGTTGCCAAATTTGACACAAAATTATTTGGGCAAAATGGGGCAACAACTAACAAGTTTACCTCACTGCTAAAGAGTTGTTTTTACCAAACTTATTGCTAAATTTTTTGCTGTAAGTATGAATTTAGAAACCGCTAAGTTGTGGTCGAACAAGCACTGCCCACGAAGCCCAATGGAGAACCTAATGGGCCTTGTAAGGAGGATCTAATGGCCTCCGTGTCAGTCCAGTACCATGCCATCTAATTTATTATCATACGCCTCCCCAAATGAAATTTAGATGAATTAGATCTATAAGAACCACAAAATCCTAGCTTTCAATACAAAATGAATTATTTTCAGTTAGAGCTCGGGTTTCTGGACCATTCTATTTTTTTGGACATTTATAACTGGTACAACCATTACAAAATAGTCAACTTCTTTTATCCAAATAGAACACAATGGACTTTTGTGTAGGATAAAAAATAATTGTTCACTGAAACCTTTTGTTATTTTCAAATTGATTGTTATATTTTTTTAAATTGAAGTGTTATGTTCAATCTTTTTTAATTATTACTGATATTGTATTAAATTTAATTTTGATTAGGTTCATTATGGTGAATAAAATAATTGATTCATTTTTTAAGTTCAAAATTTCTCTAAATATTGAAGGTTGTACAATTGAAAAATCTTCAACACATAATGTTGAGATTTCTGTAATACCCCGAACTCATAAATTCCTTTATTCATGTCTTAATGTACAAAATTTAATTCTATTAGGACCAAATTATAAGTATTTTATGGTCAAAGTGGTCAAAAGTGACCAACATAGATGAAATGACCAATTAGGAGGAAGGTTGTAACAAGAAAAGGATGGAGGTGGGCACATGGGATTGAATCCCATGTGTTTCTTTCAAAACACCAAGCCAAACACACACACACAAAAAAATTCGGGGAGAGAGAGAGAGAGAGAAGAAAGAAAGGAAGAAGAAGGAAGGAAGAAAAGGAGAAGCTTGGATAGAGAGTCCAAAATCCAAGCCTAAGGAAGCCATTGAAAGCTCTACCAAGCTTGAGAAGGTGAGAAAAATCTATTTTTATGTATATGTATAAGTTGAAGAAATTAGGTTATGCCTTAGATGTCTTTAGTAAGCCCAATGTTGAGTTTAGAGGACTCCCTTAAGTCCCCAATTGAAGTATATTGAAGCTCAATTCAAAAAAATTGAATGCTAAAAACAAAAATCCCAAATTACTAAATGTTAGGGTTTTTGAAACTTTAACCTTAGATCTACCATGCCAGGGTTAGTTTTGAGGTTTGAGTTTGAGTTATTGTTGTCTCTTGAGTATGTAGTTGAGCCATAAAAACTTTGGTGAAGTTTTGGGTTAAGATTGGACAAGTTTTTATAAGTTTTCAGCCGTTTCTACTGCTGCGCGCGCCTGGCGTTCGAATGCCACGTTCGAACGTCCAGAGTTAGGATTTTCATTTTTGCCCTAGCGTTAGAACGCCTGACGTTAGAACGCCACGTTCGAACGTCCAGAGAGTTAAATTGCCTGGCGTTCGAACGCCACGTTCGAACGCCAGACCATTTTCAGCCCAAACACTGTTTTGTAAAACGAGTATAACTTTCTCTAGAAAATTCGGACTGAGACACCGTTTGAAGCGTTGGAAAATAGACTCGTAAACCTTTCTAACCACATAAAGTTTACAATTTAATTCTATATATATTATGAGATATTGAAGTTTAAAGTCAACCTAAGATTTTACCAGCAACACAGTTTTTTTTAGAAATTTAGTCCTTATTCCATAGGGCATAACTTCTTCATTTGGGATGCGTTTCAAACTCATGACCTACCAAATTGAAGGTCATTAAGTCTATTTTCAAATGATATTGACCTAGGATGTATATTTATTGTCGTGAGGTAAATGGGATGCGATGAAGGAACTATAGTCAAGTATTGTCTTTGGCCATTAATAGTCAACCTAGGATCCTTGAACCTATTCCTAGAAGTGTCGTCCTAGGGCGTAGGTTATCCTTGAGCAGGGATACCTTTAGTCAAGTCGAGAGTTGTTATATTAGTTTTAAACCTTCTTGATCATAGTATTGACAATTTGTATCGTATGTCCTATATGTGTAGGAACGCAAAGTGCAGCACTTAGCCAAGGAAACCAAGGTGAGTAACAAGATGACATGGACAAAACCTATGTATCTTCAAAAGTATTTTCAATACGTATTATGTTATATGTAACCGTTTTTCCATGCTTTCAATGCATCAATGATTATGTTCTAAACATGAATGCCATGCCTTTCAAAGTACGCAATGTTACTATGCTATGTATTGAAATCCATGGATGCATGATTTACAAGAAAAACTAAGTATGTTCAAGATAAGCAAGTATAGTGACACTCGGGGTCCCCCGTGGTCGGACTTTAATCTAGCCTAAGGTCCTAAAGTAGATGGGGGACATAAAATAAGTTCCATCTACAAAGTGAGATATCTCTGGCCAAAAGAGCCACCCGACCTATATGGTCATCCAGTTCAGCCGAGTTGTCATAGTTTCAGTATATGATATGTACGAATACAAAAGCAAGTATGCCAAGATTCTGTGAGCTTCAAGTTTATGAAAGTTTAGGTTTTCAGAAAAGATATGTATGCTCACATGTTTAAGTTAAATGGTATAAGTATGTTATGAAATAATCCATGGAATTTTATGTTCATGCATCTGTTGTTATTCACTAAGTTTTTAGCTTACGTTTTCGAAAACCTTTTCGAAAACTTTTTCAGGAGACCAGTCCGAGGAGCAGTAAGAAGAAGATAACAAGTAGACTTTAGTTTTGTGGCCAATGGCCTTATGTCGTTTTGTAAGGGCTAGACCCTATATTATGTAGTGATGTACGGCCATGTGATGTATGTAGAAAGTTTAAAACTTAGGCACAGCTCTATATACAGTGTGCATACTCTACTTTATTATTTTCAGTATTATGATGCTTCCGAAAAAGAAAAATTATACCAATTTGAATGAGTATGCACAGGTTAAAGATAAGTAGGCCTTGGCGGCAAGCCGCCGGCCAGTGACGTACCGTCGATCCGCATAGACCGGGTTGCGGGGCGTTACAATTTCAACTCCTCCAAAACCACCTCTTATTAAAATTTCTAAGTCGAATCTGAACAATTGATTAGTACTCTTGCGATTTGTACTTTTTATTAGCGTTTGGTTATAATATTTAGTTTTTGTTTGGTAAAAAATCATATCGTACTTTATGTTTTATTGAAAAAAAATTAGTTTCTGGTTACACGTATTTGGCCCCCTCCAAAGTAACAATCCTGAATCCTCGATGTGTTAGTCAGTATTAAATCTTATACACATATTTTTTTTATTAAGTTTTTTAGTTGTAACTCTCAAGTCGTTAGTTTTTTAAAATATTGAAAATAATAAAATATTAATGATATGTTTTAATTTTTTATATTTTATTTGCATTATTTGTCTTCACGTTATTTATTTATTTAACAATACAATTATGTAATAAAGAAATTTGAAATACCACAATAAATTGCACCTCGATCTGTAATAAATAAGTACTAATAGATTTTAGGACATAGATTCTCTACAAATTATACTGCCCAATGTAGTTCGAGCATTTTGATTTTAATTTGGGCCCTTTTGATAATTCAAATCGTCATATTATAGATTTCGTTGTGAAGATCAATAGTGTAAAAAGTCATTGTTAACGTAAAGCTAGATTGATTTTGATGATGATGATTATATATATTAAAAAGCTTTTGATATATTCTTTGAAAATATTTTTATAAGAACTTATTTGATAGTCAAACAACCTCACATGCTATATTTTACATTACTCATCCATTTGACTCAAAATATTATCTCACAAATTCGTTTTGAGTTTATACACGTATGTATACTTTGAAAATATCATTTGGAGTTCATTTGAATCATTTGGCATACTCACAAGTAGAAAAATGCAAATGTGTGACGCCCCGCAACCCGATCTATGCGGATCGACGGTATGTCACCGGCCGGCGGCTTGCCGCTAAGGCTTACTTATCTTTAACCTGTGCATACTCATTCAAATTGGTATAATTTTTCTTTTTCGAGGCGTCATAATACTAAAAATAATAAAGTAGAGTGTGCACACTGTATACAGAGTTGTGCCTAAGTTTTAAACTTTCTACATACATCACATGGCCAAATTAAGTTATGCATGACATGGCCGTACATCACTACATAATATAGGGTCTAGCCCTTACAAAACAACATAAGGCCATTGGCCACAAAACTAAAGTCTACTTGCTATCTTCTTCTTACTGCTCCTCGGACTGGTCTCCTGAAAAGGTTTTCGAAAACGTAAGCTAAAAGCTTAGTGATTAACACAGATGCATGAACATAAAATACCATGGATTATTTCATAACATACTTATATCATTTAACTTAAACATGCGAGCATACATATCTTTTCTGAAAATATAAACTTTCATAAACTTGAAGCTCACAGAATCTTGGCATACTTGCTTTTGTACTCGTACATATCATATACTAAAACTATGACAACTCGGCTGAACTGGATGACCATATAGGTCGGGTGGCTCTTTTGGCCAGAGATATCTCACTTTGTAGATGGAACTTATTTTATGTTCCCCATCTACCTTAGGACCTTAGGCTAGATTAAAGTCCGACCACGGGGGACCCCGAGTGTCACTATACTTGCTTATCTTGAACATACTTAGTTTTTCTTGTAAATCATGCATCCATGGATTTCAATACATAGCATAGTAACATTGCATACTTTCAAAGGCATGGCATTCATATTTAAAATATAATCATTGATGCATTAAAAGCATGGAAAAACGGTTACATATAACATAATATGTATTGAAAACACTTTTGAAGATACATAGGTTTTGTCCATGGCATCATGTTACTCGCCTGGGGTTCCTTGGCTAGATGCTACGTCGTGTGTATGTAAGGGATAGAAACGTCAATTGCTAGTTATAGTAACACGGTATTAATTGACTTAAAGTAATACTACTCTTCGTTTACCTTAAACACTTTTGTTCTAAATCAAAACCCTTAAACGTAGGCCTAAGTCCTCTATTAGGTAGTTTAAGGGCTTAACATACTATGGTTATGATTATGGAGTTTTAAAAGAAAAGGGTCCATAATTGTCTGAAATTGGTCTTGGCGTTCGAACTCTGGTTTTGGCGTTCAAACGCTCAGGCTAAATATTGGGTTTTCACTCTCTGTCCGTTCGAACGCTGCACAGAGGCGTTCGAACGCTTAGGCAAAATGTCTAGTTTTTGGCTTTCTGTCCGTTCGAACGCTGTACAGATACGTTCGAACTCTAAGGCTAAATACTTAAGCTTCCCTTCTTTGTGCGTTCGAACTCTTGACTTAGCGTTCGAACTCTAAGGCTAAAGTGACTACCGTCCGAACGTTAAAAGTGTTCTAAAAGTGGCGTTCGAACGTTAAGGTCAAAAGTCTAGACCGTTCGAACTCTGTTCATGGGCGTTCGAACCCTGGCTGCGTGGAGTCGCAGGAATAGTAACTATTTTTGAAAATTTGCCAAAACTTAATCTAAATCTAATCCAATCTTTTTAATACTTTGGGACTACTATAAGTGACCTACTAATGCTACAATATCTCAAAATTAAGCCTTCATTTTAGCCCTAACATGGTAGATCTAGTTTTGAAATCAAAACTAAAAACCCTAACATACATATACATAGAAAAATAGATTTTTCTCACCTCCTCAAGCTTGGTAGAGCTTTCAATGACTTCCTTAGGCTTGGATTTTGGACTCTCTCCAAGCTTCTCCTTCTCTTCCTTCCTTTTTCTTCTTTTCTTCCTTCTCTCTCTCTCTCTTTTCTCTTTCTTCTCTCTCCGAATGTGTGTGTGGGGGGGGGGTATATTTGCTGAGACACATGGGAAATAATCCCATGTGTCTCGCCTATTTTCTAATCTGGTATTCCCTTTTTATTTTTTCTTTTATACTGTTGGCGTTCGAATGCCCTTATTAGCGTTCGAACGCTAAGAACAAAACGTGAGTCGGAGATACTGAGAGCATAAAATTTGCCACAGGCAGTAGAGTTCGAACGCTCTCTTTAACATTCGAATTGTAAGAAGGATTCTGGGTTTAGCGTTCGAACGCCTATCCTAGCGTTCGAACCCTAAGAACAAAATGTGAGTCGGAGATACTGAGAACATAAAATCTGCCACAGGCGGTAGAGTTCGAACGCTCTCTTTAACGTTCGAACCGTAAGAAGGATTCTGAGTTTAGCGTTCGAACGCCTATCCTAGCATTCGAACCCTAAGAACAAAACTGGGCAGAAATGAAATTTTCGTTTCAAGGATTCTTAACTTAGATTTGAGTCTTCTAATTTCATACTTAACCTCCTTAATTGATGTACGGATCATGGTTTATGTATTCAATGAATTTAACGGATTTGGGGTGTTACAAAATGAGCTTGGGAGAGTCAATATGTATCCAAATCTCATTTCGTTTGTTCCTATAAGTCATTCAATGTTTTAGTTGTAGTGGGGGTGGGGGTGGGGGTTATTGGAATTGTCAAATTATCTCCCCATTCATTTTAGGTAGTTCAAAAGTTTAACTCTAGAAGGCTTGCAATTAAATGCTGCAGCTGTCAAAAGTTCGATCGATTTAACTTGGCTAGTCTCTCACGATCGAAGATCTAAGAAGCTACTGTCTCCACTGAAACATTTTTGATCGATCGAAGTAGGAAGAATTCCACGATCGAAGTTTATTTAGTCACTCGTTTGATAAAAAAATACATCAGTCGACCTAAGTTGGAAACATTCCACAACCAAAGATTGTCAAAGTCACTGCCTTGACCGAAAAACAAAGTTCGGTCGAACGAAGTTTACGACCGAACTTGGATCTTTCAATCTTGACTCTCCATGTTTTGTATATTACCCCGGAACCATAAATTTTCTTATTTATGTATATTATGACCCGTACGTTAGTTAATGTGGGTTATTTTTATTTTAAGGATCAAAGTGATCAATTAGAGATAGAAAGCTGTCAAAACCTAAACTTAAGTTTCTGCCAGAAATTCTTCTTGGCATTCGAACACTAGTAAGGGTGTTCGAACGCTAACACTTGTGACCAATTTCATGTTTTCTGTGCATTAGCATTCGAATGCTAGCAGTTTAAAAACAAAGAATGAACAGAACAAAGGACCAAAATAGAGGGGGCACATGGGATTATTTCCCATGTGTGACTTATCTTATACACACCATACCCTCACACACACGTAGAGAGAGAAAGAGAGAGAGAAGAGAAGAAAGAGAAGAAAAAAAGAGAAAGGAAGAAGAAGAGGGAGAGAAAAGCCTTGAAAGCCAAATCCAAGCTATAGGAAGCCATTACTGAAACTTGTGGAAGCTTGGAAAGAAGGTAAAAACTTAAAACCTTTATATGTTATGTATGTATATGTGTATATAGGTGAGGTTAGAGACCCTTTTTGGAGTCCCAATAGATGGATTGAGAGCTTGTGAGCTCAAATAGGTGGATTTGAGAGTGGGTTTGCAAAACCCCAATTTATCTCATGTTAAATTTTTTAAAATTTTAGATCTAGCATGCTAAGGTTGCTTTTGAGAGTTGAGTTTGAGTTATTGTGGCCAAATTGGATTAGTCTTTGAGCCTTACAATCTTTAAAAGAAATGGGATGGATTTGGAGAAGGTTTGATAAATTTGAGTGACCATTTCTGCTGTTGCGTACAACCAGCGTCCGAAAGCCATTCCCAACGTTCGAACGATACAAAACTATGCCTTAGCGTTCGAACGCCTCTGCGCAGCGTTCAAACAGACAGAGAGGGAACACTTAGCCATTTTTGCCTTAGCATTCGAACGCCAGACCCAGCGTTCTAACGCCAGCCAATGTCCAGGTTATTTTGGCCTTATTCCTTAGGACATTGCATTTTCGTACAAGGTAAAGCTTAACTCCTTGACTTACATAATTGAAGACTTTAAACCCATTTTAGGAGGTTTTGACCTAGAGTATGGTCTTATTCTTCCATTTTCCACCATGAGAGTGAGGTGTTTTGACGAACGGCCAACTTAGGACCGTCAAACCTATACCTAGGAGTGTTGGCCTACGGTGTAAATTGTACTAGAGCGGTGATACCTTTGGTCGAGTCGAGAACTGTAATAGCTTTAATTCATTTAAGTTTGTATTAATTGGTTCTCTTGTTGATGTTTCCATACCTTGTAGGATCGCCTTGCGTAGTACTTAGTCACGAGAATCGAGGTGAGTAACAAGATACTATGAACAAAACCTATGTATGTTCCAAATATTTTCAATACGAATACCTATGCATGAAATGTTTTTCATGTTTTCAATGCACAAATGGTCATGTTATGTTATAACTGCCATATCTCCAAAACATATGCTAATATTAGTATGTTATGAAACAAAAACCATGGATTGAGACTTTTGCACGAAAGAATGAAGTATGTTAAAAGTTTAGCATCAACTCGGGGTCTTCTCATGGGAAGACTTTAATCAAGCCCGATAGTCCAACGATAGGGGATGTGAAATAAATTATCTAGTCCTACGATAGGGGACAGAAAATAAACTATCTATGTTGGGAGATGTCCCTAGCCTAAAGATCCCATGCATGACCGATAGGGTTACTACGATAGCGTGACCAAAAGGTTATTATGCTGAGTTGTTGCACTTTTCAAGCTAAGTTATGATATGCTTACGATTTTAAGCTATGTTATGGTATGATCACGATTTCAAGTTATGCTATGCTTACAATTTCAAGCAATGTTATGAGATGATCACGATTTCAAGTTATGCTATGTTTACGATTTCAACATATGCTATGCTATGTTTCAAGCTATACTATGTTTCAAGATTTCAAGCTATGTTATGAAAGTTTCAAGCTCAGAGAAATACTATGCTATGTTTACAAGTTCATGATCCATGGTATTTTCATGATCATGTATTATTGTTATTCATTAAGTTTATAACTTAAGTTTTCAAAAATAAATTTTCAGGGAGTCAATCCGAGGAGCACTAGAAGAAAGTTACTATGCAGACTTTAGTTTTGTAGCCCAAGGGCCTTATGTAGTTTTGTTAATGGGCTAGACCTTAATTTTTTGTAGCAAGATTATGACAAGATTGGCCATGTTATGTATGTAATAAGTTGTTCGTGTTATGTATGTATAAAGAGAGAAGAACTTAGGCACAACTATGTATAAAATCCACACTTTATAATTTTTAGTTATTATGATATTTTCGCAAATTATGTATCATTGTAAATGATTATGCACAGGTATTTAACCAGTTTAATGTAAGTCGGCCTCATGTAGCTAGGTTGCCGACAGGTCATGTGTCTTCGATCCGTATAGGCCGGGTTGCGGGGCGTGACATTTTGATCCAATGGTTCAGATTGAATTCCAATGAAAAAATGACTGCATTTAATGCTCCAATGGGGAAGTCCTTAAATGAGGCTATAAATACTTGTTGGAAGATAATCAAGAGCATTTAAGTATTCTAACTCATTGAATTCAATCTTCCAACTCTTGATCCTCTTCTTGAGATAGATTTGTGATATCAAAAAGAGAGAAATTATTTTAAAGGTCTTAAATTGTATTGATCCATCCAACTAGAGTTATTGTGAGCATTTATTGTTACTATTTACTGACTTGACTGAATCGCTTTAGTGATTCATTATTGTAATTCAAGAGAGGGCT
>BRYE01000003.1:17998556-18003556 GCA_030159115.1 Actinidia arguta var. hypoleuca | reverse complement strand
CCAAGAATTTGATCAATCTCGCCGTTCTTACTGATTAGGCAAACAAGATTCTCAAAGTCACCACAACGCTGGTTAGGGGCACTCAACTAGGAGTCGAAGATGCCAATCGCCAAGTTTGCACTCCAGGCAAATGAGGAGTCATGGTATGTCAAAATCTCAGTCCTTGAGCCAAACTCTAAATACTAAGCATGAAGAAGTCAAGAGAAAAAGAAGGTCACCTTGCCGACATGATCAAATTCAGAGATGCCAATATAAGTCTACCTCTCATAAGATTAAGGACTTGGATGCTCAGATTGATGCCATCAATACCAGTGTAAGTGCCCCAGTCACTGTAGATGCCTTGATAAGGAAGACTGAGCCTCCATTCATAGAAAGAATAACGAAAACCTAGGTTTCATCCAAATTCAAGTTACCATCTTAGTTCGGGATGTACAAAGGAAAGACATATCCAATGGATCACCTGGACTTGTACAAGAACTTGATGACTCTCTAGGGATACTCGATTGAGGTGATGTGTAAGGCTTTTTGGCTACTTTGAAGGGGTCGGCGAGGTCATGGTTCAGAAAGTTATCTCCTTAAACTATTGACTTATTTGGCGACGTGAGTAGGTTCTTTGTGGCCAATTTCATGACCTTCAGGGTCAGGTAGAAGAATGCCTCCTTCCACCAGAATAAAGGGGAAAGCTTGAAAGACTACGTTAAGCATTTAACCAGGCCATCCTAGAAGTAGAGGATCCCAGTGACAAGGTGGTAGTTATGGCTATGATGGAAGGACTTTTCCCGAGATTATTGTTTGACTCCCTTTTCAAGAATGTCCCAAAAATAATCTCGACACTCCAGAGCAAGGCCAACAAGTATATAGTAGTAGAAAAGTTAGTTGAAGCCAACTAGAGGAGGTGAGGAAGGGATGATCACAAGATAAAAAAGCCTGACACTAGGCGAGCAGATTACAGGGACGAGATGAAAAATAAAAGGTTAGATCGAGATACAAGAAGGAGAACTAACGATCGATGCCCCCGCACACCACCTCGCTGACCTGAACTGATGTTGCCTCCTTTTAATACTCCTATAGCCCAGGTGCTCATGGAGATAAAAAATGAGAAATTTGTGAAGTGGATGGGTAAAGTGAAGACCAACCCCCTCATAAGGAACAAGAACAAGAATAAGAACAAGTACTGTGAATTTCACAGGGACCATGGATAGAACACCGAGGGTTACTTCTAGTTGTTAGAGCAAATAGCCGACATGATCAAGATAAGGTATTTAAGAAAGTACGTAGCTAATCGCCCACTTCCTGAATCACCTGATATGGGTATGTTGATAACAGGCCAACAATAGGTTATATTCAAACTATTCATAGAGGATTCGCATTAGGGGGATACTCAAGTTCGTCTCAGAAGAGGCATACCAGAGAGGCAAGTGGGTGAGCTGAAGATAATGAAAATTGACGTTCACCAACCCATCACTTTTACCAATGAGGACCTGAGAGGCTTGCATCTCCCCCATGATGATAAGTCATCTCGGCCACTATTAACAATTTCAATGTCCAGAGGATCCTGGTGGACAACGGGAGTTCTACTGATATTTTATTCATCTCGACATTTGACAAGATGAAGATAGGCTGAGATAGACTCCATCCATTTCACACTCCTCTGGTTAGGTTCAGAGGAAGTGCTATAGTCCCCTTGGATGGATCAAATTACCCTTGACCTTAGGGGTGAAATCTCACCAGACTACAATGTGGCAAGACTTTATCATAGTGGATTGCCCTTTACCTTATAATACAATTTTAGGTCGTCCTACTCTAGGAAAAGTCAAGGCTATCACCTCTACTTATCACCTGATGATGAAGTTTCGCACTTCAATAGGGGTAGGCAAGGTGAGGGGCGACCAAAAAATTGTGAGACAGTGCTTCATCATGGCTATGAAGACCCAATCCCCTTCAAGCAGCAAATAGAAACTATAGATAGAGGATGCCAAGATGGAGGTGCCGAAGATTGCTCTTCACCTTGTTGATCCCCGAGAGATAGAAAACATCAAGTATTCATACATCATAATTACCCAGATCACCATGTTATGATTGGAACTGAAATAACAGAAGAGCTACGAAATACTTTGGTGGAATTTTTAAAGAAAAACTATGACATTTTTGCCTGATCACAAGGTGATATCCCTGGTATTGATCCTCAGGTCGCCATCTACAAAACCAACCCTGATCATCCTCTAGTTTTCCAAAAAAGGAGAAAGCTTGCACCAAAACGCTTGAAGGTCATAAAAGAAGAAGTAGCTTAGCTCATTAAAGCCAATGTCATCAAAGAATCCCATTACTCAGTCTGGTTGGCCAACGTCGTTGTCTCCCCTAAAAAGGGAGGGATGCAAAGAGTATGTGTTAACTTTACCAACCTAAATAAGGCTTGCCCAAAAGATAGTTTACCTTGCCAAAAATTGATATAATCATTGATGCAACCTCCAAACATGAAATCCTTAGCTTCATGGATGACTTCTCAGGGTATCATCAGATCAAAATGCATCCTCCCAACGTTGAGAAGACTTCTTTTATTACAAAAAGAGGATTGTATTGCTACAATATCATGCCTTTTGGATTGAAGAATGCTGGGGAAACATACCAAAGATTGGCCAACAAAATATTTAAGGATATGATAAGGAAAACGATGGAAGGCTACATAGATGACATGCTGGTCAAAAGCTTCAAAATAGTTGATCACGTCGCCCACTTAAAGGAAACATTTGATATCCTGCAAAAACATCGTATGATGCTTAACCCCTCCAAGTGCATCTTTGGGGTGTCATCGGGAAAGTTCCTTGGTTTCTTAGTAACAAAATGAGGGATTGAAGCAAATCCATACCAGATTTATGCTTTACTTGCAATGAGATCGGCTAGGAACATTCATGAGGTGCAACAATTAATTGGACAAGTAGTTGCTCTCAACAGATTTGTTTTACAATTAGTAGATAAATTCTTGCCATTCTTCAAGATTCTAAGGAAGTCCGAGATGGCATTCCAACAGCTAAAGAAGTAACTGGTATCGCTTCCTCTACTCACAGTTCCTAACATGGGCAAACTCATCATATACCTCTCTATCTCGCCGATAGCAGTAAGTGTAGTTCTTATTCGAGAAGAAGACAAAGTTCAAAAGCTAGTATATTATGTCAGCAAAGTCGTCATAGGAGCTGAGACTAGGTACCTTAAAATTGAGAATCTTGCCTATGCCCTTATGATCGCCGCCAGGCAACTTCGCCACTACTTCCAAGCACATCCCATTGTTGTACTAACAGATCAGCCTTTGAAGCAGATTCTCCAATGATTTGATACCTTGGGGCAATTACTCAAATGATCTATTAAGTTGAGTGAATTTCATATCAGTTACCGACTAAGGATAGCGATCAAAGCTTAAGCATTGACTGATTTCATAACTGAGTTCACACATGATGCAGCTCTAGATCCAGAGGTTAAGTCCCCTAAAGAACAAGACCAAGTGCATGACCTTACCAGATGGAAGTTGTACGTAGATGGGTCATTAAATCAGCATGGCTGTGGTGTAGGACTTGTTCTGCAAACTTCTTCAGGCGAGCAGATGGAATATGCTATATGCATTGGTTTCAAAGCCACCAACAATGACGTTGAATATGAGGCTCTCCTCGCCGGATTGAGGGTTGCAACAGAATAAAACCTTGGATGCCTTCAGTAATTCCCAACTTGTAGTAAATCAAATTCAAGGGGATTACCTCGCCAAGAATCTTTGAATGATAGCTTATCTGGATAAGGTGAAGACTATTTCAGTGAAGATCAAGGATTTCAAGATTTGCCAAATCCCAGAGAAGAGAACAAAAAAGTTGATGCCTTGACCAGTCTAGCCTCAGCCTTCAATTTCACCTCGGATGGGAGTGTCCCTATCGAATTCTTGCCAAATCCAAGTATTGATGTCGCCAAAATCGTCTGCAAAGCAGTAGCAGATCCAACTTCGATGGATGACGTCATCACGTATCTCCAGGATGGGAAATTTCCATTAGATAAACTCCAGGCGCAACAGATCCAATATTGATCAGGCAGATTTTGCCTCTTCCATGGAACTTTATACAAGAGGACCTTTTTAGGACCACTTTTAAGAGTCTCTGACCTAAGGAAGCAGATTATGTGCTTAGAGAGATTCATTAAGGCATCTGCAGAAATTATTCTGGGGCTAGGTCACTGGTAAAAAAGATCGCTTGCCAAGGATATTTTTGGCCTCAAATGGAACAAGATGCGATCTCATTCACCATAAAATGTACAAGTTCCAAATGTTTGCTCTAATGAGTCATCTCCCTCATATTGAGATCGTGCCAATGACCAGCCCATGGCCATTTTTTCAATGTGGAATTGACATGCTCGGACCTCTAGCACAAGTTCCATTACAGTGGAAATTCTTAATCGTTGCCATAGATTACTTCATAAAGTGGATAGAAGCGAAACTCCTCGCCAAAATCATTAAGAAGAACGCCAAAAATTTTGTATGGAAGAACATTACTTGTCGCTTTGGGATTTCTAAGGTTATCATCTCGAACAATGCAAAGCAATTTGACAACGATGGATTCAAGCTTTTTTATTTGAACCTCGCTATCCCCAATCATTTTTGCTCGCCTAGTCATCCTCAAGCTAATGTTCAAATGGAAGTCAGTAGCAAAACTATCCTATGAAATCTAAAGGCGAGGTTAGAAAAGTCCAAAGGTGAATGAGTAGAAGACCTTCCGAGCATACTATGGGCTTACCACACCACAAGCAGGATTCCTACGAGCGAGATGCCGTACTCAATGGTGTATGGAAAGGAATCAGGTATACCAATGGAGATAGGAATGCCAAACTTCAAAACCTCAAATTTCAATAAGGAGAACAAAGAAGCAGAGCTTAGGCTTAACCTTGATCTTCTTAACAAAAAGAGGGAGTGAGATGAGGTATGCCAAGTTGCCCACAAGCACCAAGTTGCCAAATATTATAACCAAAGG
>BRYE01000003.1:17946056-17953556 GCA_030159115.1 Actinidia arguta var. hypoleuca | reverse complement strand
ATCTGTCCCTTAATGAATCTAGATGCCTTTACACCCTATTCTAAAGTCTAAATCCAGACTCGAGGTGACTTTACTTCAAGGCGAGACCAGGTGAGAACTTGATCAAGGGGTCTCCCAGTAATGTTAAAGAATGGATGAAGAGATTCTTTTTCATCTCGGGGAATGTCTGGGAGTTTTTTCTGAGCATGGCCCGGAGTGAAAGAGTTATACGGGTTCCGAGGTTATGGGGCACCCTAGGTCAGCCTTGTTTTTACTTTGTGTTATTTTTGTTAAGTATATCATCTCGCCTAATGCTGACATATATTTATTTTCTGAGAAAATGTTGTAACCAATTGCCCATCCTGACCGACATTGAGGAAAAGAGGTCACAAAAGATTTTCAATAAAATAGGACTAAGGGGATACTTTGACATTCCAGCTATTCTCGATTCTAGGACATTTCAACGATTTTTCACCCTTGGCCATACTGATATGTCATCCAATGGCAGGGACAACGACAAGTTCAGAGATGGCATGGTTGTTACTTCAGGCGACGAGGGTAAGTCTTGCCCTTCTAGAGATGAACATCCCCGCGTGAAAGCCCTTGAGCTGAATCTGTAGAATATATAGGAACCATTGGGAAGGCGATGAAGAGGATATTACCTCGCCTTCCTGATCTGACCCTGCTAAGGTTCTTAGGGGGAAAAGTCCAAGATCCCATATTAGGTTTGGCACCATCTAGTTCAGATGGTAAATCAAAATCCTGGTCAGACCTAGGGCTGCCTCCCGAGCTTAGCTCAGATGGTAGTATCTCTATTTTTCTTAAGTGTTTCACATTTTTTTTGTATTGATGTTTGTTTTTATTTTGTAGTTATGTCAAAGAGGATCAATTTAGCGAAGCTCGTCAAGAAAATAGAAGAGAAGAAAGATAAGGAGGGTTCCAAGGCTACCACCTCGTCCACCAAGAGCGTGGTGATATGAGAAAAATAGCCCTAGGAAGAGGCTTCTGACTCTTTGCTCACCAAAAAGGGCAAAGTCGATGACTCCAAGGGGAAGGTAGTCATGCTACCACTTGATGCTACGAAGGCCAAATCCAACAAAACAACGAGCAAGGGTATCATACGGCTGATAGCCTCCCCCAAGGAGGGCACCTCGGCCAGGCTAGGCAATGCGTTGGGGCCCAGGACCTCTATGATGGCGAGTGCTTTTGTGGCCAAGAAGATCCTAGCGGGGGTGATCCTTCCTGCCGACAGAGAGAGGGTTGAAAAACTCAGATCAGATCAGGTGGTTACAAAATTTCTTTACATTATTGGCCAAATATTCATTTATTTTTATCCTTCGCTCTCATTTTTGTATTCTTATTGACTTATGGAGCTCATGAGGATTTGGTTATAGCAGGCAGTTATGCTTGGGTTCGCCCTCGCCATCCAAAATAGAGATAGAGAAAACAGCACTGCCTTTTAGGTGGCCCAAGGTGAGTCTACCGAGCTAGAGATGACCCAATCTAAAAAGTTGAAGAAATTTCATTTTCAGATGGTAGGTTGAGGTGATAGCCTTAGTCCCTCCCAAAGTTGGACGACCTAGGATTGTGTTATAAGGCGAAGGGCAGATGGCGAAGGGCAATCCATCATAATGAAATCTTGCCAGACAATGGTTTGGTGAGTCTCTATTCCCAAGATCATTGGTAACTTGATCCAGCCAAGTAGGTGCATCGTGTTTTCTCTCAATCCTACCCGAGAAGTGTGAAAAGGATACAGCTTATCCAGCCCAATCTTTATTTTGTTAAATGCCGAAATGAATAAGATGTCTACAGAACTTCCATTATCAACCAAGATTCTTTGCACGTTGAAGTTGGCGATGGTAGTAGATATTATCAGGTGTCATCATGGGAGAGATGCAAGCCTCTCAAGTCGTCATTGGTGAAGATGATTGGCTAGTGGGAACCAACTGCTGGTGAGGAGAGGTTATAAACTTCTTCTTCAGCTCGCCCATTTACACTTCTGGCATGTCTCTTCCTAGACGAGCTTGAACATCCTCCTCACCCAAATATACCATGGATCACTTGTATATCCCCTACCATGGGTTTGTTGTCTTCGTAACAAGTTGGGTTGCGGGTGATCAACAACATACTTCCTCAAATATCCCTTTTAAATTAGGTCAACTATCTGCTCCTTCCGCTTAAAGCAGTCCTCCGTGTTGTGCCCGTGGTCTCCATGTTATGCATGTGGTCTCACTGGAACTCAACTGAAAGCAATTTTTGTTTCTCTTTCGAGGTCAGTCTTGATTTTTCCAGTCCACTTTATAATTCTTCATGTTTGATCTCCGTGAGTACCTGGGCGATTGAAGCATTGAGGGGTGGCAATACCAAGTTGGGCCTGTGAGGTGGAATGCGAGGGCGCCTGTCGTTTCTTTGTCTTGAGTCCTAGTCTAATCTTTTGTTCTTTGACTTGTCCCTATAGTCAGCTCGCCTAGAATCAGGCTCTTTTCTCTTGTGATCATCTATTTTTCACCTCCTCTGTTTGGCCTCGGCTAACTCCTCCGCAGTAATGTACTTGCCAGTCTTACTCTAGAGGGTTGAGGTTTTAGGAATATTTTTAGAAAGAGAGTCAAACAGCCGACTTGGGCAAAATCCTTCCGTCATGGCCATTATAACTACTTTGTCACTGGGGTCTTCTACTTCCAAAACTGCCTAGTTAAACCATTTGATGTAATCCTTCAAGCTCTCTGTCTTCTTCTGGTGAATAGTGAAGAGATGGGAGGTGTTCTTCTGCCTGACCTGGTAACTCATGAAATTGGCAACAAATAGGCTGGTTAGTTCACAAACAAGTCAATGGTTCCTGGAGGCAATTTTCTGAACCATGACCTCATCGACCCCTTCAGAGTAGCAGAGAAGTCCTTACACATCACCTCGTCAGAATAGCCCTGGACTGACATCAGATTTTTGTATGAGTCTAAGTGTTCCATAGGATCTGTCTTCCCTTCATATACTTTGAGATGTGTAGGCAACTTGAATCTGGAGAAGACCTTTGTCCTCATTATCCTATCCATAAATGAAGGTTCAGTCTGCTTGATCAATGCATCCATGGAGACTGGAGCGCTTGCACCGATGTAGATAGGGTCAATATGGGCGTCCAGCTCTTTGATCTTTTGGGTGATGGATTTATCTTCATGTCTGGGCTCCTGGTCATTTCGGCGAGGTGACCTTTCTTTTCTTCTTACTTCCTTGCCCTCTACCTCGGGAGTTCAGCTGGATGATTAGGATTTTAACGAGACAGGGATTCTTTCTCGTCTAGTGTGAGGACTTGGCAATTGGCGTTGTCAATTTCTGTTTGAATGTGCCTTGCCAATACTTTGGTAATTTTGAAAATTATTGTTGGACAAATGGCAACAGCGACGAGATCGTTGAACTTCCAGAATAGGTATTGTATGAGGAGGTGGTGGCTTGTTCGTGGTGAGGTGTTATATTAGGCAGGTGTTGTTCTCATTCATGATCCTTATCTGTTTGGCTATACTGTGCATCTCACGATGAAAGCCCTCTAGATCTGAGCTTAGCTAGTGTTGGCCATGGGACAAGCTCTTTTTTTTAGAGGGCTGCTGGCACTTGGTCTAGATAATAAACGGATGCGCAGGTGCATAAAAAGTTGAGAACTATCGTTCCCACAGAAGGACACCAAACTGTTGTGGTAGAATATTGGGATGAGCAACCAACAGTCAGAATTGCTCCTTCACCTCGGTAATGGATCTCAACAATAAGACAGGGGACCTGCGTAGATGAACAAACGTAATTGGTCGGGGTAGGGCCACTCAAAACCCTTCTAGCATGGGAGTCAGACCAAGGCAACAAGGAGCTAATCAAAGTGGAATAACAGAGCTCTCAAAGTAATAATGCACTATGTTATGTATTGAGCATTGAGCATACCTGTTTATGATGGGGGAGCGGCCTTTATGTAGTTTAAGAATAGAGAGCCGTGTGAGAAGATCACTACAAGATCCTTTAAAAGATAAGTATGGAAAGATATTCTAAATATATCAGAGATAAAACAAGAAGTTGCTATTTGGAGAACAACCCATGATTATAGGCGACGTGGTGAAGAAAGAGTCTCACGGGAGTAAATTCCTTACGGAGATGGAGTCCTTATGAAGATGCTATGATCAGGCAAAGTAGATGACCTCTCTTACTGGTAAGGTGGAGAATAGTGCCCATACATATATTGGTGAGATGAACAGCTGGGCAACGATGCGATGGGCGACCAAAACTATATTAGTGATATGGCGATGTGGTCTCTTAGGCGATGAACCCAACTTAGAATATCAGTTACGCATATATTTTATCCCACATCAAAAGTTGTTGTTAGGTCCGTTATCATATGTGTAACGGCTATTTAGAACAGAGTCTTGTCTCTTGAATGGCGATAAAAAAACAAGGTTCTAACGAAAATTAGGATCGTTTATTGTGTCGCACAAGTAATTAAGAATCTTTTTAGTATTGGTTTTATTTTTTGTTTCCAATTTATGAAGCTAAAAACCCAAGTTGTTCCTTTAAAATGTTTTCTTCTCACAGAGTTTAGAAATTAGTATATTATGTTAGCAAAGTCTTTATAGGAGCTGAGACAAGATAACTGAAAATTGAGAAGCTCAAACATGAAACTTCGCCATTATTGGTGTTTTTATAGGAGCTAAGACAATCAACTTCGTTGTTGGTGTCTTTATAGGAGCTGAGACATGAAACTTCGCCACTATTTTTAGGCACACCCTATTGCGGTATTGACTAATAAACCTTTAAAGCAATTCTCCGATGACTTGACACCTCGGGGAGACTTCTCAAGTGGTCCATTGAGCTGAGTGAGTTCCACATCAACTACAGACCAATGATGGCGATCAAAGCCCAAGCATTGGCCGACTTTGTAATAGAGTTCACGCATGACGTCGCTGTAAAGCCAGAAACAACTCCCCCCGAGGTTAAAACTCTAGAAAAGCAAGAACAAGAAAATGATCTTGTCAGATGGAGTATGCCATTTGTATTAGGTTCAAAGACACCAACAACAAAGCTGAATATGAAGTTCTTATCGCCGGACTTAGAGTTGTAACAGAATTAGGGGTAGAATCCTTGGACGCCTTCAATGAGTCTCAGCTTGTGGTGAACCAAGTCCAAGGGGATTATCTTGTCAAAGATCTCTTAATGGTAGCATACTTGGACAAGGTGAAGGCCATGTCAACAAAGATCAAAGATTTCAAAATTTTCCAAATTCCCAGAGAAGAAAATAAGAAGGTTGATGCCATTGCCAACCTTGCCTCAGCCTTTGATTTCATCTTGAACAAGAGTGTACGTCTAGAATTTTTGCAAAACCCAAGTTAAGATCGCTAAATCCTTTTATAAAATAGAAGTAGGGCTGACATGGATGTATGATATCATTGCGTACCTTCGGGATGGATCACTGTCTCCAAACAAGCTCAAAGCTTGTCGGGTTCAGTATCGCGATACCAAATTTTGCCTTCTCCATGGAATCTTATACAAGAGATCTTTTTCAGAGCTACTCCTAAGATGTCTCTCTGACTAGAGGAAACAGATTATGTGCTGAGAGAAATTCATCAAGGCATCTGCGAAAATCACTTAGGGGTGAGGTCACTTGTCAGGAAGGCAGTTTGCCAAGGATACTTCTGGACTTAGATGGAACGAGACGCGGCGACATACACAAGAAAATGTGAGAAGTTCTAGAGGTTTTCTCCTTTAATTCATCTCCCTCACACCGAGAAGGTGCCAATGACCAGCTCATGGCCATTTGCTTAGTGGAGAATAGACATACTCAGACCTTTGCCTCAAGCTCCATTACAAAGAAAATTCTTGATCGTCATCATAGAGAACTTCACAAAGTGGATAGAGGCATAGCCTCTCACCAAAATCATAGAGAGGAACACCAGAAATTTCATATGTAAAAACATCATCTATCGGTTTGGAATTTCCAAGGTCATCATCTTGGATAATGCCAGACAATTCGATAATGATGGATTTAGATAGTTCTTCTTGGATCTCGCCATCTCTTATAATTTTTCTTTTCCTAGTCATCCTCAAGCGAATGGTCAAATGGAAGTCACCAACTAAACAATCCTGAGGAATCTAAAGGCGAGGTTGGAAAAATCAAAAAGTCAATGGGTGAAAGATGTACCGAATATACTTTGGGCGTACCATACAATGAGCAGAATCCCTATGGACGAGATGCTGTTTTCTATGGTATATGGGATAGAATATGTTATCCCGATGGAGATAGGATTACCAAACTTTAGTACCTTAAATTTTGACAAGGAGAACAATGAAATAGAGCTAAGGCTCAACCTTGATCTCCTTGATGAAAAGAGGGAGCGAGCTTAGGTATGCAAAGCTGGCTACAAGCACTGGTCGCCAAGTACTTTAACAAAAGAGTCGAACACAAATCTTTCCTGCCGGTGACCTAGTCCTGAGGAAGGTAACTTTGTCTACAGAGGAACTCAACACCGTGAAGTTCAGTCCTACATGGGAAGGCCCTACAATGTTGTCAAAGTTTCTAGGTTGGGAACCTATTGGCTAGAAAACATGAAAGGGAAAGCACTATCTCACCCCTGGAATGCCGAGCATTTAAAGAAGTATTACCAGTAGTCTTGCTGGTCTCCAATGAGGAGGAGATCGCCTATGCAGTAAAGTATTGCCAAAGTAATATGATCACCAAACTCCATGAGGATAGTCTCCTAGATTGCCATAGTTCTGATTTCACCAAAATCTCCATATATGTACAATTTTAATCACCAAACTCTTTGTTATGATCGCTGATTTCTATAAGTTGAAATAATAAAATCTTTCCAGTTTGATTTTATCACCAATCTTACCATTCTTAAAAGTATTCGTCATTATGATATGTCACCTAATTTAAAAGTTTCAATTTTCCATGTTTGTTATCGCCAATATAAAGGTCTCCCATTCATTTGATAAAATGATAAGGCATCTTGATCGCCATTTTTGTTATCGCCATTATCAAGATTGCCCATTCATTTTAGAAAATGATAAGACATCATGATCATCATTTTTGCTATCGCCAATATCAAGATCACCCATTCATTTGAGAAAATGACAAGGCATCTTGATGGCCATTTTTGTTATTGCCAATATCAAGATCGCCCAATCATTTGAGAAAATGATAAGGCATCTTGATCGCCATTTTTGTTATCGCCAATATCAAGATCGCCCATTCATTTGAGAAAATGATAAGGCATCTTGATCGCCTTTTTTTTTTTGCTAAGATTTAACATTTTCACAATAAGTTCAAGTGAAGTTCGCCTAAGTTTATCTTTCAAGTCGGTTTCCTATTCACCAATTTCATGGTATGATCCCACCACACAAATTTAATACTAAGGAAGATAAAGATGCAGATAAGAGACTAAATGAGACAAATTGTTGTTCATTCATTAAGAATTAAAGTTACAACTCGCCATCATAGGAAAAAGAGGAAAAAATACAAGTGACTAAAGAGAGAAGGGGTTGCCGTCTTGATCA
>BRYE01000003.1:17921056-17923556 GCA_030159115.1 Actinidia arguta var. hypoleuca | reverse complement strand
TGAATTGGGTCACTTGTAATGTAGTTTGGCTTAGATATATTATATTTTGAGCTTATAAGTATGAGCCATTTTAATTGCAAGTGACTTATGGGTTTGTGAGAGAGTGAGCCAATTATTTTGACCTATAATTGAACTTATTATTTTGTGAAAAAACAAGGCCTAAGGGCCTAGAGTGACTTTTATTTTATTCCCTCTCTCTCCTCTCTTGACCAAAATCAAATCTCAGCATTTATTTCTCCCCCTCTCTTCATTCAAAGAAGAGTTTGGCATTCAAGCCAAGATTTGAGTAAGTTAGTGTGGGATTTAGATAGTGGTTATTTGGAGGAAAAGCATCAACTCAACGAGGACTTCGCATTGAACCAAGAATATTTGAGATCGGAGTAACTCGGAATTTTGGACATCATCTATTCTTCATCATTTTCTTGGAGCCTTCTTCCATTTATTTTAGGTAAACGGGGTTAACTTGTTAGGTTAATATCGGGAGTGTGTTGACGGCTTATACTTGGCCTATTGAGACTTATTTTGGGTATTAAACCCTAACTTGAAAAGTTTAGCTTTTGAAAGAAATTTGTAAGTCTGCGATGTTGGGAATATTCTATTTTTAATTGATCTATCGGTAGTGCTTGTGACGCCCCGCAACCCGGTCAATGCGGATCGACGGTACGTCACCGGCCGGCGGCTTGCCGCCGAGGCCTACTTATCTTTAACCTGTGCATATTCATTCAAATTGGTATAATTTTTCTTTTTCGAGGCGTCATAATATTGAAAAATAATAAAGTAAAGTGTGCACACTGTATACAGAGGTGTGCCTAAGTTTTAAACTTTCTACATACATCACATGGATAAATTAAGTTATGCATGACATGGCCGTACATCACTACATAATATAGAGTCTAGCCCTTACAAAACAACATAAGGCCATTGGCAACAAAACTAAAGTCTATTTGCTATCTTTTTCTTACTGCTCCTCGGACTGGTCTCCTGAAAAGATTTTCGAAAACGTAAGCTAAAAGCTTAGTGATTAACACAGATGCGTGAACATAAAATACCATAGATTATTTCATAACATACTTATATCATTTAACTTAAACATGTGAGCATACATATCTTTTCTGAAAACATAAACTTTCATAAACTTGAAGCTCACAGAATCTTGTCATACTTGCTTTTGTACTCGTACATATCATATACTGAAACTATGACAACTCGGCTGAACTGGATGACCATATAGGTCGGGTGGCTCTTTTGGCCAGAGATATCTCACTTTGTAGATGGAACTTATTTTATGTCCCCCATCTACCTTAGGACCTTAGGCTAGATTAAAGTCCCACCACGGGAGACCCCGAGTGTCACTATACTTGCTTATCATGAACATACTTAGTTTTTCTTGTAAATCATGCATCCATGGATTTCAATACATAGCATAGTAACATTGCATACTTTGAAAGGCATGGCATTCACATTTAAAATATAATCATTGATGCATTAAAAGCATGGAAAAACGGTTACATATAACATAATACGTATTGAAAACACTTTTGAAGATACATAGGTTTTGTCCATGGCATCATGTTACTCACCTGGGTTTCCTTGACTAGATGCTACGTCGTGTGTCCCTACATGTAAGGGATAGAAACGTCAATGGCTAGGTATAGTAACACAGTATTAATTGACTTAAAGTAATACTACTCTTCGTTTACCTTAGACACTTTTGTTCTAAATCAAAATCCTTAAACGTAGGCCTAAGTCCTCTATTAGGTAGTTGAAGGGCTTAACATACTATGGTTATAATTATGGAGTTTTAAAAGAAAAGGGTCCATAACTGTTTGAAATTGGTCTTGGCGTTCGAACTCTGGTTTTGGCGTTCGAACGCTCAGGCTAAATATTGAGTTTTCACTCTCTGTCCGTTCGAACGCTGCATAGAGGCGTTCGAACGCTTAGGCAAAATGTCTAGTTTTTGGCTTTCTGTCCGTTCGAACGCTGTACAGAGACATTCGAACTCTAAGGCTAAATACTTAAGCTTCCCTTCTCTGTGCGTTTGAACTCTTGGCTTAGCGTTCGAACTTTAAGGCTAGAGTGACTATCGTCCGAACGTTAAAAGTGTTCTAAAAGTGGCGTTCGAACGTTAAGGTCAAAAGTCTAGACCGTTCGAACCCTGTTCATGGGCGTTCGAACCCTGGCTGTGTGGAGTCGCAGGAATAGTAACTGGTTTTTAAAAATTTGCCAAAACATAATCTAAATCTAATCCAATCTTTTTAATACTTTGGGACTACTATAAGTGACCTACTAGTTCTACAATATCTCAAAATTAAGCCTTCATTTTAGCCCTAACATGGTAGATCTAGTTTTGAAATCAAAACTAAAAACCCTAACATACATATACATAGAAAAATAGATTTTTCTCACCTCCTCAAGCTTGGTAGAGCTTTCAATGATTTCTTTAGGCTTGGATTTTGGACTTTCTCCAAGCTTCTCCTTTTCTTTCTTCTTTCTTCTTCTT
>BRYE01000003.1:17911056-17916056 GCA_030159115.1 Actinidia arguta var. hypoleuca | reverse complement strand
TTCTGGTCTCGGACCATCTCTGGAAACTACTCCTCATTAAATACCTCTAAAAACCTCGACCATAACCATACCTAGCTCTAACGGCCTCTTCAATTGCCACCAAACCAATGCAGCTCCTTCAAAAGTAAAGGTCGCAAAGGTCACCTTTTGATCTTCGGTGCATGGCAAGACTTCAAACACTCTTTCAATTCCCAAAAGCCAAGACTCCGCGGCCATGGGATTGGGGGTTCCATAAAAAGTTGGGGGTTTAAGTTATTGAAACTGCTTAATGGTGATTCGGTGCATCCCTTCGGCTCTAGGCATTGGCCTAGCCGATTGTTCTGGTACATTATCGTGGGTATTGTTATGAACCTCATGGACTACTTGAACAAGTCCTTCGAGGATTCTCTCTATACGATCAATTCGGCCTTCAGGCTCTGCGGCCCCTTTACAGCCTCCCCGTCTAGGCGGCATAGCTTCTACAAGCATAGCAAGCATGTAGACGTTTATCATAGTCATAACTCATATGGCATATAACGTAAACATAATAAAGTCTTAGGGCTCTATCTATACGTGACTCAATCTTATTGTGTCAACCTATTGCTCTGATACCACTCTGTGACGCCCCGCAACCCGGTCTATACGGATCGACGGTACGTCACCGGCCGGTGGCTTGCCGCCGAGGCCTACTTATCTTTAACCTGTGCATAATCATTCAAATTGGTATAATTTTTTTTTTTGAGGCGTCATAATACTGAAAATAATAAAGTAGAGTGTGCACACTGTATACAGAGCTGTGCCTAAGTTTTAAACTTTCTACATACATCACATGGCTAAATTAAGTTATGCATGACATGGTCGTACATCACTACATAATATAGGGTCTAGCCCTTACAAAACAACATAAGGCCATTGGCCACAAAACTAAAGTCTACTTGCTATCTTCTTCTTACTGCTCCTCGGACTGGTCTCCTGAAAAGGTTTTCGAAAACGTAAGCTAAAAGCTTAGTGATTAACACAGATGCGTGAACATAAAATACCATGGATTATTTCATAACATACTTATATCATTTAACTTAAACATGTGAGCATACATATCTTTTCTGAAAACATAAACTTTCATAAACTTAAAGCTCACAGAATCTTGTCATACTTGCTTTTGTACTCGTACATATCATATACTGAAACTATGACAACTCGGCTGAACTGGATGACCATATAGGTCGGGTGGCTCTTTTGGCCAGAGATATCTCACTTTGTAGATGGAACTTATTTTATGTCCCCCATCTACCTTAGGACCTTAGGCTAGATTAAAGTCCCACCACGGAGGACCCCGAGTGTCACTATACTTGCTTATCTTGAACATACTTAGTTTTTCTTGTAAATCATGCATCCATGGATTTTAATACGTAGCATAGTAACATTGCATACTTTGAAAGGCATGGCATTCATATTTAAAATATAATCATTGATGCATTAAAAGCATGGAAAAACGATTATATATAACATAATACATATTGAAAACACTTTTGAAGAAACATTGGTTTTGTCCATGGCATCATGTTACTCACCTGGGTTTCCTTGGCTAGATGCTACGTCGTGTGTCCCTACATGTAAAGGATAGAAACGTCAATGGCTAGGTATAGTAACACGGTATTAATTGACTTAAAGTAATACTACTCTTTGTTTACCTTGGACACTTTTGTTCTAAATCAAAACCCTTAAACATAGGCCTAAGTCCTCTATTAGGTAGTTGAAGGGCTAAACATACTATGGTTATGATTATGGAGTTTTAAAAGAAAAGGGTCCATAACTGTCTGAAATTGGTCTTGGCGTTCGAACTCTGGTTTTGGCGTTCGAACGCTCAGGCTAAATATTGGATTTTCACTCTCTGTCCGTTCGAACGCTACACAGAGGAGTTCGAACGCTTAGGCAAAATGTCTAGTTTTTGGCTTTCTGTCCGTTCAAACGCTGTACAGAGACGTTCGAACTCTAAGGCTAAATACTTAAGCTTTCCTTCTCTGTGCGTTCGAACTCTTGCCTTAGCGTTCAAACTCTAAGGCTAGAGTGACTACCGTCCGAACGTTAAAAGTGTTCTAAAAGTGGCGTTCGAACGTTAAGGTCAAAAGTCTAGACCGTTCGAACCCTGTTCATGGGCGTTCGAACCCTGGCTGTGTAGAGTCGCAGGAATAGTAACTGTTTTTTGAAAATTTGCCAAAACTTAATCTAAATCTAATCCAATCTTTTTAATACTTTGGGACTACTATAAGTGACCTACTAGTACTACAATATCTCAAAATTAAGCCTTCATTTTAGCCCTAACATGGTAGATCTAGTTTTGAAATCAAAACTAAAAACCCTAACATACATATACATAGAAAAATAGATTTTTCACACCTCCTCAATCTTGGTAGAGCTTTTAATGACTTCCTTAGGCTTGGATTTTGGACTCTTTCCATGCTTCTCCTTCTCTTCCTTCCTTCTTTTTCTTTTCTTCATTCTCTCTCTCTCTCTCTCTCTCTCTTCTCTTTCTCTTTTCTCTTTTTTCTCTCTCCGAATGTGTGTGTGGGTATATTTGCTGAGACACATGGGAAATAATCCCATGTGGCTCGCCTATTTTTAATCTGGTGTTCCCTTTTTATTTTTTATTTTATACTGTTGGCGTTCGAACGCCCTTATTAGCGTTCAAACGCTAAGAACAAAACGTGAGTCGGATATACTGAGAGCATAGAATCTACCACAGGCGGTAGAGTTCGAACGCTCTCTTTAACGTTCGAACTATAAGAAGGATTCTGGGTTTAGCGTTCGAACGCCTATCCTAGCGTTCGAACCCTGAGAACAAAACGTGAGTCAGAGATATTGAGAGCATACAATCTGCCACAAGCGGTAGAGTTCGAACGCTCTCTTTAACGTTTGAACTGTAAGAAGGATTCTGGGTTTAGCGTTCGAACGCCTATCCTAGCGTTCGAACCCTAAGAACAAAATGTTAGTCGGGGATACTGAGAACATAAAATCTGCCACAAGCGGTAGAGTTCGAACGCTCTCTTTAACGTTCGAACTGTAAGAATGATTCTGGATTTAGCGTTCGAACGCCTATCTTAGCGTTCGAACCCTAAGAACAAAACTGGGCAGAAATGAAATTTTCGTTTCAAGGATTCTTAACTTAGATTTGAGTCTTCTAATTTCATACTTAACCTCCTTAATTGATGTACGGATCATGGTTTATGTATTCAACAAATTTAACGGATTCGGGGTGTTACAGTGCTCAATCCACTACCAGTAGAGAATATTTTGACTTCACCTCTAAAATTCTGTCTATCGATAGTACTCGAATCCACTACCTGTAGTTAATATTTTGATTTTGTCTCTAGAACCTTGTCTTCCGGTAGTATTTGAATCCACTACCAGTAGTGAATATTTTGATTTTATCTCTGGAACCTTGTCTACCGGTAGTACTCAAATCCACTACCGATAGTGAATATTTTTATTTTGCCTCAGGAAGTCTGTCTATCGGTAGTACTCTAATCCACTACCGATGTGAATATTATAGTTTTGTCTCTGGAATCTTGTCTACTGGTAGTGCTCAAACCACTACCAGTAGTCACTTGCTTTGATTATCTATGAAAATACTTTATAGTAAATACATTGGAGTTGTCTTTCTTCTGTTCAATCATGACTTATATTGGTAGTTTTGGTACTTTGCACATTATGTCTGTATTAAAATTCTTGGTAAATGAACTTTGGTGTGGAAATGAAATTTTTAATTAAGAAAATAATTTGGAACTTGTTTTGGAAACATGTGTTAAACATTGGGACTTGAAATTTGTTTTGAAAATGACAAGCTAGGTAGTGCCAAATTTGATACATTATTGTACTCAAAATAATGTGACTTAGAATAAGTCCATAGTGAGAGACCAAAAAACCTGCGTAGGATGGGAATCCAAAGCTCTCGATTAGTGATCGAGAAGTTGGCTGAATATTGTCTCATATGCTCGGTGCATGATGAGGCCGGTTTGACTACTAGCCTATATGTGTCATTTGGAATAATTAAATTTATATTTTGAGAATCTTTGGAAAGTTTGAGAACTCTTTGGTTTTATAAATCATGAATTGAAAAGTGTATTTTGATATAAATGCACGCACTTTTTTATTGTATCATAAAACTCATTCTATACATACGTCTCATGATTTTGGCTTGATACATGAAATCCATTATTAAACCATTTCAAGATAACTTACTTTTAAAATTAAATTAATTTTAGGTACCAAGATTTATCCCGATCCGTGAGGCACACAGATGTCGTTTACTCAATTTAAATTATGAACTTACTAATTGTATATTTTTGAATTGTAATATTCTTTTGGCCTGTTGTGGACGTTGTCCACGTACTATCATTTTATTTTGTACCATGATAGCTCATGGAGAGCATGGTCCTACGGGAGGGATTATTCGCACTCTGATGTTATGATATAATCTTGTTATATCATTTTAATTCAATTTTCTTTTATCGAAGTAATTGCTTACATGTCTGAGTCTTGTTTTCCAGAGCATGAAAATACCATTTCCCATAGTCAAGACAAATCTATTAAAATCTTGCACTATAGTCCTACTGATAGTGTGTCTAGTTTCATCTAAGACTGTGAACAATAAGCTTATATTCTATAAAAATCGATGATCTGATCTTCTGTGTGTAAGCCATACTCTACATACCAAATCATATACTCTATAGAATAAGAGGCACACATGCACAATTATTAAATAAATAATGCAATGCTAATATTGCTCACACAGATTCTTATTAAAATGGAATAACTAATTTATTAATAAATACTAAAATTATTACACAAAGCATGTCTTTTAGTATAAATCCCTAACAACATCTATAAATAATCTAGTAGATTCTTTCACTAAGGCTTTTCAACTTCATATGGATAGGAAGAGTGTTAGATGTGACATTCTTTAGATATGAGTTCAAGTGGGATTTTGTTGGGAATTGTATGTCCACATGTTCAAATATTTA
>BRYE01000003.1:17901056-17903556 GCA_030159115.1 Actinidia arguta var. hypoleuca | reverse complement strand
GGGCTTATTAAAGGCATCTAAGGCATAACCCAATTTCTTCAACTTATACATATGCATAAAAATAGATTTTTCTCACCTCCTCAAGCTTGGTAGAGCTTTCAATGGCTTCCTTAGGCTTGGAATTTGAACTCTCTCTCCAAGCTTCTTCTTCTCTTCCTTCCTTCTTCTTCCTTTCTTTCTTCTTTCTCTCTCTCTCTCTCTCTCTATACGAATTTGTGTGTGTGTGTGTGTTTTGTTTGGTGTTTGAAAGTAACACATGGGATTCAATCCCATGTGCCCACCTCCATCCTTTTCTTGTTACAACCTTCCTCCTAATTGGTCATTTCATCTATGTTGGTCACTTTTGACCACTTTGACCATAAAATACTTATAATTTAGTCCTAATAGAATTAAATTTTTACATTAAGACATAAATAAAAGAAATTTATGGATTCGGGGTATTACATTCTCCCCTTCTTTATAAAAGTTTGTCCTCAAACTTGGTTAGCATCGTATTTATGTTATTCTCGTCATTGTGGTTCCCTTCTACCTCCGTTGCGCTACTCTGATAAAAATTCTTGCATACTCGATTGTCTAACTAGTGATCGTTAGTGTGCTTGATTGTGGGGTTAACCCTTTGGTTGCGACTGCCTCTACTGCCCTGTCAGTTGGGCAGCCTACAACATGGTAACCCGATTAATACTGTCCAAGACAATCGGCCTTCCCGAAATATCTGGACAAGGACAATATCAAAATTGTATATGATGAGTAAATAAAATAGCGTTATTGCAAATTAGAAAAGCTACATACCTCAACTTATTGTAATGTTCACTCAAATAGAAATGGATATTGTTCTCGGATTTCATCTTCTCGTTCCCAAGTTGATTCTTCCCACGTATGGTTCTGCCATAACACTCGTACTAAGGGAATGACCTTGTTCCTAAGAACTTGGTCACGACGATCAACAATCTCGATTGGTTTTTCAGCATAGCTCAAGTCTTCGCTCACTTCTAGAGGATAGTGGTCTATCACATGCGTGGGGTCATGAACATACTTCCGTAACATTGAGACGTGAAAGACGTCGTGAACTTGTGAAAGCTCTGGTGGAAGAGCGATACGATAAGCAACTGCTTCGATTCGTTGTAGAACTTCAAATGGTCCAATGTATCTTGGCTTCAACTTTCCCTTTTTTCCAAAACGATGAACACCTTTGGAAGGAGACACTTTCAAAAATACATGATCCCCCTCCTCGAACTCTAACTCTCGTCTTCGTATGTCTGCGTAACTCTTTTGTCGACTCTGGGAGGTTCGTAATCTCTGCTGAATCACTTTGATCTTGTCGGTGGTCAGTTGAACAATTTCCGGTCCTAGAATTTGTCGTTCTCCCACTTCGGTCCAACAGACTGGCGACCTACATTTTCTCCCATATAGCGCTTCATAAGGAGCCATTCCGATGCTTGCGTGAAAACTGTTGTTGTAAGCAAACTCCACAAGTGGCAAATGAGTTTCCCAATTTCCTTGAAAATCGAGAACACATAAGCGTAGCATATCCTCTAAGGTCTGGATAGTCCTCTCGGATTGTCCATCTGTCTGTGGGTGGAAAGCGGTGCTAAAGTTCAGCTCAGTGCCAAATGCTCGTTGCAAACTTTTCCAAAACTTTGACACAAACCTCGGATCTCGATCCGACACTATAGAAACAGGCATACCGTGAAGTCGAATGATTTCTGCGATGTAGAGATTCGCATACTTTGACAATGGATACGTGGTCTTTACTGGTAGGAAATGTGCTGACTTGGTGAGGCGGTCTACAATGACCCAAATGGCATTACAGCCCCTTGACGAGTTCGGTAGTCCGACGATAAAATCCATCGTAATGTGCTCCCATTTCCATTCTGGTATTGGTAGTGATTGTAGCGGTCCCGCTGGTTTTTGGTGTTCTGCTTTGACTTGCTGACATGGTAGGCATTGTGACACAAACTCAGCTATTTCTTTCTTCATTCCCGGCCACCAAAACGTTTCTTTCAAATCTTTGTACATCTTCGTTCCTCCTGGATGCATCGTGAACTTGGTACTGTGAGCTTCTTCTAAAACTTGTCTTCTGATCTCTGGTATGTCTGGAACGCATAAGCGACCTTGAAACTTAAGTGCTCCATCTTGTAAGGTAAAGTCTGGCTTCGGGTTTTCAATCATCTCCTCATAAATTTTCCACAAGTAAGGGTCTTCTGGTTGCCGTAGTTTCACAACTTCCATCAACGTCGGTTGAGCAATCATAGCGGTAATTATTGCGTTGGCGTCCGGTGCAACAATTTTAATTTCTGCTCTCTCCAACTCAACGAATAATGGTGCTTGTGAGGTAACCAAACATGCTAGGTTGGCGGTTGATTTTCGGCTCAATGCGTCTGCTACAACGTTAGCTTTACCTGGATGATACTGAATAATAATATCATAGTCCTTGATCAATTCAAGCCATCTGCGTTGTCTCATGTTCAGCTCTTTTTGAGTAAATAGGTACTTCAAACTC
>BRYE01000003.1:17888556-17891056 GCA_030159115.1 Actinidia arguta var. hypoleuca | reverse complement strand
TCCAAGGGTAAAGTCTCAAGCCTTCAAATTTCATCAAATCTTCATCATTTAAAGGTAATCTTCCATCCCTAAAACTTCCTAATCAAATAGATTTCATCACTATGAAACCTAGGTTTCCAATTTGTTTTAATTTTTCATATTAGGTTCATGGGTCATAATCACACACAAAACATGCTTTTGTTGATTAATTGGTAACAAGTGCCCTAATATTGTTGATTGAAAATGTGAGAAAAATCCATGGTTGAAACTCCCATGAACAACACTAGTTTAGTGTGTGCACATCGAGTGTTCGATAAATTGTCCCAATGAACAAATTGATCAATTTGTGAGGGGATTGTACTCTAAATTCATCATGAATGCTTTCCATTGGGATTTGAGAGCATTGGTTCAAATAAATTGTGCATGGAACTTTAATTTTTACATACGCTCCTCATGTGTTTGATAAAATACCTGAATGAATAAATGTGTGTTATCATTAAAATCCAAAGTCGGGCATTGATGTTAAAGGGTTATTTATCTTCAATAAACCCCGTTTTAAGTACGATTGCTTTCAAAAATTATGTGTACACATTATTAGGTTCGTGGGATTCATGCGAACACGCATAATGCATAGGCACACCACATTGCATTGCATACTTGTATCGATTGTGACATATTTTCATGCATTGCTTGTTTGGTATATGGGGTTGTTAATCATGAGTACTAAGGAGACAAGGGGTTCAGAAAAACAGTCTAAATCTAAGGGAACGATTTCTCAAAAAGGCAAAGGAAAGGAAGTAGCCAATGTGGATTATGATGCCACTTGATTCATGGGAAAAACAGAAGAAAAGTTGTATAATCGAGTGTGGGTCCAAAACGGGGCGGTAATTGAGAGGGAGTTCAATGTGAATTCGTTTGAAAACATGGGTTTTGAATATTTAGAAGATCTCACGAATCGGGGTTGGTTGACCTTAGTGAGCTTTAAGGCGGAGTCGATCCTTACCCTTTGTCAAGAATTCATGGCAATATAAAGCATAAGCTAGTGACTGATAAGGGTAAAGAGAGGCTAATAAGTTGGGTTAGGGGCAAGAAGTTGAAAGTGAGCCCGAATACATTTGCTGAGATTTTTGAGATCCCCTGAGTTGAGAACCCCGAGTTTGAGTTCCTGGATGTTAGGATGCCAGATTTGTCAATTGTTTCCCACAAGTTGCTCTTGGAGGGGAGACTCATGGGATGGTGAGGTGCAATGTAGCAAGATGCACCTCAAGGATAGGTACTTGATATGGTTTTTATTTTCATGTCATTCTCTTTTGCTTCTTAAACGTACTGTAGCCATGAGTGTTACGAGGGAAAATTTTCTTTGGGTGATTGGCACAGGAAAATCTATTGATTTGCCTCGTATAATATTTTTGTCCTTATGTGCTGCATATAATTCATTTGATACGAGGGGATTTCTGCCATTTATAGGGTTTTTTACTGAGTTATTCAAGAGACATGGTATTCATATTCCCGTAGATCTTATTAGGATTTAACCAGAGAAGCCCATTGATGGATACTCCTTGACTTGATTTGCGGGGCAGAGGAAGAATAGGAGTTTGGAGGAGACTGCATCAGAGGAACCATCAGTTAGCATGGATGATTTAAAGGAGGAAATCACGAGTCTTAGGATAGAGTTCCATACCCGTATGACTGCACTAGAGGAGCAGTCTAGTCTCCATACGACTATACTTCAAGAAATAAAGGGTATACTCATTCGGATGCAATCAAAGGATGACGACGATGATGAGGACAACCAGTAAGAGTTTAGAGTTTAGAGTTTAGAGTTTAGAGTTTAGACTTAGTTTTTAGTTTATCATGTTCATAGTCTAAAACTCTTGTTTTGTTTGGATTTGTTTATCTTTTGAGACTTGCTTTGATATTTGTGATATGTTTTGGATGTTGAGACTAATGCTTAGGTGTTTTTATCGTTTTGATCTATTTAGTGCAGAAATTGATCTCCGATGATTATTAGTTGATAAAAACAGGTTTGTTTTCCATTCCATGTCATCTGAAGCAGGTCTATTTTTTAGTTCTTTCAGATTACATTATGACTCTTCGCATTCCATGTTTATTTTTTTCTATTTTACATGTTGTGGATGTGTTGAGACTTCTTAGAATTGGGACCATATCTGAAACATTGTGTTTTGATTTTAAAAATAATTGAAGCAATGAGTAACTTTGCATGATTTGATGTTTAAGCGAATTATCATATTGTTTCAATCTCACATGCTTAATACTTTACTATCTATGCTGTATAGAGAGAGAGAGAATAAATTACACTGAGTATGAGTTGTGTTTTTTAAAGTAAAATTGTTATAAATTCACATAATGATTTTCATAAAGTGGAGATTTATACCTTATAAGCTTTAGAGCCATGAATCATTTTTGTAAGCGGTTTTACCTTTACTCAAGAAAAATTATTGAAATTCATTCATTGAATAGCTTCAATATTTTTGAATTTGATTTACATGTTAATGTGATA
>BRYE01000003.1:17856056-17861056 GCA_030159115.1 Actinidia arguta var. hypoleuca | reverse complement strand
AGGAATTTACCCAAGGATACGCCAAAAATACATTTACAAGGGTTTATCATCATAGGATGCCTTCGTAAGATGTCAAATATTTCAGTTACGTGGGCAATGTGATCAGCTACTTTTAGGATTTTGACTAACGTGTCGTCTATGTAGACTTCCATCATCTTCCCTATCATCTCCTTGAACATCTTGCTCACCAATCTCTAGTACGTCACCCCAGCATTCTTCAACCCAAAAGGCTTGACTTTGTAACAATACAATCCTTTCTTCATGATAAATGAAGTCTTCTCCACGTCAGGCAGATGCATCTTGATCTGATGTATCCAAAAAAGGCATCCATAAAGCTAAAAAGCTCGTGCTCTGAGGTTGCATCAATGATCAAATCAATTTTAGGTAAAGAAAAGTTGTCTTTGGGCAAGCTTTGTTCAAGTCGGTGAAATCTACACATACTCTCCACTTCTCCCCTTTTGGGGGGGCATAACAACGTTGGCTTCGGATACTGAGATTTCCAGATAATGTTATCATTAATGAGCTTAACCACTTTAGGCGTTCTGAGGCAAACTTCCTTCCCTTCTAGCGAACTAGAGAATGGTCAAGGTTGGTGAATAGCTTGTGAACAACGACCTAGGAATATATCCCTGGAATGTTACCTTGTGACCTTGCGAACACGTCGTAATTTTTCTTAAAAAATTCCAATAAGGCCTTCCGTAACTCCTTAGTCTATTCGGTCTAAATCATGACATGGCGATCTGGATAGTCAGAATGTATAAAAATGGGAGCCACTTCCTCCAAAGGCTTGGTTTTTCTGTCTCTCAGAATCTTCAAGAGTTATTTCCTCCACCTCATCTCTCAACGCTTCCATCTTGGTAGCGTCGATCTGTAATTATTATTGGGAACTTGGTTTTGAAGGAAATTCAGTCTTCATAGCCGAGATAAAGCATTGTATGACAATCTTTTGGTCGCCCCTCACCTTGCCTATCCTTGTTGAAATAGAAAACTTCATCATTAGGTGATAGGTAGAGGTGATTGCCTTGATTTTTCCAAGCGTTGGGCAACCTAGGATCGTATTGTAAGGCGATGGGCAGTCCAAAACAATGAAGTCTTGCCACAACATTGTCTGATGAGGCTCTACTCCCAAAGTCAAAGGCAACTTGATCCACCAGAGCGGATGTGTTGCACTTCCTCCAACCCCGACCAGGGGTGTGTGAAACGGGTGGAATCTGTCTTGCCTAATCTTCATCTTGTCAAATACCGAGATAAATAAGATGTCAGCTGAACTCCCATTATCGACCAAGATCCTCTGTATGTTGAAATTAGCGATCATAACAGAGATGACTAATGCATCGTCGTGAGGGAGATGTAAGACTCTTAGGTCAGCGTTGGTGAAGGTAATAGGCTGGTGAGCCTCAACCATAGACATGGAGAGGCTGTATACTTCTTCTTCTTTAGTTCGCCCATTAGCACTTCTAGCGTGTCTCTTTTGAGATGAACTTGAACATCCTCATGATCCAAACCCTCCATGAATAGTCTGGATATCACCTACTGTCGGTCTGTTTTCACTATATCTTTTATTAGGCGAGTCGGGCTTTGGGCGATTAGCACATACTTCCTCAAATATCCTATTTGATCAGGTCAGCTATTTGTTCCTTAAGCTCGAAGCAATACTTAGTGTTGGTCCCATGGTCCTTGCAAAACTTGCAATACTTGTTTTTGTTTCTCTCGTGAGGGTTGATCTTGATTTTCCCTAACCATTTCACAAACTTTTCATTTTTGATCTCTATGAGCACCTAAGCTATAAGTGTATTGAGAGGAGATAAAACTAGATCGAGTCAACGAGGTGGAATGCGAGGGCGTCTGTCATTCACCTGCCTTCTAGTATCTCAATCTGACCACTTGCTTTTCAACTCGTCCCTGTAATCAGCTCGCCTGGTGTCAGGGTCCTTTCTTTTGTGATTATCTCTTTTTCATCTTTTGCATTTGGCCTCAGCCAATTCTTATATGAAAATATATTTGTCGGCTTTGCTCTGGAGTGTCGACTAGGTATTTGGAATATTTTTGGAGAGGGAATCAAACAGCGGTCCTGGGTGAAGTCCTTCCATCATCACCATGATAACCACTTTATCATTGGGGTCCTCAACCTCCAACAAAGCTTGGTTGAACTGCTTGACATAGTCTTTCAGGCTTTCCTATTCTTTTTGGTAGACTATGAAAAAGTGAGAAGCATTTTTCTGCTTGACCCTGTAGCTCATGAAATTGGCGACAAAGAGCTTGCTTAGGTCGCCAAATGAATCAATTGTCCTCGGAGTTAATTTTATAAACCATGTTCTCATTGAAACTTTTAAGGTTTCCAATAAGGCTTTGCACATCACTTTGTCCGAGTATCCCTAGAGCATCATTAAGTTCTTGTATGAGTCTAGGTGGTCCATCGAATCTGCCTTCCCTTTATATACCCCGATCTGGGATGGTAACTTGAACTTAGATGAAACCCTGGTCTCATGATATTTTTTTGAATAGAGGCTCGGTCTGCCTTATCAGAGTATCTATAGTAACTGGGGCATTTGCCCCTATTTTAATGGCATCGATCTTAACATCAAGGTCTCTGATCCTCTAAGTGGTGGACTTATCTAGGCACCTGGTCATCTCAGTGAGGTGACCATCCTCTTCTCCTAGCCTCCTCATCCTCTATTTTGTAAGTCTGGCTAGACGACTGATACTCTGACGAAACATGACTTTTTTCTCATTTGGATCGTAAGCTCGGTGATTGGGGTCACTGATTTCAAGCTCGACTAGTACTTTGGCAATTTTGAGATTCATGGTTGCTTGATCAATGAGGACGGCTAGATCAACCAACTTCTTCTAAGACATGCGCGATAGGTGGAGGCGGGTTGTTTATGGTGAGGTGTTGTATTAGGCGAGCATTGTTCTCGTTTATGATTCTAATCTATTCAGCAATCCCATGCATCTCAAGGTGAAGGCGATCTAGATCTAGAGTTTGACTAATGTTAGCCATTTGATGAGTTCTATTATCTAAAGGGTTGCTGGTACTTGGTCTAGATAATAAGCGGCTACGTAAGTACATAAGATACAGAGAACTGTCATTCCCACAGATGACGCCAAACTGTTGTGGTTGAAATTTGGGAGCAAGCAACCAATAGCCAAAATTGCTCGTGATCTCAATACTTGACCTCGACAATGACTTGGGTGACTTGTGCAAGAGAACAAATGTGATTGGCTAGGGCGAGGCCACTCAAAACTCCTACGGTGTGGAGACAAAGCACCAAAGCTCTCAAAGTGAGTAAGCAAGGATTAAGCCATACCTCTTTATGATGGGAGGAGCGACCTTTTTATAATTGAAGAATGAAAAGTTGTGTGAGAAGATTACAAAAAGACCTTCATGTGGCTAAGTATGGAAAGAGATCCCGCGAATATCATAGATAAAATAGGGATATGCCATTTGGAGAATAAACTGCGATTATAGGCGACGTAATAGAGAATGAGTATCATGGGGATGGAGTCTCGATGTCATCCTATCTTCACAGTGGATGGCGAGGTGTAGTAAAATAGGCAACCTCACTGCTATAGGCAAGGTGAATCCTCGTGGTAGCCATAGAGCTTGGGCGAGTCTGATATGGGTCACGAAAGAATTTGACAACGTAAAATTCACAATAGCGAGGAGGTTCTGGTCGGATAAACAGGTGAAAAATTTATCCCTCATCAATAATAATTGATTCTCAATTTTTTCTAATATACATGATTTTAATTAAATTGTATATTAGCATGCCTATGATTCATGTTGGTGAATGATGATAATATGTACTCTTATCTCTCATGGTTGGCCATTAGGAGCTTATAAAAGGGGAATTTACTTGAATTTTCTATGAAAGGGCAAGCCATTAGTTTTTCTAATTTTTATTATTTTAGATCATCGTGTAAGTCCACGCATATGTGTATATGTTTTTTTGTAAAATTTTTATTGCTTGAAGACAAAAGGTTGAAGATCTAACGGTAGATGTTCCTAGATGGTGCATGAAGATGTATATTAGAAAACATCCTAGGTTTAATAAAAATAATATTTCGCTTGTAGCCTTTGCCATGAGAGGTAAATAGAGTTAATTATTATTTTATGGTTTTAAATTGATATATGATACATGCTAGAATAATATTTAAGGATGTAGGTCACGGTAAATATTAATTATGATTCATGAATAGGCTACGACCATGTGTTCTGTCTTATTTTATCATTCTGTAGAAATGCAAACGGTTGAGCTTTTTCTTCAACTAGTTGAGCAAGGCAGTTAAATGAATCTGCTGAAATTCAATCGATTGAGCTTTTCCTTCAAATAGTTGAACAAGGTAATGGGATGATTTTATTGAAGTTCAACCGGTTAAATATTTACTTCAACCGATTGAACTTGCAATTTAAAGGTTCTACTAAAATTCAACCGGTCCAACTTTCTCTTCAATTGATTGAACACGGTAGAAAGTTGAAGTGGCAGAAGGATCAACCGTTTAAGCTTATTCCTCAATCGATTGAACATGGATAGTGAGATTTTATTTTTTATACATATGATATATAATATTATATTATGATCCTTTTTTTACAAAATTGAGTGGGAGAGAAATTTTATAAAAAATTCACGGTCTTCTGTCGTAAGTCCATAGAAAGATGATAATAGGCATTTCGAGTCATCTCTGGTGTGGCCTCCATAGTGAGGGTGTTTATTCTTGTCGGTTACAAGTTTGGACTTCTTAGAGTAGGATTAAGGGAGACGATATGAAAAGTGATTTTCCTAACGAAACTCTATTCACAACGGTTGTCTTTTGATTCTAAATGATGGTATACACTCAATCAAAAGGGAATGATATTCTCTCTAAGGAATTTGACCATTAACTTTTAAAGACCAATGGAGATCAGATATTATGACATTATTTGACAAGAAATGTCTAGATGCTAAAATCATAATAAATATGATTATCCTCCTAATCAAATAGATGACATTAAGTTTCCT
>BRYE01000003.1:17843556-17848556 GCA_030159115.1 Actinidia arguta var. hypoleuca | reverse complement strand
GTAGACTTTTTTGAGTTTATCATCCAATAGCATGTAGCCCGTGAGTTCATGGAGGATCCAATTGTGAGGGTTCTAGTTTGGAGTAATTCCAATGACTAATTGAAATCCGAGTGTGTAGGTTTTAAGGATTCATCTATTCAAAGGGGAGGGAGTGATTCTGCAATGAATGTGGGTCATTGGACCCCTACTTTTGAACTCCTTACCTGAGTGCTATCAAGCCAATCCCTTTGGAGCAGCAACCACCAATTCCTGAGAGAAAACCTTTACCTTCTACTTTCAAGTATGCATTTCTTAGGGAAGGTGAGTCATACCCCGTGGTCATATCCTCTAACCGATCTGAGGGTCAAGAGGTATCTTTGTTGAAGTGCTTAAGAAACATAGAAAGCCTTAGGTTGGACAATAGCAGACCTTCACGGCATTAGCCTTCTAATATGCACACATCGTATATATCTAGAAGAGGAGTCTAAGCTTGTGCATCAAATGCAAAGATGCTTGAGTCCTAACATGAAAGAGGTAATTAGAGGATAAGTGTTTAAACTTATCGATGCGGGTATTATATACCCCATATCTGATTCTAAGTGGGTAAGTCCAACTCAAGTCGTCCCTAAAAAGTTGAGGATAACAATAGTAAAGAATGAGCATAACGAACTAGTACTAACTAGGATTCAAACGGGGTGGAGAATGTGTATAGACTACAAAAAAACTCAATGCTGCAACTAGGAAAGATCACTTCTCACTTTCATTTTTGGACTAAGTCTTAGAACGAGTAACGGATCGAGCATTTTATTGTTTTCTAGATTGGTATTCTGACTATAACCAAATAGAGGTCGCCTTAGAAGATCAAGATAATACCACTTTTTTCGTGTCCTTTTGGCACTTATGCATATAGGAGAATGTCCTTTGGCCTATTCAATGCGCTAACCACTTTTCAAAGGTGCATGATCTCTATTTTTAGCGACATGGTTGAGAAGATCCTTGAAATTTTCATGGATGACTTCTTGATTTGTGGGAACACCTATGAATATTGTTTAGAGCACTTAGAACATTTTTTGGAGAGATGCGAGGAGAGTCGCTTAGTGCTTAATTGGGAAAAGCGTCATTTTATGGTGACACAAGGTATAGTTCTTGGGCATATAGTGTCTAGAAAGGGGATAGAGGTAGACAAGGCAAAATTCGAACTTATCCAACATCTCCCTACCCCTAAGAGCGTAAAAGATGTGAGATTCTTTTTAGGGCATGCCGAATTTTATCGGCACTTCATTAAGGGGTTTAGTGCCATATCTAGACCTTTGTGCCATGTACTTTCATTAAAGGTATCTTTTGAGTGGACACCACAACGTCAAGAAGCCTTTGATAAACTCAAAGGTCTTCTCACCACCGCACTGATTATCAGACCACTTGATTGGACTCTTACTTAGGGAAAATGGTAGATAAGAAGCCATAAGTTATATACTATGCCAACAAAACACTCAATGATACTCAACTGAACTATACCACCATAGAAAAAAGCTACTTGCTATGGTTTTTGCACTTGATAAATTTAGATCGTATTTAGTCGGATCACTTGTTATCATATATACTGATCACTCCGCATTTAAGTACCTCTTAAGCAAACCCGATGCAAAACCATGACTTATTCAGTGGATTCTCTTATTACAAGAGTTTCATATTGAAATCAGAGATAAGAAAGTGGTCAAAAATGTAGTAGCTGATCACTTGTAGAATACCTTCACATTGGTCTAGCATTGATAAGTAAAAGTTCTTTAGGAATGTGAGGTATTTTTTGGGGGAGGACCCCTATATTTTTAAGTATTGTCTCGATCAAGTTGTCCGTCAGTGTGTTCCTGACGATAAGGTGAATAGCATAGTAGAGTTTTGTCATTCACAAGCATGCGGTGGCCATTTTTCATCACGTAAAACTGCTACAAAGATCTTGCAAAGCGGTTTCTATTGGCCCAACTTGTTTCACAATATTCATGCATTTTGCACGTTTTGTGATAGATGCCAACATTTAGGAAGTCCATCTCAAAGGCGCATGATGCCTCTTACCCCTATCATTATACTTGAGTTTTTTTATTATTGGGGTATTAATTTTATGGGACCTTTTCCTAATTCGTGTGGTTATCTATATATTTTAGTGGCCATAGACTGCGTGTATAAGTGGGTAGAAGCCATACCTGAGCGTACCAATGACCATACTATTATTGTCAAGTTTTTAAAAGAATACATTTTTTCTAGATTTGTTATGCCCCGAGCTATCATTAGTGATGGTGGATCCCACTTTTGTAACCGACCTATAAGTCTTCTAATGAGAAAGTATGAAGTAATTCATAAGGTTGGTACACCTTATCACCCCCAAACACAAGGTCAAGTTGAGTTAGCAAATAGAGAGATTAAACAAGTCCTTGAGAAAATTGACAACCCTAATCGTAAGAATTGGTCCTTAAGGTTAATAGATGTATTATGGGCATATAAGATTGCATACAAGACCATTTAGGGTCATCTCCATATAGACTTATGTACGGGAAGGCCACCTTCTAGTTGAAATAGAACACAAGGCATATTGAGCAATTTGCCAATTTAACATGAGTCTTGTTAAGGAGGACCCATTACGACATTTGTAACTCAATGAACTAGAGGAGATATGAAATGCTGCGTATGAAACTCAAAAATCTCAAAAGCTAAGATGAACTATGTGCATGCCCAATATATTTTGCGTAAATCTTTCAAAGTTGGTCAAAACATCCTTCTATACAATTCCCGATTGCACTTATTTTCGGGAAAGCTTCAAAGTAGATGGTCAGGACCTTTTATTGTGCGAGATATCTCACCTCATTGGGCGGTTGAAATTCAGAACCCCAGGAATGTTAATGTTTTTCAAGTCAATGGACATCGATTGAAGCCCTATCTTGAGCTTGAGCAAGGAGAAGTTGAGTGTGTAGATCTACGTGATCCACTGCATTTTGAATAAATTGCAAAATAAAGATTTCCATGTATGTTGTATAATATGTCATTAGGTCGAGTTAGGTTAGGAATAGTTTAATCCTAGTTGGGGGGAGAGGGTGTTGTCCTACCCATTCGCTTTTCATAGTACATTAATTTTTGTTTTAGGTTTTAGGTTTGCTTTAGGGTAGCTTAGGATAGTTAGTGTAGGATAGTTTAAGGTTTTGTTGAAAAAAAAAATTGGTCTAAGTGTTTGAACACCTATGTGCAGCGTTCGAATGCATAGAGGCGTATCTAGTAGAGGTAACAAGGAATTACACTTAGCATTCAAATGCTAAGCCCAAGGACAGACTTTATAAAAGGTTAGGCGGTTATTTTTCATACACAAATACACACCTTTTAGTTTTTAGAGAGAGAAGACGAAAGGTGCAATGTCAAGGGACTTCAAGCTTTAAATTCCATCATATTCTTTTCATCAAATCAAGGTAAGTTCTTGAATCATTTATCTTTAGATTGCTTAATTCAAGGAATTTCATCATTTTGAAACCTAGGGGTACACGATTTCATCATTTATCTTTAGGTGCATGGTTACACAAACACACACAATAAAACATGTTTTTGTCTATCAATTGATGTTAGAATCTTGCCCTAGTGTTTTTGAATGCAAATTTAGAGGGAAAGCTATGGTTGAAACTCCTATGAGAAACCTTGTCTTGGTGTATGCCCACCAAGTGTTCGACAAAATGCCCCAATGAACAATTTGTTCAAATTATGAGGGGAATGCATTCCTAATTCCTCATAGATGTTGACAATAGGATTTTGGAGACAGTGGCTCAATGAATTCGTGCATGAAATTATAGTTTTACGTAGCGCCCACCATGTGTTCGATAAAATGTCTAAGTGAGAAGTAAAGTTTACCATGGCAATCAAATGTTGGGAATTGTTGTTTGGAGACTCAATTGTCTTGGATAAACACCATTATGGATACATTGTCATCAAAAGCTTTGGGTTGTGCACGTTCATGGATTTCTTGGGTTTCATGGAGAAAAATACACAACACCTAGGCACATCACCTTGCATTGCATACTTGCATTGATTGTGATATGTTTTTGTGCATTGTTTGTAATGGTGTGCAGGGTGTTTGTTGGACTATGATTACTATGAAGGCGGGGTGGGTGGGGGGTCGGGTAAGCAATCAAAGTCTAAAGGATCAAGCTCCCAAAAAGGCAAAGGCAAGGAAAAAGAGTCGACCAATCTAGATTATGACGCCACTCAATTCACCAAAACAATAGAGGAATGGGGCAGTCATAGAAAGAGAGTTTGAATTGAATTCTTTCGAGGATTTAGTATTTCGGTATCTTCAAAATTTCACGAATCGGTGATGGCTAAATTTGGCTAGTTTTAAAGCAGAATTGATCCTTACCCTATGCCAAGAGTTTATGTCTAATATCAAACATCGAAAAGTGATCGGGAAAGGAAAAGAAAGAATGATAAGTTAGGTTAGGGGAAAAAAATTGAGAGTAACCCCGAATACCTTTACTGAGATTTTTGAACTTTCCCTTGTTGAGGACCCAAAGTTTGAGTTTCCTGACATTGGGATGCCAAATTTTCCTACTATCTCCTGTGAGCTGCTATTGGGGGATGATAATGGAGATGGAGAGGTGCAATGCAATAAGACGTGCCTCAATGATAAGTACCTCATCTTGTTTTTATTCTCATGTCATTCTTTATTGAAACATACCGTTGTTGTGAGTTTCACAAGGGCAAATTTGTTATGGGCAATTGGCACGGGAAAATCTATTGATCTGCCTCGTATGATGTATATGTCACTATGTTTTGCATATGAGTCTTCTAATGCTAGGAGTTCTGTGCCATTCACTAGTTTTTTCACAGTATTGTTTAAAAAGAATGATATTTATATCCCCGTAGATCTCATTAGAACAGAGCCAGAGAAGCCTATTGATAGGTACTCACTTACTAGATCTGAGGGGCAGAGAAAGAAGAGGAGATTGGAGGCAAGTGCATCGGAACAACCATCTGTTGGGATATCAGAGTTG
>BRYE01000003.1:17823556-17828556 GCA_030159115.1 Actinidia arguta var. hypoleuca | reverse complement strand
TGTGGGCTACCAATTCTAATAAGTTTATTCTCTGTAGAATATTTTGAGAGAAAAAATCTAAGATCCCACACTCTAGAAGGATTAGTTAGGGTTGATTAAAAAAAATAAGAGAAGATCAGATCTAGAAAACTAGAAAAACAAAGTTCTAAAATGTTTAAGCCTAGGGTTTTATGAAAAATAAGGTGCTGAAATTTATTGAAGAAACGTAACAATAAGTTGCTAGAATTTTCTCTAGAAATGCAGCAATAAGGAGATGAAATTTTCAGTAATAAGGTACTAGAATTTACTCCAAAAATGCAGTAATAAGCTGTTAGAATTTTCAGCAATAACCTATTGAAATTCGCTCCAGAAATACAATAATAACATGCTAGAACTTTTGTAATAAGGTGTTGAAATTTGTTGAAGAAACGCAACAATAAGTTGTTGGAATTTGCATCAGTAACTCGCGATAACAAGCTACTGCAGCTCAGGTTTAAAACCTTAATTATTCTCGTAATTGTTAAGGTATATCGAACTCCCTTTTTATTGATGTTATAGGATTATGTGGCTGAAGATATAAAAAAGAAAATATCTCAAAACCTAGCTTCCGCTATGGGGATGCTATCCCTTCAAAAACTAACAAGAGGATGCAATATCGGCTCAACCATAGCAGTGCAGGATAGCATCCAGACAAGCTGATGCAGGGCGCAACACGCAACCATGGCAAGCCGCTGTAGGCCGTAACTCACAGTCACGACAGACCGTTGTAGGCAGCAAGCCCGTGAGCGTGACTGTAGCAGCACAGTCATGGCAGCCCACGGGCACTACAGCCAGCAACTACAATAGAATTGATGAAAGGGCAACAAATGTAATGTTTTGAAAATTTATTTATTTTGGGCTTGGACTTGGGCCCTAAATATTCATTTAATGGTATTGTTGTTTGGCCATGGGTCAAATAAGTTTTGAATTTATTTTTGGGCTAGGCCCATTATTGGTTGAATTATTTATGAGCTAGGCCCATTGGAATTAAATGAGAGGTGTAAAAGTGTTTGTGTGTGAGTGTGATACACTATATCAAAACCCATGGAAGCTTTTTCTATACACTTCCACCTTCCCCCTCAATCCAGCCATCTCTCTCTCTCTCTCTCTCTCTCTCTCTCCTCTCTCTCTTCCGTCTCTCTCCTCTCTCTCACCTTCTCTTCTTTTTTTCTCTCTCTCTCTCCAAAAAGAGCTCCGGCCGAAATCAACATTTTCGGCCACTTTTTGGCGACATCAGGCCTTCGCTCAAAACACGAAAGTTGATCATCTCGTCGAGCTCTTCGATTCCAACTGAGTGGAATTTCGATAGGACTCCGTTTGGGCCTCCATTTGCCCAAAAATCCATCATTTGTCAAGAGGTAGTTTAATATTGTGCTAATGCCCTATTCTCTCTATTTTTATGAGTTTAGGATGTGTTTGATTGTTAGAATAACATGTTGTGAGTACTTGTTATTATGAAAACCTAGAAAATCTCATGTTTAGGTGATCGATAATATTGTGTGAATAACGCGTGCCATGTGTTTGATAAAATATTTGTGAGAACATTGAATTTATTGCGGAAATAACAAAATTATGTGTTTATGTGATTCGGTGGTTATTTAAAATGTTGGAAGTGAAATATTGACAAGTTGTGAACTTTAAATAAATGTATTGTTCATTTGATATGTATATGTGTTATGTTTTGCGCATTGAATGAGAAATTATGGCATTGAGCATGACCATATCATAGCATCTTGTGGCCTTGTCGGCTTATGCACGGCATTGGGATGAATACATTTATGGATGGTACTCCCTTAGGGAGGGGTACTAAGGATGAAAATTTCGAATGTGGGTGTGGTGGTGAGGAAAAGGGCGGATGGCTCCCTAATAAACATTCACTCCACTCTTTACTCGGTTAGCTCCCGAAGATTGGTTTTACCTACACTCCTTATGTGGGTGGCCCATATTCCGGTGTTGAGAGTGTGTGTGCATTGGGATGGGCATTGTTGCATTTAAGCCATTGAATTGGTTTCATTGCCTTGGTGGCATCATCATTGCACTTCGTTTCATTTTTATGAATTTAGAGATAGTATGACATTTTCACAATATTTTTCTACTAAGCCGTCGTGCTTAATCAAACAAAATAAAACTACTTTCAGGTGAAAAGAATAACGGCAAAAGCCCGACTTGATTTGACCGTGTTCGGATCCTTTTGAAGGCTTTCCCGAAGATATAGCTTCATCGGATGTTTGTGTATTTAGGGTGAAGGCATGTAATTCTTTTGGGTAATTTAGAACCTTAGAATAGGTTTAAATTATATTTATTACATGTATTCATTATTGGGCACGTGTTAGCCCTTTTTATTTCAAATATGTAAAAGAAACTATTTTGGTATTAATCTCATTTGGGCAAAGGTTTGGCCCTTTTAAAAATTAATATTTTGTATCAAACTTTGACTTTTCAACGGGTGTCCATGTAGGATATCCCCTTTATATTCCGCACTTTTGATTGGTCCACGTAGGACCTTTCTTCGTACTCTTTGACTCGTTGACCTCGCATCCGTGGTTGGGTTTTCGGGGCGCAACAGGATGGTATCAGAGCTAACCAGGTTGTAATAGCTTGGTACTATGGGGTCTTAGTGGTCTATTCATTTCTGCGTGTGCATGTGTGTTGTATTACGGTTAAAACAAGATGAGTTGCTAAGTGAACATGAATAATTTTTTTTTAGTGTTTAATTTTATCGATTTGTATTTAGCCTCTAACTCGACAAGACTATAAGATATATATATGAGGGTTTCCTTGTTTGGATTATTCGCTCGACGTACTAAGTCTCGTTTGGTTAGGTGTTGGATATCGATTGGTGACGTTATTCACGATTGTTGAACGTTGTGTTGATGTGATGAGAAGCATGTTTACTTATTAAGTATTTCATAACTTCGATGTTGAGTGTTCACATGCTTGTTGATTATGTGTTATACGCCTAGGTGGTTATAAAACGAAGTTGCATAAGTGCCTTATACATATGATTAATTCGATTTTATGTTAGTTATTTGGTAGAAAACGATGCCATGATTGATACGTTAGGAAGTTAGAGATTTTTTTTCGTGATTTGGTGGTAGTTGGGAAGCTTTTAGTGTTGTACTAGACAACTCCACGTTTAAGAAAATCTTCCCGTTGGGTGTCGACACATTGTTTCATGGTGTCGACACTTATCTTCATAAGAATTTTGGTATTTTTGAGTACTGACATTTGGTGTCGACACCTCTTCCTTCAAAATTTTAGTTTTTGAGTACTGACATTTGGTGTCGACACTGGTGTCGACACCTCTTCCTTCAGAATTTTAGTTTTTGGTTACCAACATTTGGTGTCGACACTTTTTTATTGGGTGTCGACACATCTTTCCCAAAAAAAAAAAAAATGTTTTTTTTGCTACTGACATTTGGTGTCGACACCTCTTCCTGCAGATTTTCGGATTTGGACTACTGACATTTGGTGTCGACACCTCTGTACTAGGTGTCGACACATCTTCCAGAACGCGTTTCATTATCTTTTGGGGTAATTTAAGCGTCGAGTCAACTTTCTTCTTCACAATATGAGTTATGGGACGCAATACTTAGGTTCAGCACACTTAGTAAACATGTTAACAACTAATAGACTGTGTTATTATCATCGAAATTGAGATTTGATTCAACAAATATGACGAATAAATTACAATATTTTGTGTCAATCCCTTAAGCATTTTGGTGTGGTACTATTTTTATATAGCTATGCCGCCTCGACTTAGAGAACGTGACGGAGGCCGAGATAGGGGTCGAGCTCTAGTACGAGCTGGGGGCCGATCCAGAGGCCTAAGTAGGGGCAGAGGTAGAGTAGAGGGGGCATCTTCTGCTTCTTCAGTACCAGGTGGCCACGACGAGGCACCCCAGATGTAACGCCCCGCAACCCGGTCTATGCGGATCGACGGTACATCACCGGCCGGCGGCTTGCCGCCAAGGCCTACTTATCTTTAACCTGTGCATACTCATTCAAATTGGTATAATTTTTCTTTTCTTTTACGGAAGCGTCATAATACTGAAAATAATAAAGTAGAGTGTGCACACTGTATACAGAGCTGTGCCTAAGTTTTAAACTTTCTACATACATCACATAGCCAAATTAAGTATGCATGATATGGCCGTACATCACTACATAATATAGGGTCTAGCCCTTACAAAACAACATAAGGCCATTGGCCACAAAACTAAAGTCTACTTGCTATCTTCTTCTTACTGCTCCTCGGACTGGTCTCCTGAAAAGGTTTTCGAAAACGTAAGCTAAAAGCTTAGTGAATAACAACAGATGCATGAACATAAAATACCATGGATTAATTCATAACATACTTATATCATTTACTTAAACATGTGAGCATATATATCTTTTCTGAAAACATAAACTTCCATAAACTTGAAGCTCACAGAATCTTGGCATACTTGCTTTTGTACTCGTACATATCATATACTGAAACTATGACAACTCGGCTGAACTGGATGACCATATAGGTCGGGTGGCTCTTTTGGCCAGAGATATCTCACTATGTAGATGGAACTTATTTAATGTCCCCCATCTACCTTAGGACCTTAGGCTAGATTAAAGTCCCACCACGGGGGACCCCGAGTGTCACTATACTTGCTTATCTTGAACATAATTAGCTTTTCTTGTAAATCATGCATCCATGGATTTCAATACATAGCATAGTAACATTGAATACTTTGAAAGGCATGGCATTCATATTTAGAACATAATCATTGATGCATTGAGAGCATGGAAAAATGATTACATATAACATAATAAGTATTGAAAACACTTTTGAAGATACATAGGTTTTGTCCATGGCATCTTGTTACTCACCTTGATTTTCTTGGCTAAGTGCTACACTTGGCGTTTCTACACATATATGACATACGATACAAAATGTCAACACTATGATCGAAAAGGTTTAAAACTAATATAACAACTCTTGACTT
>BRYE01000003.1:17801056-17806056 GCA_030159115.1 Actinidia arguta var. hypoleuca | reverse complement strand
AGAAAGATCTAACGGTGGATAGCATTTTACCTCCATTATTCATCCTCGATTCCAAATCGATCATCACAATCGATCCCGAGTTGAAAAAATTAGCTACGCATGGCTATGAAAAATAAATAATTAAAGATGAAAAACATTCTAAAATATAAACACTAATATGAATATTTTAAAATTAACGAACGTAAATTAATGATAGAAAAATTATAAAATAATGCGCGTAATCGAATAAAATCGTAAATCTAATTGATTAAACGTAAATTGAATGTAATAAATTATAAAACTATTGAAAAATATAAAAAACTAAGTTAGGAGGTTGTAAAAATTTTTAAAAATAATGTATCCCGCTCAAAAAACTGTAAGGAAGTATATATAGGCTACACAATTCGAGTCCTAGCAGGATTAGAATTCCTGCCCAATTTTTTTCTTACCCATTAGTTTCATCTCGATTTTGCCCATTTTAGAAATCGATTTAGACAATACTTATTAGATATAAAGTTGTATTCCTTGAAGTTTTCTTTCCAATGCATCAAAAATAATATCAATCGGACATCTAAGGAAAACGTTATGGCCAAAATACCGAAATTAATTTTTCAACAAAATTTGTTAGCATTCGAACTCTAGTTCCTTTTTATTTTTGGAGTTCGAATGCTAAGTACAATTTTACCCTTATTTGATTTTTTTTCCAGCTTCTTCATACCCTATTTTAGAGTCTTCAGAGTCTAATTCTCGCGATACTCGTTAGATGTGAATTTGCATAACTTTATGAGATCTTTTCAACGGCATATCTTTTATTTCATTTCGAGTTACAAGTGAAAACTACCATAATTCTCGAGATAAATCCCAGTAATGGTCCTCGATATACATGCCTGCACTTCGGATCACTTTTATGGCTTCAAATTCTCTTCTTTATCAATATTTTTTTGCAATAAACTCAAACACGACTTTAAGTACGAAACACGATAAAAATGTATAATTAAACTAATTTAGAGTCAATTTAAGTAGATTTAACGGTGCTTGGACTACAATTACGTAGTCCAATCATTAGTCAAGCTCTCTGCAAGCTCCAAACTCTTACCCACGAGATTCTTCATTTGGAAAAATTTAGCCGAGCTCCGAGCTCTACCCCACGGATGCTACCTAAGTATACTTGGTGAAGATTTAACTGAGATCTATGAGAACTCTGATCTCTATCCCATTTACTTAAGCATGAGTTTAAGATATCTTAAAAAACGTGAGGCTAAACCATAGAACTGCCGAAGCATTTGGCTTAAGGATTACAAGGCAAGGTCAGAGAAAAGCACATTCGCGCTATGAGCATGCAAAAAATAGCACATTCTTACTAAGGCACGACCTAACTTGTTCGAATGAGCTGCTCCAAGTATGAAAAAGAGCCCAACCTTATGACTTGGTCGAGCAGCTATAACATTAGGGAAGAGTTAGCCAAATTCTATGTGAGTTCCAAACTCTGTTCCATGAGATTTTACATTGAACATCTTAGATATCCAGCTCACATGACCTCGGTTAGCAATAATCCAACTCATGCGAACTGAGGAACAATTGTAAGGTATAAAATACCTAGTACTAACTCTTGCCGAGTTAGAAAATTGTCATTCTCTAACAACCTTGGCGGGGTCAGGATATCCAACCTAGGTCAAGATACCCGAGCTAAGTCAAGTACCACTACAAGGCTATCGCTCTCTAGTAAGTCTAATGAGGTCAGTGTGCCGGAGCTCGGTCAAGATGCGACAATGTGCAGCGATCCCAGGGCACGTCAAAGACAAATAGGTGGCTTGCACGGCAAGGTCTCCTTTGAAAGCCCCACACTTGGATCGAGACATCGACGGCATGATGGCTAGCTATCAACCAAGCCTTAGGAAAATGGCTGGGTTAGTTGCCTACTCACTGACACAGTAGTCGGCGCATCCTAACATGTGCAGAGCTATCGTCTGTCCAAAGACAAGACAGTTAGCGCACCAAGGTACGCACTGAGCTAGACTATAAAAAGGGAACTGTTGTTCTCACCAAGGTACGCGATTTTACCTACAGAAACATACATACACTTTCTCTTTCTACATCTTCGGTCATCTAACTTGATCATCGAAGAGCTGTTGCTGGACAGGTCTGACAGCCTTTTCTTACTATTTTGTGTTGCAGTTAGGTCCAGCAAACATACTAACACCTTTGTAGTTAGGTCTAACATGCCAACAGTAACACCGTTCACCACTAGTTCGTGCCAACTTTCATTGCCGCCACAAAACCTCCGTGAGTGTCTATCCTCGATTTTCTTCCTTTTTTCCTTCAAACACTATACCCCACAAATGGCGCCGCCTTTGGAAAATTGATTATAGACATTTGCAAAGCCATTTTTGTGGTCATCGCAAAGCAACTACCATTCCGGCAGTCATAAAACTCATAAGAAGACCTCTCATGTACCCAAAATTCCTGGGTGCAAAGGTGGTAAAAGACTGGAGGATGATCATAGGGTGGACAATGCCACCTCTTGGCAGAACCCAGGCCAGTTACTCTTTAGTGGAACAAATAGCCGAGACATAACCATCCAGATTCTAATGGGTAATAGACTAATGAAACTCCCACAAATAGATGAAGGAGTCCCCTCCAAAGGTTTTTCATTAGGAGAGAGCTAGTCGAGCTCCCCTTGGCTCCGAGCTCTCCCCTATGAAGGTTTTTCATTAGAAGAGAGCTAGCCAAGCTCCCTTGGCTCCAAGCTCTTCCCTAAGATGCTTTACACTTGGACAGAGTTAGTCAAGCTCCCCAGGAGTTCCAAACTCTTCTCCATGAGAATATTCATTTGGAGAGAGCTAATCGAGGTCCCCCGAGCTCTGAGCTCTTCCATAGGAAGTTTTACACTTGGAGAGAGGTAATCAAGCTTTCTACAAGCTCCAAACTCTTCCTAATGAGATTCTTCATTTGGAGAGAGCTAGCCAAGCTCCCTCAAGCTCCAAGCTCTTTCCGAGGAGGTTAACACTTGGAGAGTGTTAGTCAATCTCTCTGCAACCTCTAAACTCTTCCCGATGTGATTCTTTATTTGAAGAGAATTAACTGAGCTCCCCCGAGCTCTGAGCTCTTTCCTATAAGGCTTTACACTTGGAGAGAGTTAGTCAAGCTCTCCATGAGCTCCAAACTCTTCCCCATGAGATTTTTCATTTGGAGAAAGCTAACCGAGCTCGCGTAAGCTTTGAGCTCTGTCCCACGGATGCTACCCAAGTATACTTGGCAAAGATTTAAGGAAGAGTTAGCCAAAAGCTATGTGAGCTCCGATTTGTATCCCATCTATGTAAACACGAGCTTAAGATGTCTTAAAAAATGCGAGGCTAAACCAAAGAACCGCCCAAGCATTTGGCTAGAGGATTACAAGGCAAGGTCAAAGGAAAGCATCATTCGCGCTATGAGCATGCAAAAAATAACAAATTCTTGCTAAGGCATGACCTAACTTGTCCAAATGTGCTGCTCCAAGTATGAAAAAGATCCCAACCTTGTGACTTGGTCGAGCAGCTACAACATTACATAATAGTTAGCCGAATTCTACGTGAGTTTCGAACTCTATCCCATGAGATTTTACATTAAACATCTTAGATATCCAACTTACATGACCTCGGTTAGCAATGATCTAACTCATGCGAATTGAGGGACAATTATAAGGATATAAAATACCAAGTACTAGCTCTGGACAAGTTAGGGCAGGCACCGTTGCCAAATTGTTGCTCTCTAGTAAGCTTGGCGGGGTCAAGATACCCAAGCTAGGTCAAGATACCCAAGCTAGGTCAAGCACCTTTGCCAGGCTATCGCTCTATAGTAAGTTTAGCGGGGTCACTGTACTAGACTCGGTCAAGATGCGACAATGTGCAACGATCCCAAGGCACGTCAAAGACAAATAAGTGGCTTGCACGACAAGGTCTCCTTTGACAGCCCCACACTTGGATTAAGACGTCGACGATATGATGGCTAGCTACCAACCAAGCCTTAGGGGCATATCTGGGTTAGTTGCCTACTCACTGACACAGTAGTCGGCGCATCCCGGCAAGTGTAGAGCTATAGTCTGTCCAAAGACAAGACAGTTAGCGCATCAAGGCACGCGTTGAGCTAGACTATAAAAAGAAAACTATTGTTCTCACCAGGGTATGCGATTTTACCTACAAGAACATAGATACACTTTCTCTCTCTATATCTCCGATCAACTAACTTGACCATTGGAGAGCCATTGCCGTTGCCGTTGCCGTTCCCAAAATCCCTGCAATGTGTTACAAATATAATTTGTTGCATCAAAATCTACACACCAGGAATTTGAAGTACCCGCAATGAAGCTTACTTCAATAATAAGTGGTTCGATTATACCTAAGTCCTTTATTTGAGTTAGACAGGTTGGATAGTTTCTCTTCTAATAACCCAAAACCCCACCGTGAAATACTTTCCCTTGGATTTTAGATCATTCTCTTTTTTACATTTGCCAATGCCTCCACCAAGATTTAGATTTTTGTTGGGGTTACTTGGAACTTTTTACTTTTTCCACTTGCCATTCTTTTAACTCTTTATAATACCATTCATAAAGAGTTTAGAAGCTCATAAAGTATAAAATCAATTTTGCTCATATTGTAATTGAGCTTAAACTGATTAAAGAGTCAGACAACGACTCAAGGATAATATCAATTTGAAATTCATCATCAATCTCTCTACCAAGGATCTCTAGAGTGTTTGAATGGTCAAACATTTTTAAAGCATGATACTCTCAAGCATCTTAGTATTCATTAATGCTCTCATGACAATCTGCGTAGTAGGTCACTCTTATTTCCTAAATATCTCTTTGAAACTTAGGATCATGTCCCTAATGCTCAAATAATTTTTTAGTTGATGTTGTAAAACAAAAGACATCAAAACTAAAATATGACAACATGATATCTCATCAGTCTTAACCTATTTTTCATATCTTTCTACATCCTATTTTGGTGCATTAGTAGTGGGAAGATCTGGACGTTCATTAGTTA
>BRYE01000003.1:17781056-17791056 GCA_030159115.1 Actinidia arguta var. hypoleuca | reverse complement strand
ATCTCTTTGTACATGCATACATTGTATCTTTTATCTGTTATTTATATCTTATCTGTTTTTATGGTTGTAAAACTCTAACGAGTAGTCCTAAAAGGTTTTTTTTGTGTAGTGCCTTCGAGCACGAACAATTAATAGTTATATTATATTCTATACACTAGTTAAAAAGACTATTAAAATAGGAAGAAAGTATGAAAAAAGCATCACTAGCTTCAACGTGGAGTTTTTAGTTGTTCTTGAGGTAATTTCTGTGAAATTTTACGCTAAATATTTAATCAATGAAAAACATGTATTGGGGTTTTTCTGATTATTGTTGATGTGGGCAAAATCTCCACTTGTTGATGCTTTAAGACTGGATACATCACCTAAAGGATCACATCGCCAATATCTCTTTAGGTCACCAATATTATCATCGCCAATCGCTCTCACCTCGCCACCCTCTGTGAGCATGCAGATTGATCACCACATCACCAACGGGTGATGATGATTACTTCTCCTGATTAAAGACAATCTCCATAGGAACTCCACTTCCATAAGGGGTCTGTCTCCATAAGATTCCTTCTCAACTACGTTGCCTATAATTGCGGATTACTCTCCAAACGGCAACCTCCTATTTAATCTCCGATATCCGTGGGATCTTCTTCCATAATTATTCTTCTGAGGATCTTGTCATGATCTTTTCGCATGTCTCTCCATTCTCTACCTATATAAAAGTCGCTCCCCCGTCATAATGAGGTATGATTGAAACCCTTGCATACTCACACTAATAGCTCTGCTTTCTTATCTTATTTTTGCCTTGGTCTGATTCACACGTTAGAGGGATTTTGAGCGGCCTTATCTCGGCTAGTTACATTTGCTCATCTGCGTAGGTTGCCCGAATTGTTGACGAGGTCAAAGACCGAGATCATGAACAATTTTGACTGTTGGTTGCTCACCCCAGATTTTTATCACAACAATTTGGCACCATCTGTGGGAATAACAATTCTTAACTTTCTATGCATCTGCACAGCTGTTTACTACCCAAACCAAGTGCTAATGGCCCTTTGAATAATAGAGCTCATTCCATGGCCAATACTAGCCAAACTCTAGATCTATAGGGTTTTCACCATGAGATGCACAGCATTGCCAAGCATATAAAAATCTTAAATTAGAACAACGCCCATTTGATACAACACCTCGCCATAAACAACCCGCCTCCCCATATACTTCCTATTCCAAAAATTGAACAATTTTTCCACTCTCAATGATCGGGCGACGATGAGTCTCAGAGTCATCGAAGTACAGGGCGGGCGCGTTTAAACAAGAATAAGCGACGCCGATCACTGAGCCCACGTCCTAGACAGGAAAGAAGCCCCTCCTTATTAAAATCTTGGTCATCTAGTCGAAAGCCCGAGGAAAATAGGAGACACAAAAGGATGATCAAGCTCCTAGGCATCGGGATAGGTCTACTACCCATAAGATCAAGGATCTGGATGCTCGCATTGATGCCATCAACACCAATACAAGTGCTTCAGTTACCGTGGATGCATTGATCAAGCAGATTCAATCTTTATTTATAGAAAAGGTGGTGAGGACAGGGTCTCTTCCAAATTCAAAATGTCATCCCAGCTTGTGTAATGTTTTCTCTGCTATGTTGAAGGGATCGACGAGGTCATGGTTTAGAAAGTTGTCTCTAAGAACCATTGGCTTATTCAGCGACCTGAGCATGCTTTTTATTTCCAATTTCATTAGCTTTCGAGTCAGACAGAAGAATGCCTCCCATATTTTCATTGTTCACTTGGAGGAGAATAAGAGCTTGAAGAACTACTTAAACGCTTTAACTAGGCAGTCTTAGAAATAGAAGACCCCAGTGATAAAGTGGTGATCCTGGCCATGATGGGGGGACTTCTCCCAGGCCCACTATTTGACTCCCTCTTCAAGAATGTCCCTGAAACCTTATCAACTCTCTACAGCAAAGCTGACAAATATATTATTGCTGAAAAGTTAGCCAAAGTCGAACAAAGGATGCGAGGAAAAGATGATCGCAAGAGAAAAGAGCCTGATTCCAAATGAGCTGACTATAGGGACAAGGCGAAGAGTAGGAGACCAGATCAAGATTCAAGAAGAAAAACTAAGGACAGGCGTCCCCGCACTCTACCTCGCCAGCCCGACCTAATATCGTTACCCCTCAACGCTCCTATAGCTTAGGTATTTACAGAGATTAAGTATGAAAAATTCATTAAGTCACCTGAGAAAATCAAGACCGACCCCCGAAAGAGAAACAAAAACAAGTATTATGAGTTCCACTAAGACCACAACCATAACACTAAATACTATTTCCAACTGAAAGAGCAAATAGCAGACCTAATCAAAATAGAATATTTAAGAAAGTAGGTTACTGATCGCCCGCAACATGATTCACCAAAAAAAAAGTTATGGTGACAACAGACCTACAGTAGGGAATATACAAGTGATCCATGGTGGATTCGAATCAGGAGGATGCTCAAGCTCATCTCAAAAAAGACACGCCAGTAGTGCTTATGGGCAAGCTGAGCAAGAGGTTTATAATCTCTCCTTGCCTGCAGCTAGGGCGCACTTGCCTATCCCTTTCAACAACGACAACTTAAGAGGCTTACACCTCCCACATGATGATTCCTTGGTCATCTTTGCTATCATCGCCAATTTCAACGTGCAAAGGATCTTAATTGACAATGGGAGTTCTGCGGATATCTTGTTTGTCTTAGCCTTTAACAAAATGAAGATTGGGCGAGATAAGCTTCATCCTTTTCACAGCTCTTTGGTTAGATTCAAAGGAAATGCCACACACCCTCTGGGATGGATCAAACTGCCAATGACCTTGAGGATGGAGCCCCATCAGACCACTATGTGGCAAGATTTCATTGTGGTGGATTGCCCTTCCCCCTACAATGCAATTCTTGGTCACCTAATGTTGGAAGGAATCAAGGCCATTACTTTAACCTATCACTTGAGATGAAGTTTTCGGCTTCAACAAGAATAGGCGAGGTGAGGGGCGATCAAAAAATTTTCAGGCAGTGCTTCATCTCAATAATAAAGGCCGAATCCTCTTCAAAATTCAGTGCCAAATAGCAATTACAGATCAATGATACCGAAGGCCGAATCCTCTTCAAATAGCAATTACCCTAGTGGATCCCAAAGAAAAAAACACACCAAGCCTCTTGAATAAATTGCTCCAATCTCCATACAATTTGATTATTCAGATAGACATGTTATATTTGGGACCGAGCTGACTGAGGAATTATGGAGTGCTCAAGTGGAGTTTTTAAAGAAAAACTATAATGTCTTTATGTGAACTCAAGGTGACGTTCCAGGAATAGCCCCCCAGGTTGCCGTTCACTAGCTGTTCACCAATCCTAACTATCCCCCTATTCGCCAGAAGAGAAGGAAGTTCGCCCCTAAATGCCTGAAAGTCATAGAATAAGAAGTGGCTAAACTCATCAAAGCCAATGTCATAAGGGAAACCCACTACCCGTATTAGCTCTCCAACATTGTTGGTGCCTCTAAAAAGGGGAGAAGTGGAGAGTATATGTTGAGTTTTTACTAATCTTGACAAGGCCTACCCCAAAGACAATTTTCATTTTCCAAAGATTGACCTGATCGTTGATGCAACCTCCAAGCATGAGCTCCTCAACTTCATGGACGCCTTCTCTGGTTATCATTAGATCAAAATGCATCCACTTGACATAGAGAAAACTTCTTTTATCATGGAGAGAGGATTGTACTGCTACAAGGTCATGCCTTTTGGATTGAAGAATGCAGGGGTGAGTACCAAAGATTGGTGAATAAAATATTCAAAGAACTGATAAGAAAAACAATGGAGGCCTCAAAGCTGCTGATCACATCGCCCATTTGGAGGAAGCATTTGGCGTCCTGCGGAAGCACCGAATGATGTTGAACCCTTCCAAATGCATCTTTGGCATCTCCTCAGGAAAGTTCCTTAGCATCCTTGTAACTAAGCGTGGAATTGAGGCAAACCCTGATAAAAAATCCAAGCTCTTCTGCCAATGAGTCTTCCCAGAAGTATACATGATATGCAATAGTTAACTGTGCGAGCAGTAGCTTTTAATAGGTTCATCTCAAAGTCAGCAGATAAGTGCCTTCCGTTCTTCAAAATCTTGAGGAAGAATAAATATTTGCATTGGATAAACGAATTCGAGGTAGCATTCCAGTAGCTGAAAGAATACCTGGGCTCGCCTTCATTGCTCACTGTCCTTACTACGGGCGAGAAGCTTGTTATGTACCTATCATTATCACCGATAGCAGTGAGTGCATTGCTTATCCGAGAAGAGGACAAAATTCAGAAACTAGTGGACTATGTTATCAAAGTCCTCATGGGAGCTAAAACTAAATACCTAAAAATTAAGAAGCTTGCCTATGCTTTTTTGATCACCGTTAGAAAGTTTCACCACTATTTTGATGAACATCTTATTGTTGTATTGACTGATCAACCTTTAAAGCAGATTCTCCAATGACCTGCCACCTCAGGAAAACTCCTTAAATGGTCCATCGAACTAAGTGAGTTCCACATCGACTATTGACCAAGGATGGCAATCAAAGCCCAAGCATTGGCCAACTTCATAGCTGAGTTCACACATGACATTACTCCAGAGGTAGAAGTAATTCCCCCCAAGGTGGAAGCCTCTAAAGAACAGAACCCATACGAAAACCTCGTCAAATGGAAGTTATTTGTAGATGGATCTTCCAACCAGCACAGCTGTGGTGCAGAACTTATTCTCCAAACTCCATCAAGCGAACAGATGGAGTACGCCATTCGTATTGGGTTCAAAGCCGCCAACATTGAAGCTGAATATGAAGCTCTCTTCGCTGGACTAAGGGCTGCAACAGAACTTGGAGTAGAATCCTTGGACCCTTTAGTGACTCCTAGCTCAGAGTAAATCAGGTCCAAAGGGATTACCTTGCCAAAGATCACTAAATGGTAGTCTACCTGGATGAAGTGAAGAACACGTGCATGAAGATCAAAGACTTTAAAATTTTCCAAATCCCCAAAGAGAAAAAATAAAAGGCTGATGCTCTGGCTAACCTTGCCTCAGCCTTTGATTTCATCTCGAATACAAATATACCTTTGAAATTCTTATAAAACTCAAGTATCGAGATTGCCAAACCAGTCTGTCAAACAGAAGTAGGTCTGACATGGATGGACGATATCATTGCATACGTCCAGGATAGAACACTATCATCAGACAAGCTCCAAGCTCACCGGGCTGCGTATCGATCTGCAAGATTTTGCCTTCTCCATGAAATTCTATACAAGAGATCTTTTGTAAGGCCACTCATAAGATGTCTTTGACCTGAGGAAGCGAGTTACGTGTTGAGAGAAATTCACGAAGGCATCTACAGAAATCATTTAGGGGCGAGGTCATTGGTCAGAAAGGCAGTTCGCTAAAGATACTTCTAGCCTCAGATGGAACAAGACGTAGTGACATATACAAGGAAATATGAAAATTGCTAGAGATTTGCTTTAGTAAGTCATTTCCCTCACACCGAAAAAGTCCAATGACCAGCCCATGGCCATTTGCTCAATGGAGAATAGACATACTCAGACCTCTGCCTCAAGCTCCATTGCAAAGGAAGTTCTTGGTCGTCACCATAGATCATTTCACAAAGTGGATAGAAGTAGAGCCTCTCGCCAAAATCACTGAGAGAAATACTAGAATTTTTATATAGACGAATATCGTCTGCCAGTTTGAATCCCAAAGGTTATTATCTCAGATAATGCCAGATAGTTCGACAATAATGGATTTAAGCTATTTTGCTTAGACCTCACCATCTCCCATCATTTCTCCTTGCCAGGTCATCCTCAAGCAAATGGTCAAGTGGAAGTCACCAATAGGACAATCCTAAGGAATTTAAAGACGAGATTGGAAAAATCAAAAAGTGAACGGGTGGAAAATCTACTGAGCATACTTTGGGCATACCATACAACAAGCAGAATCTCTATGGGCGAAACACCATTCTCAATGGTATATGGGACAAAGTCAATTATCCCAGTGAAAATAGGAATACCACCAAGCTTCAGGACCTCAAATTTCGACAAAGAGAACAATGAATCCGAGTTGAGGTTTAACCTTGATCTCCTTGATGAAAAGAAGGAGCGAACTGAAGTATGCCAAGTAGCCTACAAGCATCAGGTCGCTAAATACTATAACCAAAGAGTAAAGCACATATCATTCTTACTTGGCGACTGAGTCTTCAGGAAGATCACTCTATCTACAAAGTAGCTGAATGTCGAAAAGCGCGATCCTACCTGGGAAGGTCCTTATAAAATGGTCAAAGTATCTAGGCCGAGAACATATCGGCTAGAAGATATGAATGGAAAGGAACTATCTCACCCGTAGAACGCCGAGCACTTGAAGAAGTATTACCAGTGAATATACTGGTCGCCATGAAAAAAGATCGCCTGTGCAATTTGATACCGCCAATCTTGAGTTTTCCCAAGTCTTCATGTATACAATTTTAGTCACCAAACTCCTTTTAATGATTTCCAAATCTCCATGAGTAATAAAATTTCTCTAGGTCGATTTTGTTGCCATTATTCGCCAAATGAGTTATATCGCCAATTTCAGAAGACTTTGTAATGCCAAATTGAATATCAACAATATCGAGTTCACCCATTCATTACTAAATGATAAGATGTCTTAATCGCCATTGTGCATGTCGCCTATATCAAGTTCACCCATTCATTATAAATGATAAGGCGTCTTGATTGCCATTGTGGATGTCACCAATATCAAGTTCGCCCATTCATTACTAAATGATAAGGCATCTTGATCGTCATTGTGGATGACGTCATCATCAAGACCGCCCATTCATTACAAAATGATAAGGTTTCTTGATCTCCAAAAAATGGATCGCTTGATTATTTATTTCGCCAAGGTGAGGTTTTATGTTTGTACAAGATAAAGCAAATTGAACCCACCTAAGATCGCCTATTAATCAAGCTCGCCGAGTTATTTGATCGCCATGATTAAGTTGGAAGTTCATCTTGATAAGGTGAATGGAACAACATATTTGCCTATTGGACATGATCAAGTTCGTATGATTTTGTTTGCCCAAATTTATATCGCCGATTCTCAAGTTTTACGCCACAAAAAATATAAGAAAAAGGAAAAATGTAAAAGGATAAAAATTCTTTTCATTCAAAAAGGAGAAATTACACTTCTCCAATAAAAAAAATCTACAAAGTGTTTAAGGAGAAATAGGGCTGATATCTCCCTTCTCCTTGTCCTCCTTCTCCTCAGCCTCTTTCTTCTCAAGGAGGTCACGATCCATTTCCATGTTGTCAAGATTGATGCCGAGGTTGGGATGGTGGTGAGCTAGTTGCCTATTGCCCAAATCGAAGCCCTCACCAAAGTAATTGGATGTCGAAGTTACCACGGCCTCCTAAAAATTATCCGAGGATTTGAACTCCTTGATGGCATTCTTCTTGGCAAGGGCTTCCTTCTTTTTTAGCTCGGCTACTTCCCACCTCCACCTCTAACCTCACCACTGTCTCAAATTTTTTCTTGATCTCCTCGACAGCTTTTTGATCCCGCTCACTGAATTTAGCCAGGAGCCCTTCCAGCTCAATGTTCCAGTTTTGAGCCTAGACCATCTCCATCTTGGCTGACTCCACTCGGGCGACCTATAAAGTAGCATCATTCTCTCAATCCTTATTTTAAATAATGAGGGAAGACCTAAGCACTACCGTCTACTACAAACAAATTTCTGTGATCACCTTGAATTGACAAAATATAAAGACAAAAACTTAGGATGAAAGTGAAAAGATATTTGGCTGACAATGTAAAGGAACTTGGTGGCCACCTAATCCAAGGAAAGCTTATCCACTTTCTCCTTGTTGGCAGGAAGGATCACCTTGGCCAAGATCTTTTCTTCCATAGAGGCACTTGCCATCACGGAGGCTCTAGATCCCAACACATATCAAGGTCTGGCCGAGGTACCCTCCCTGGGGGTTATTGGCCGCCTGTTTGCCACTCTACTGGGCTTGGTCTTTCTAACCTCGGGTGGTGGCATGGTCTCCTTTCCCTTTGAATCATATGTTTTGCCCTTCTTACTAAGCAAGGAGTCAGGGGCCTCTCGAGGTTATTTTTTATGGATCACTACGCCCTTGGTTGACGAGGTGGTAGTCTTGGATCCCTTTTTATCCTTCTTCTCCTCCATTTTCTTGGAGAGCTTTGATAAACTAATTCTCTTCGACTTAGCTACAAAATAAAGACCGACATCAAATACAAAGGAGAGATAAAATACTTGTAAAAAGAAAGAGATTGTACCATTCGATATAAGCTCAGGAGGCAGCCATGAGTCTGACCAGGACTCCAATCTAAAGTCCGAGCTGGATCTCGAACTAGATGGTGCCAAACTTAATATGGGATCTGAAACCTTAGCAGGGTTAGATCAGGAAGGTGAGGTAAAAACCTCCTCGTTTTCTTCTTGATGGTTCCTATATATTCTACTGATTCTTGGGGGGTTTCACTCTAGGAATGTTCATCTCGGGGATGGAAAGACTCACCCTCGTCGCCCGAAATAGCAATTGTGCCATCTCGAGACGTCATTATCCCCGTCACTAGATGACATCTTAGCATGGCCAGGGGCAAAGAACTGGTGAAACATTCTATAATCAAGGACTGCTGGAACGTTGAAGTATCCCCCGGTCCTATTTTCTTGAAAACCTTTTGTGACATATTTTTATCAGTATTGGTCAAAAAGGGTTGCTTATTGATTAGAATGTATAAGTGCAATCTAAATGCCACTAAATCAACCTAAGTTGGCCCTAGAGTATGTTAATTTAACCCTTTATATCGTGTTTTGATCTTAAAATTGTATTTGCTTTCATTACAGGTAATATTGATAAAGAGAAGGATTTAGAGCCATAAAAGTAATCCAGAGTGTGGGCATGCCTATCGAGGAGGATCGTTGCCGATAATTATGAAAGTTTTTACCCATGACTCAAAAGGCAATGAAAGATACATTGTTGGAAAGATCTTGCAAAGTTATACGAAGTTACGTCTAACGAGCGTCGTGAGATATCGACTCCAAGAGCTTTAAAACAGATTAAGATGAAAAAGGAGAAAAAGTCAAAGTAGGCTGAAATAAGCCTTGGCATTCGAATGCTCTAGACCAAGAATAAACTAGCGTTCGAATGCTAGGAAAAAAAAGACCAGGAATTGTGTTTGGCATTCGAACACTAGAAAAGCAAGGAAATTAGCATTCGAACGCTGAGAAGAAATAAAGGGTTTCAAGGTTCGAACACTTCTGTGCAGTATTCGAACACACAAAGGCTTGAAAAATTGAAAAAATTGGATTTTAGCCTAGGGTTCGAATGTTAAATTTTAGAGTTCAAATGCAGAGAGAGTTGAAAAGTTGAAGAAAATTTCTCACAAGTTGGGGCATTCGAACGCCAATAGTGAGCGTTCGAATGCCAAGAAGGAAATTGTTTAGCATTCGAATGCTAGACTACAAGGCATTTGGAGGGTTCGAACGCTGAATGGAAAAATGCACTAAGCATTCGAACGCTAAGGAGAAAATTGGGCAAGGACTTCTAATCCTATTAGGACTCGATTTGTGTTATTTATATATACTTCCTTATGATTTTATGAATGAGTCACATTCTTTTTAGGATTTTTATTGCTTTTAGCATTAAGATTCATAGTTTCTTTATATTTTTGTAATCAAATACATTTAAATTCATGTTTAATCAATTAGATTTATGATTTTGTTCAATTATTCGTGTTTGTATACAATTTTTTTGTTATTAATTTACGTTTTTCAATTTTAATCATTCATATCAGAGTTTACATATCAGAATGCATTCTATATTTTGTGATTCGTGTTCCATGGCCATGAATGGCTAATTTTCTCACCTCGGGATCGATTATGAAGATTGATTGGGGATCGAGGATGAACAATGGATTATTTTCACTATTAGACTTTCTTGATTTTTATTTTTCTTCTTTTTCGTTCTAAATAC
>BRYE01000003.1:17758556-17763556 GCA_030159115.1 Actinidia arguta var. hypoleuca | reverse complement strand
GTTAGTTCTTCTCGTGTGGCTTTAACTGCCTGGAAGCATATGCAATAACCTTCCTATTTTGCATTAAAACACACCCTAGTCCTTGATGTGATGCATCACTGTAGATGGAAAAACCTTTAGTACCCTCCGGTAATGCAAGTATTGGTGTTATCGTAAGCCTCTTTTTTAGCTTTTGAAATCCTTGTTCACGTTTCTCCGTCCAAACAAACGGTTCTCCTTTACGAGTCAACTCTATCAGTGGTAGTACAATTTTTGAGAAGTCCATAACAAATCTTCTGTAGTAACCCGCAAGTCCCAAAAAGCTTTGAACTTCAAACACTGTCGTGGGTTGTGGCTAATCTACGATTGCCTTAATTTTTTGCGGATCCACTGAAATCCCGTCTCTACTGATAATATACCCCAAAAATACTACACTACCAAGCCAAAACTCACATTTCTTGAATTTGGCATACAACCTTTGGTCCTTCAATGTCTGCAACACTATCCTTAAGTGGTCCGCATGCTAATCCTCATTCTTTGAATAGGTAAGGATGTAGTCAATGAAAACGATCACAAACTCATCCAAGTAATTCTTGAAAATTCGATTCATCAAATCCATAAATGCTGCTGGTGCATTGGTTACCCCAAAGGGTATCACTAAAAACTCATAATGTCCATACCGTATTCTAAAAGCTATCTTCTCAATATCCTTTGACTTTACCTTGAGTTGATGGTATCCGGAACGCAAATCAATCTTTGAAAAACACTTGAGATCCTTGTAGTTGGTCAAATAAATCATCAATTCTTGGTAACGAATATTTGTTCTTAATTGTAATTTTGTTCAACTCACGGTAATCAATACATAGACGCATCATCCCGTCCTTTTTCTTCACAAATAACACTGGTGCTCCCCACAGTGATGAACTCGGTTGTATAAAACCTTTGTCTAACAATTCTTGCAACTATGTCTTTAACTCTTTCAACTCCACATGAGCCATACGATAAGGTGCTTTAGAAATTGAATGGGTTCCAGGTGCAACCTCAATGGAGAATTCAATTTTCCTATTCACAGGCATCCCTGGTAACTCCTTAGGAAATACCTCGAGAAACTCACGAACTATAGGAATGTCTTTCAAAGATAAGTCTCCTAATGAAGACGACATCACATTACATAGATATCCCCGACAACCTTTTTGCAAGAGTCGTTGGGCAAAAGCCATGGATACAAAGTATAAGGGAGTTACTATTCTCTCTTCTTATAATCGGACCTCTTTTTGTTCTGAATTTTGAAAAACTACACATTTATCCGGATAATGAATTGTAGCCCCATTCTTGGACAACAAATCTATTCCGAATATGACATCAAAGTGTCCTATTTCTAACGGTATAAGATCTGTAGGTATTATTGTATCACCAATACAAACACTATAATCTCAATAGACAGTTGAGCAGACTATGCCCTTATTCGTGGGTTGTGACATCACTAACTCATAGCCTAGCGATTCAGGTTTCTTATTCAATTTACTAGCAAAAGTTGTTGACACAAATGTATGTGAAGAGCCCGTATCAAATAAAACATAAGCAAGTAAAGAACAGATTAGTATGTTACCTGTAACCATGATTTCATCATTCCTCGTATCGCCTGGCATAAGCACAAAAACTTGGCTTTGACTTATGCAAGAAGCCTTCATCCCGAGCTTGACATACAGGACATGGAGATCGATGACGAGCTGGCTCGAAAGGAAAATGAAGGTGAGGATGAGAAGGACAAAGACGTGAACAAAGAAAAGAAGGAGGGCGACACCAGCCCTTTATCCCCTTAAATACTTGTAATTTTTTTTTTGTAATGGCGACATGCAATCCTTTCCCTTTAATGAAAAGTACTCCTTTCCTTATGTAATTCATACTTCTTTAGCATAGTATCTACTTACATTGGCGATATCACGGGCCATGAGTTTGGCAAATAAGACTTAACCAACTGGTGATTAGCGAGGTGAAATTTGGCGAATAAAAATTTAATCAACTGGCGAATTCAACCTCTAGGCATCCATATTAAGCCTAATTCACCTTAATCGGGTAAATTTCAGAATTGAATCAACTTGGCGATCATATTACCTTTACAAAATTTTGAAATTTCCAAAAACTTTATTCCTTAGCATATTGGTTTGACGATAACAAGATTTTGGCGACCTTATTTTTGGCGAGATTGACAACGAATTGGCGATATAGCTTAACTAGTGAAATTAATTCTTGTGGAGAAATAACAAAACTGATCTGCAGAACTAGAGAATTTGTTATTTTTATTAAGATATCCTTAATCACATAAAAAATGGCGATCACAATAATAATTACATGGAGAATTAGGCAAAATTTAGACTTCGCGACATTATCTAATTGCTCAGGCGACCTTGTCTCATGGTTACCAAAGAATTACTAGTACTACTTCTTCAAATGTTCGACATTCTAGGGATGAGGTAGTGCCTAGAATCCTTGATAACTTTGTAGGGACCTTCCCATATAGGGCCAAGCTTCCCTGCATTAGATTCTTTTGTGGACAACGTGACATTCCTTAAGACTAAGTCATCCAGCAAGAATGATTTATGCTTGACCCTCTAGTTGTAGTACTTGGTGACTTGACACTTATAGGCATCTTGGCGTACCTCGGCTTTGTTGTTCTCCTTGTCGAAATTTGAGGTCTTGAAGCTTGGCATTCTTATCTCCACGAGTATGATTGATTCTGTCCTATATACCATAGAATACGACATCTCACCTGTAGGAATTCTGCTTGTCGTGTGGTAATCCCATAGCATGATCTGAAGGTCTTATGCCCATTCACCCTTAGACTTTTCTAACCTCACCTTTAGAGTCCTTAGGATAGTTCTATCGGTGACGTCTACTTGACCATTTGCGTGAGGATAACCAGGTGAGGAGAAATGGTTAAAGATGGCGAGATCCAAGCAGAATAGTTTGAACCTATCATCGTCAAATTGTTTGGCATTATCCGAGATGATTACCTTAGGAGTTCCAAATCGACAAATGATGTTCTTACATACAAAGTTTCTAGTATTCCTCTCAGTGATCTTGGCGAGAGGCTCTATTTTTATTTATTTAGTGAAGTAGTCTATGAAGACGATCAAGAATTTTCTCTACAATGGAGCTTATGGTAGAGGTCTGAACAGGTCAATCCCCCATTGAGCAAATGGCCATGGGTTGGTCATAGAGACCCTCTCAGTATGAGGGAGATGACTCACTGGAGCAAACCTTTGGCACTTGTCACATTTTTTGGTGAGTGATATCGCATCTTATTCTATCTGAGGCCAAAAATATCCTTGGCGAATGGTCTTCCTTTACTAACTACTAATCTTACCCTGGAATAATTTTTGTAGATGCCTTCATAAATTTTTCTAGGTACATAATCGACTTCCTTAGGTTGGAGACACCTCAGGAGTTGTTCTGAAAAGGATCTCTTGTACAAAGTTCCATGGATGAGGCAAAATTTTGCTGATCAATGCTATATCCGTCATGCCTGGAGTCTATCTTAGGGTAGTTTTCCGTCTTGGAGAGACGTGATGATGTTGTCCATCCAAGTTGGATCTGTTACTGCTTGGCAGATGGTTTGGGCGACATCAATACTTGGATTTGGAAAGAATTCCAAAGGGATAATCCTGTCCGAGATGAAATCGAAGGCTGAGGCTAGATTGGCCAGGGCATCAGCTTTATTATTCTCTTCTCTGAGAATTTGGCAAATCTTGAACTCCTTGATCTTCATTGAAATGGTTTTTACCTCATCTAGATAGGCCACCGTTCTGAGATCCTTAGTGAGGTAATCTCCTTGGACTTGATTTACCACGAGGTGAGAATCCAAATAGGCGTCCAAAGATTCCATTCCCAACTCTATTGCGACACCTTAATCCAGCGAGGAGAGCCTCATATTCAGCCTCATTTTTGGTGGCTTTGAATCCAATACGTATGGAACATTCCATCAGTTCGCCTGAAGGGGTTTGAAGAATAAGTCATACACCACAACCATGCTGGTTTGATGACCCATCCATGAACTATTTCCATCTGCGCGAGGTCATTACATTGGTCTTGTTCTTCAAGGGCCTCCACCTCGAGATCTTGAGCTGCGTTGTGCGTGAACTCAGCTATGAAATCAGTCAATACCTGGGCTTTGATCACCATCCTTGGTCAATAACTAATCTGAAATTCGCTCAGCTCAATAGACCATTTGAGTAATCGCCTAGAGGTATCAGGTTGTTGGAGAATCTACTTCAAAGGCTGATCTTTTAGTACATCTATGAGATGTTCCTTGAAATAATGATGAAGCTTCTTTGCGACAATTAGAAGGGTATAGGCGAGCTTCTCGATCTTTCAATATTCGATTTCAGCCCCTATGAGGACCTTACTGGCATAGTACACTAGCTTTTGAACCTTATATTCTTCTCGAATGAGCACGACACTCACTGCGATTGGTGAGACAAAAAGGTATATGATGAACTCCTCGCCTACATTAGGAATTATGAGTAGAGGAGGCGACCCAAATACTCTTTTAATTGTTGGAATGCCACCTCAGCTTGTCAGTCCATTCAAAAGCTTTATTCTTCCTCAGAATCTTGAAAAATGGGAAACACTTACCTACTGACTTCAAGACATATCTGTTAAGAGATCAAAAACTTGTTTTCGCTCCAAAAGTGAATTTCTTATCGCAAGTGTATGGGTCCCGAAATAGTAATAAACTCGAAGTACGAGTATCGATCCCACGAGGAGCAGTGCCAAAGTGAACGCAAAATAACTAAAAATACTACAATGCAATCCTAATGTAATTCTAGCTAATGCGTCAAAAAGAGAAAAATAAAAATCGTGTATTTGGGTTGATTGATTAAACTAAATCTAAATTATGAAAGCAATAAAAACTGATTTAAAATTTATATTAAAAATAACTCAGAATCAATTGATCCAACCAATCGAGTTTCTCGGAATTCTAATGGAGGCTTCGTATAACTCAAATCCTTCGACTACGT
>BRYE01000003.1:17718556-17723556 GCA_030159115.1 Actinidia arguta var. hypoleuca | reverse complement strand
CGGGGGGCTTCACTAACTCTCTCCAAATGTAAAGACTTATGGGGAAGAGCTCGGAGCTCAAAGGACCTCGGCTAGCTCTCTCCAAATGAAGAATCTCATCGAGAAGAGTTTGAAGCTCACAGGAAGTTGGAATAACTATCTCCAAGTGTAAAGCCTTATGCAAAAGAGCTTGGATCTCGGGGGAGCTTGGCTAGTTCTCTCCAGATATAGAATCTCGTAGGGAAGAGTTTGGAGCTCACAGGGAACGAGACTAACTATCTACAAGTGTAAAGCCTTATGGGGAAGAGCTCGGAGCTCAGGGGAGCTCGGCTAGCTCTATCCAAATGAAAACTCTCGTCGAGAAGAGTTTGGTGCTCGTGGGGAACTGGAGTAACTTTCTCCAAGTGTAAAGCCTCTTAGGTAAGAGCTCGGCTAGCTCTCTCCAAATGAAGAATCTCATCAGGAAGAGTTTAGGGCTCGCGAGAAGCTTGACTAACTCTCTCCAAGTGTAAACCCTCATGGGGAAGAGCTCGGAGCTCGGGGGAGCTCAGCTAGCTTTCTCCTAATAAAGAATCTCGTGGGAAAGAGTTTGGAGATTGCAGGGAGCTTGACTAGCTCTTTTCAAGTATAAAGCATCTTGGGGAAGAGCTCGGAGCTTGGGAGAGCTAGGTTAGCTCTCTCCAAATGAAGAATCTCGTGAGAAAGAGTTTGGAGCTTGGGAGAGCTAGGTTAGCTCTCTCCAAATGAGGAATCTCGTGAGAAAGAGTTTAGAGCTTGCTAGAGCATCACTAACTCTCTCCAAGTGTAAAGCCTTATGGGGAAGAGCTCAGAGCTTGGGGGACTTTAGCTAGCTTTCTCCAAATGAAGAATCTCGTGGGCAAAAGTTTGGAGCTCGCGGGGAACTTGACTAACTGATGCAGGCGCAGTTTTAGGAATTTCATAGTTTAGTTTTTTTTATTTTTAATAGTGATGTGGAACGAAAATACAAAAGTTGTAGTTATTTATTTATTTTTAATTAGTTTTCTTTTAGTATAAGGATTTTAGTTTTCTTTTTTAATTAGAATTTTATTAGATTACGTAGTAATTTATTTTGGTAGTCTAGTTGATTTAGAATTTTAGTATGTTTAGAATTCGAGTTTCTTTTATATTATAAATAAGCATGTAATCTTATTTTTAAGAGAGTTTTTTTGATTAAGAAAAATTGAGTGATTAAAGAGAGTGTTCTCTTTTTCTTCCAAACTATTTGGTATTATTCAGAATCAACAAAGTATTTGATGCTTTTATTCCCAGTATTCTGTGTGAATCAATAGGTTTAGAGAGGGATTTCATTTTCGGCATTTGTAGAATCAACGAATTCAAAATTGTTTATCCTTTTTGGTTATTTTTCTTCTTTTTCACGCTTCCGCGCTGCATCACTAACTCTCTCTAAGTGTAAAGCATTTTGGGGAAAAGGTCAAAGCTTGAGGGAGCTCGGCTTGCTCTCTCCAAATGAAAATTTTCATTGGGAAGAGTTTGGAGCTCGCAAGGATATGGGGTAACTTTCTCCAAGTGTAAAGCTTCCTTTGTAAAAGCTCACAACTTAGAGAAGCTCGGCTAGCTCTCTCCAAATGTAAAATATTGTCGGGAAAAGTTTGGGGCTCACAGGGAGCTTGACTAATCTCTCCAAGTGTAAAGCCTCATGGGTAAGAGTTCAAAGCTTAAGGCAAATCGGCTAACTCTCTCCGAATGAAGAATTTCATCACGAAGAGTTTGGGGCTCGCGGGTAGCATAACTAACTCTCTCCATGTATAAACCCTCTTGGAAGACCTCGGAGTTCGGGGGATAAAGCCTTATAGGGAATACCTAAGAGCTTAAGAGAGCTTGGCTAGCTCTCTCCAAATAAAGAATCTCGTCGGGAAGAGTTTGGAGCTCGCAGGGAGCTGAAGTAACTCTCTCCAAGTGTAAAGCCTCTTGGGTAAGAGCTCAGAGCTTAAGGCAGATCAGCTAGCTCTCTCCAAGTGAAGAATCTTGTCTGGAAGAGTTTGGGGCTCGCAGGGAGCTTGACTAACTCTGTCCAAGTATAAAGCCTCTTGGGGAAGAGCTTGGAGCTTGGGAGAGCATGGTTAGCTCTTTCCAAATGAAGAATCTCATAGGGAAGAGTTTGGAGCTCACGGGGACCTGTACTAACTCTCTCCAAGTGTAAAGCCTTATGGCTAAGAGCTCAGAGCTCCGGGGACCTCAGCTAGCTTTTTCCAAATGAAGAACCTCATGGGGAAGCGTTTACAGCTCGCATGGAACTTGACTAACTCTCTCCAAGTGTAAGCCTTATGGGGAAGAGCTCAGAGCACAAGGGAGCTCGACTAGCTCTCTCCAAATAAAGAATCTTGTTGGGAAAAGTTTGGAGCTTGCTAGGAGATTGACTAACTCTCTTCAAGTGTAAACCCTCTTGGGAAAGAGGTTGAAGCTCGGGGGAGCTCGGCTAGCTCTTTCCAAATGTAGAATCTCATGAATAAGAGTTTGGAGCAAACAGGGAGCTTGACTGACCCTCTCCAAGAGTAATGCCTTATGGGGAATACCTCAGAGGTTGAGAGATTTTGACTAGCTCTCTCCAAATAAAGAATCTCGTTGGGAAGAGTTTAGAGCTCGCGGGGAGCTGGGGTAACTCTCTCCAAGTGTAAAGCCTCCTGGGTAAGAGCTCAGAGCTTAGGGGAGCTCAGCTAGCTCTCTCCAAATGAAGAATATTGTCGGGAAAAGTTTGGGTCTCACGGGGAGCTTGACTAACTCTGTCCAAGTATAAACCCTTTTGGGGAAGACCTCGAAGCTTAGGGAAGCTCGACTATCTCTCTCCTAATGAAGAATCTCGTGAGGGAGAGTTTAGAGCTCATGGGGAGCTTAGCTAGCTCTCTCCAAGTATAAAGCCTTTAGGGAAAGAGCTCAAATATTGGGAGAGCTCGTGTGGAACTTGACTAACTTTCTTCAAGTGTAAAGCCTTTTAGGTAAAAGCTCTGAGCTTAGGGGAGGTCGGCTAGCTCTCTACAAATGAAGCATTTCACCGGCAAGAGTTCGGGCTCGTGGGGAGCTTGACTAACTCTCTCCAAGTGTAAAGCCTTATGGGGAAGAGCTCAGAGCTCGAGGAAGCTCGACAAGCTATCTCCAAATGAAGAATCTCATTGGGAAGAGTTTGGAGCTCGTGGGGAGTTGGAGTAACTCTTTTCAAGTGTAAAGCCTCTTGGGTAAAGGCTTACAGCTTAGAGGAGCTCGACTAGCTATCTCCGAATAAAAAATATTGTCGGGAAGTGTTCGGGGCTCGCGGGGAGCTTAACTAACTCTATACAAGTGTAAACCTTCTTTGGGAAGACCTCGGAGCTTGGGGGAGCTCGGCGAGCTCTCTCCTAATGAAAAATCACGTCGGGAAGAGTTTGCAGCTCGTGGGGAGCTTAACTAGCTCTCCTCACGTATAAAGCCTCTTGGGGAAGAGCTCAAAGTTTGAGAGAGCTTTATTAGCTCTTATCGAACGAAGAATCTCATGGGAAAGAGTTTAAAGCTCGCGCAGAGCTTGACTTATTTTCCCCAAGTAAAAAGCCTCATGGGGAAGAGCTCAGAGCATGGGGGAGGTCAACTAGCTTTCTCCAAATGAAGAATCTTGTGAGAAAGAGTTTAGCACTCGCGGGGAGTTTGATTAACTCTCTCCAAGTGTAAAGCCTTATGGGGAATAGGTCGGAGCTCGGGAGAGCCCAGCTAGCTATATCCAAATGAAGAATCTCGTCGGGAAGAGTTTGGGGCTCACAGGGAGCTTGACTAACTCTCTCGAAATGTATAGCCTCCAAGTATAAAACCTTCTTTGGGAAGACTTCAGAGCTTGGGGGAGCTCGGCGAGCTCTCTCCTAATGAAAAATCTCGTCGGGAAGAGTTTGCAGCTCGTAGGGAGCTTAACTAGCTCTCCTCACGTATAAAGCCTCTTGGGGAAGAGCTCAAAGTTTGAGAGAACTTTATTAGCTCTTATCGAACAAAGAATCTCATGGGAAAGAGTTTAAACCTCGCGCAGAGCTTGACTTATTTTTCCAAAGTAAAAAGCCTCATAGGGAAGAGCTCGGAGCAAGGGGGAGGTCAACTAGCTTTCTCCAAATGAAGAATCTCGTGAGAAAGAGTTTGGCACTCGCGGGGAGTTTGATTAACTCTCTAAAAGTGTAAAGCCTTATGGGGAAGAACTCGGAGCTCGAGGGAGTTTGGCTAGCTCTCTCCAAATGAAAAATCTAGTGGGGAAGTGTTTGGAGCTCTTGGGGAGTTGTAGTAACTCTCTCCAAGTGTAAAGCCTCCAGGGTAAAAACTCACAGCTTAAAGGAGCTTGATTAGCTCTCTCCAAATGAAGAATCTTGTCGGGAAGAGTTTTGGGCTTGCGGGGAGCTTGACTAACTCTCTCCAAGTGTAAAGCCTCTTGGGGAAGAGCTCGAAGCTCGGGGGAGGTCAGCTAGCTCTCTCCTAATGAAGAATATCGTGGGAAAGAGTGTGGAGATTGCGGGGAGCTTGACTAGCTCTATCCAAGTATAAAGCCTTTTAGGGAAAAGCTCGGAGCTCAAGGTATCACAGTTCACTCTCTCCAAATTAAAAATCTAGTGGGGAAGAGTTTGGGGCTCGTGGGGAGCTTGACTAACTCTCTCCAAGTGTAAAGCCCTATGGGGAAAAACTCAGAGCTTGGGAGACCTCGACTAGCTCTCTCCAATTGAAGAACCTTGTGGGGAAGCGTTTGAAGCGTTTGGAGCTCGGAGCTCGAGTGAGCTCGGCTAGCTCTCTCCAAATGAAGAATCTCGTTGGAAAAAGTTTGGAGCTCGCGGAGAGCAAGAGTAACTTTTTCCAAGTGTAAAGCCTCTTGGGTAAAGGCTCATAGCTTAGAGGAGCTCGACTAGCTATCTCAAAATGAAGAATTTCGTCGGGAAGAGTTCGGAGCTCGCAGGGAGCTGTAGTAACTCTGTCCAAGTGTAAAGCCTCTTGGGTAAAAGCTCTGAGCTTAAGGGAGCTCGGCTAGCTCTCTCCAAATGAAGAAT
>BRYE01000003.1:17646056-17668556 GCA_030159115.1 Actinidia arguta var. hypoleuca | reverse complement strand
GGAGCTCAGGAGAGCATTGCTAGCTCTCTCCAAATGAAGAATCTCATGGGGAAGACTTTGCAGCTCGCGGGGAGCGGCACTGACTCTTTCCAAGTGCAAAGCCATATGGGGAAGAGCTCAGAGCTCGGGGGACCTCAGCTAGCTCTCTCCAAACGAAGAACCTCATGGGGAATTGTTTGGGGCTCGCGTGGAACTTGACTTACTCTCTCCAAGTGTAAAGCCTTATGGGAAAGAACTCGAAGCTCGGGCTAGCTCGGCTAGCTCTCTCCAAATGAAGAATCTCATTAAAATGAGTTCAGAGCTCGCAGGGATCTTGACTTCTTCAAGTGTAAAGCCTTATGGGGAAGATCTCGAAGCTCGAAGGAGCTCGGCCAGCTCTCTCCAAATGAAGAATCTCCTTGGGAAAAGTTTGGAGCTCGCAGGGAGTTGGAGTAACTCCCTCCAAGTATAAAGGCTCCTGGGTAAAAGCTCAAAGCTTAGAGAAACTCGACAAGCTCTCTACAAATGAAGAATCTCGTCGGGATGGGTTTGGGGCTCACGAGGAGCTTGACTAACTCTCTCCAAGTGTAAAGCCTTGTTGGGAATAGATCAGAGCACGGGGAACCTCGGCTAGCTCCCTCCAAATGAAGAATCTCGTGGGGAAGAGGATTTAGTTCGTGGGGAGCTGTACTAAGTCTCTCCAAGTGTAAAGCCATATGGGGAACAGCTTAGAGCTCGGGGGACCACGGCTAGCTCTCTCCCAATTAAAACCACATGGGGAACTGTTTGGGGCTCGCGTGGAACTTGACTTACTCTCTCCAAGTGTAAAGCCTTATGGGGAAGATCTCGAAGCTCGAAGGAGCTCGGCCAGCTCTCTCCAAATGAAGAATCTCATGGGGAGGAGTTTGGAGCACGTGGGGAGTTGGAGTAACTCTCTTCAAGTATAAAGCCTCTTCGATAAAAGCTCACAGCTTAGAAGAGCTCAACTATCTATCCACGAATGACGAATTTTGTCGAGAAGAGCTTAGGGCTCACGGGGAGCTTGACTAACTCTCTCCAACTGTAAAGCCTTATGGGGGGACCTCGGCTAACTCTGTCCAAATGAAGAATCTCGTGGGGAGCAGCACTAACTCTCTCCAAGTGTAAAGCGATATGGGGAAGAGGTCAGAGCTCGGGGGACCTCGGCTAGCTCTCTCAGAATGAAAAACCTCATGGGGAATTGTTTGGGGCTCGTGTGGAACTTGACTTACTCTCTCCAAGTGTAAAGCCTTATGGGGAAGATCTTGATGCTCGAAGAAGCTCAGCCAGCTCTGTCCAAATGAAGAATCTCGTTGGGAAGAGTTTGGAGCTCGCAGGGAGTTGGAGTAACTCTCTTCAAGTATAAAGCCTCTTCGATAAAAGCTCACAGCTTAGAAGAGCTCAACTATCTATCCACGAATGACGAATTTTGTCGAGAAGAGCTTAGGGCTCACGGGGAGCTTGACTAACTCTCTCCAACTGTAAAGCCTTATGGGGGGACCTCGGCTAACTCTGTCCAAATGAAGAATCTCGTGGGGAGCTGCACTAACTCTCTCCAAGTGTAAAGCGATATGGGGAAGAGGTCAGAGCTCGGGGGACCTCGGCTAGCTCTCTCAGAATGAAAAACCTCATGGGGAATTGTTTGGGGCTCGTGTGGAACTATGGGGAAGATCTTGATGCTCGAAGGAGCTCGGCCAGCTCTGTCCAAATGAAGAATCTCGTTGGGAAGAGTTTGGAGCTCGCAGGGAGTTGGAGTAACTCTCTTCAAGTATGAAGCCTCTTCGATAAAAGCTCACAGCTTAGAGTAGCTCGACTAGCTATCTAGGAATCTAGAATCTCGTCGGGTAGAGCTGTGGGCTCGCGGGTAACTTGACTAACTCTCTCCAAGTGTAAAGCGATATGGGGAAGAGGTCAGAGCTCGGGGGACCTCGGCTAGCTCTCTCAGAAAGAAAAACCTCATGTGGAATTGTTTGGGGCTCGTGTGGAACTTGACTTACTCTCTCCAACTGTAAAGCCTTATGAGGAAGATCTTGATGCTCGAAGGAGCTCAGCCAGCTCTGTCCAAATGAAGAATCTCGTTGGGAAGAGTTTGGAGCTCGCAGGGAGTTGGAGTAACTCTCTTCAAGTATAAAGCCGCTTCGATAAAAGCTCACAGCTTAGAAGAGCTCAACTATCTATCCACGAATGACGAATCTCGTCGAGAAGAGCTTAGGGCTCACGGGGAGCTTGACTAACTCTCTCCAACTGTAAAGCCTTATGGGGAATAACTCACAGCTCGGGGGACCTCGGCTAGCTCGCTCCAAATGAAGAATCTCGTGGGAAGAGTTTGCAGCTCGTGGGGAGCAGCACTAACTCTCTCCAAATGTAAAGCCATATGGGGAAGAGGTCAGAGCTGGGGGGGACCTCGACTAGCTCTCTCCAAATGAAAAACCTCATGGGGAATTGTTTGGGGCTCGCGTGGAACTTGACTTACTCTCTCCAAGTGTAAAGCCTTATGGGGAAGATCTCGAAGCTCGAAGGAGCCCGGCCAGCTCTGTCCAAATGAAGAATCTGATTGGGAAGAGTTTGGAGCACGTGGGGAGTTGGAGTAACTCTCTTCAAGTATAAAGCCTCTTCGATAAAAGCTCACAGCTTAGAGTAGCTCGACTAGCTATCTAGGAATCAAGAATCTCGTCGGGTAGAGCTGTGGACTCGCGGGAAACTTGACTAATTCTCTCCAATTTAAAGCCTTATGGGGGGGACCTCGGCTAACTCTGTCCAAATGAAGAATCTCGTGGGGAGCTGCACTAACTCTCTCCAAGTGTAAAGCGATATGGGGAAGAGGTCAGAGCTCGGGGGACCTCGGCTAGCTCTCTCAGAAAGAAAAACCTCATGGGTAATTGTTTGGGGCTCGTGTGGAACTTGACTTACTCTCTCCAAGTGTAAAGCCTTATGGGGAAGATCTTGATGCTCAAAGAAGCTCAGCCAGCTCTGTCCAAATGAAGAATCTCGTTGGGAAGAGTTTGGAGCTCGCAGGGAGTTGGAGTAACTCTCTTCAAGTATAAAGCCTCTTCGATAAAAGCTCACAGCTTAGAAGAGCTCAACTATCTATCCACGAATGACGAATTTTGTCGAGAAGAGCTTAGGGCTCACGGGGAGCTTGACTAACTCTCTCCAACTGTAAAGCCTTATGGGGGGACCTCGGCTAACTCTGTCCAAATGAAGAATCTCGTGGGGAGCTGCACTAACTCTCTCCAAGTGTAAAGCGATATGGGGAAGAGGTCAGAGCTCGGGGGACCTCGGCTAGCTCTCTCAGAATGAAAAACCTCATGGGGAATTGTTTGGGGCTCGTGTGGAACTATGGGGAAGATCTTGATGCTCGAAGGAGCTCGGCCAGCTCTGTCCAAATGAAGAATCTCGTTGGGAAGAGTTTGGAGCTCGCAGGGAGTTGGAGTAACTCTCTTCAAGTATGAAGCCTCTTCGATAAAAGCTCACAGCTTAGAGTAGCTCGACTAGCTATCTAGGAATCAAGAATCTCGTCGGGTAGAGCTGTGGGCTCGCGGGTAACTTGACTAACTCTCTCCAAGTGTAAAGCGATATGGGGAAGAGGTCAGAGCTCGGGGGACCTCGGCTAGCTCTCTCAGAAAGAAAAACCTCATGGGGAATTGTTTGGGGCTCGTGTGGAACTTGACTTACTCTCTCCAACTGTAAAGCCTTATGAGGAAGATCTTGATGCTCGAAGGAGCTCAGCCAGCTCTGTCCAAATGAAGAATCTCGTTGGGAAGAGTTTGGAGCTTGCAGGGAGTTGGAGTAACTCTCTTCAAGTATAAAGCCTCTTCGATAAAAGCTCACAGCTTAGAAGAGCTCAACTATCTATCCACGAATGACGAATCTCGTCGAGAAGAGCTTAGGGCTCACGGGGAGCTTGACTAACTCTCTCCAACTGTAAAGCCTTATGGGGAATAACTCACAGCTCGGGGGACCTCGGCTAGCTCGCTCCAAATGAAGAATCTCGTGGGGAAGAGTTTGCAGCTCGTGGGGAGCAGCACTAACTCTCTCCAAATGTAAAGCCATATGGGGAAGAGGTCAGAGCTGGGGGGGACCTCGACTAGCTCTCTCCAAATGAAAAACCTCATGGGGAATTGTTTGGGGCTCGCGTGGAACTTGACTTACTCTCTCCAAGTGTAAAGCCTTATGGGGAAGATCTCGAAGCTCGAAGGAGCCCGGCCAGCTCTGTCCAAATGAAGAATCTGATTGGGAAGAGTTTGGAGCACGTGGGGAGTTGGAGTAACTCTCTTCAAGTATAAAGCCTCTTCGATAAAAGCTCAAAGCTTAGAGTAGCTCGACTAGCTATCTAAGAATCAAGAATCTCGTCGGGTAGAGCTTTGGACTCGCGGGCAATTTGACTAATTCTCTCCAATTTAAAGCCTTATGGGGGGGATCTCGGCTAACTCTGTCCAAATGAAGAATCTCGTGGGGAGCTGCACTAACTCTCTCCAAGTGTAAAGCGATATGGGGAAGAGGTCAGAGCTCGGGGGACCTCGGCTAGCTCTCTCAGAAAGAAAAACCTCATGGGGAATTGTTTGGGGCTCGTGTGGAACTTGACTTACTCTCTCCAAGTGTAAAGCCTTATGGGGAAGATCTTGATGCTCGAAGGAGCTCAGCCAGCTCTGTCCAAATGAAGAATCTCGTTGGGAAGAGTTTGGAGCTCGCAGGGAGTTGGAGTTACTCTCTTCAAGTATAAAGCCTCTTCGATAAAAGCTCACAGCTTAGAAGAGCTCAACTATCTATCCACGAATGACGAATCTCGTCGAGAAGAGCTTAGGGCTCACGGGGAGCTTGACTAACTCTCTCCAACTGTAAAGCCTTATGGGGAATAACTCACAGCTCGGGGGACCTCGGCTAGCTCGCTCCAAATGAAGAATCTCGTGGGGAAGAGTTTGCAGCTCGTGGGGAGCAGCACTAACTCTCTCCAAATGTAAAGCCATATGGGGAAGAGGTCAGAGCTGGGGGGGACCTCGACTAGCACTCTCCAAATGAAAAACCTCATGGGGAATTGTTTGGGGCTCGCGTGGAACTTGACTTACTCTCTCCAAGTGTAAAGCCTTATGGGGAAGATCTCGAAGCTCGAAGGAGCTCAGCCAGCTCTGTCCAAATGAAGAATCTCGTTGGGAAGAGTTTGGAGCACGTGGGGAGTTAGAGTAACTCTCTTCAAGTATAAAGCCTCTTCGATAAAAGCTCGCAGCTTAGAGTAGCTCGACTAGCTATCTAGGAATCAAGAATCTCGTCGGGTAGAGCTGTGGATTCGCGGGCAACTTGACTAATTCTCTCCAAGTGTAAAGCCTTATGGGGGGGACCTCGGCTAACTCTGTCCAAATGAAGAATCTCGTGGGGAGCTGCACTAACTCTCTCCAAGTGTAAACCGATATGGGGAAGAGGTCAGAGCTCGGGGGACCTCGGCTAGCTCTCTCAGAATGAAAAACCTCATGGGGAATTGTTTGGGGCTCGTGTGGAACTATGGGGAAGAACTTGATGCTCGAAGGAGCTCGGCCAGCTCTGTCCAAATGAAGAATCTCGTTGGGAAGAGTTTGGAGCTCGCAGGGAGTTGGAGTAACTCTCTTCAAGTATAAAGCCTCTTCGATAAAAGCTCACAGCTTAGAGTAGCTCGACTAGCTATCTAGGAATCAAGAATCTCGTCGGGTAGAGCTGTGGGCTCGCGGGTAACTTTGACTAATTCTCCCCAAGTATAAAGCCTTATGGGGAATAGCTCAGAGCTCGGGGGACCTCGGCTAACTCTGTCCAAATGAAGAATCTCGTGGGGAGCTGCACTAACTCTCTCCAAGTGTAAAGCGATATGGGGAAGAGGTCAAAGCTCGTGGGACCTCGGCTAGCTCTCTCAGAAAGAAAAACCTCATGGGGAATTGTTTGGGGCTCGTGTGGAACTTGACTTACTCTCTGCAAGTGTAAAGCCTTATGGGGAAGATCTTGATGCTCGAAGGAGCTCAGCCAGCTCTGTCCAAATGAAGAATCTCGTTGGGAAGAGTTTGGAGCTCGCAGGGAGTTGGAGTAACTCTCTTCAAGTATAAAGCCTCTTCGATAAAAGCTCACAGCTTAGAAGAGCTCAACTATCTATCCACGAATGACGAATATCGTCGAGAAGAGCTTAGGGCTCACGGGGAGCTTGACTAACTCTCTCCAACTGTAAAGCCTTATGGGGAATAACTCACAGCTCGGGGGACCTCGGCTAGCTCGCTCCAAATGAAGAATCTCGTGGGGAAGAGTTTGCAGCTCGTGGGGAGCAGCACTAACTCTCTCCAAGTGTACAGCCTTATGGGGAAGATCTCGAAGCTCGAAGGAGCTCAGCCAGCTCTGTCCAAATGAAGAATCTCGTTGGGAAGAGTTTGGAGCACGTGGGGAGTTGGAGTAACTCTCTTCAAGTATAAAGCCTCTTCGATAAAAGCTCGCAGCTTAGAGTAGCTCGACTAGTTATCTAGGAATCAAGAATCTCGTCGGGTAGAGCTGTGGACTCGCGGGCAACTTGACTAATTCTCTCCAAGTGTAAAGCCTTATGGGGGGGACCTCGGCTAACTCTGTCCAAATGAAGAATCTCGTGGGGAGCAGCACTAACTTTCTCCAAATGTAAAGCGATATGGGGAAGAGGTCAGAGCTCGGGGGACCTCGGCTAGCTCTCTCAGAAAGAAAAACCTCATGGGGAATTGTTTGGGGCTCGTGTGGAACTTGACTTACTCTCTCCAAGTGTAAAGCCTTATGGGGAAGATCTTGATGCTCAAAGGAGCTCAGCCAGCTCTGTCCAAATGAAGAATCTCGTTGGGAAGAGTTTGGAGCTCGCAGGGAGTTGGAGTAACTCTCTTCAAGTATAAAGCCTCTTCGATAAAAGCTCACAGCTTAGAAGAGCTCAACTATCTATCCACGAATGACGAATCTCGTCGAGAAGAGCTTAGGGCTCACGGGGAGCTTGACTAACTCTCTCCAACTGTAAAGCCTTATGGGGAATAACTCACAGCTCGGGGGACCTCGGCTAGCTCGCTCCAAATGAAGAATCTCGTGGGGAAGAGTTTGCAGCTCGTGGGGAGCAGCACTAACTCTCTCCAAGTGTAAAGCGATATGGGGAAGAGGTCAGAGCTCGGGGGACCTCGGCTAGCTCTCTTAGAAAGAAAAACCTCATGGGGAATTGTTTGGGGCTCGTGTGGAACTTGACTTACTCTCTCCGAGTGTAAAGCCTTATGGGGAAGATCTTGATGCTCGAAGGAGCTCAGCCAGCTCTGTCCAAATGAAGAATATCGTTGGGAAGAGTTTGGAGCTCGCAGGGAGTTGGAGTAACTCTCTTCAAGTATAAAGCCTCTTCGATAAAAGCTCACAGCTTAGAAGAGCTCAACTATCTATCCACGAATGACGAATCTCGTCGAGAAGAGCTTAGGGCTCACGGGGAGCCTGACTAACTCTCTCCAACTGTAAAGCCTTATGGGGAATAACTCACAGCGCGGGGGACCTCGGCTAGCTCGCTCCAAATGAAGAATCTCTTGGGGAAGAGTTTGCAGCTCGTGGGGAGCAGCACTAACTCTCTCCAAATGTAAAGCCATATGGGGAAGAGGTCAGAGCTGGGGGGGACCTCGACTAGCTCTCTCCAAATGAAAAACCTCATGGGGAATTGTTTGGGGCTCGCGTGGAACTTGACTTACTCTCTCGAAGTGTAAAGCCTTATGGGGAAGATCTCGAAGCTCGAAGGAGCTCGGCCAGCTCTGTCCAAATGAAGAATCTCATCGGGAAGAGTTTGGAGCACGTGGGGAGTTGGAGTAACTCTCTTCAAGTATAAAGCCTCTTCGATAAAAGCTCGCAGCTTAGAGTAGCTCGACTAGCTATCTAGGAATCAAGAATCTCGTCGGGTAGAGCTGTGGACTCGCGGGCAACTTGACTAATTCTCTCCAAGTGTAAAGCCTTATGGGGGGGACCTCGGCTGACTCTGTCCAAATGAAGAATCTCGTGGGGAGCTGCACTAACTCTCTCCAAGTGTTAAGCGATATGGGGAAGAGGTCAGAGCTCGGGGGACCTCGGCTAGCTCTCTCAGAATGAAAAACCTCATGGGGAATTGTTTGGGGCTCGTGTGGAACTATGGGGAAGATCTTGATGCTCGAAGGAGCTCGGCCAGCTCTGTCCAAATGAAGAATCTCGTTGGGAAGAGTTTGGAGCTCGCAGGGAGTTGGAGTAACTCTCTTCAAGTATAAAGCCTCTTCGATAAAAGCTCACAGCTTAGAGTAGCTCGACTAGCTATCTAGGAATCAAGAATCTCGTCGGGTAGAGCTGTGGGCTCGCGGGTAACTTGACTAATTCTCCCCAAGTGTAAAGCCTTATGGGGAATTGCTCAGAGCTCGGGGGACCTCGGCTAACTCTGTCCAAATGAAGAATCTCGTGGGGAGCTGCACTAACTCTCTCCAAGTGTAAAGCGATATGGGGAAGAGGTCAGAGCTCGGGGGACCTCGGCTAGCTCTCTCAGAAAGAAAAACCTCATGGGGAATTGTTTGGGGCTCGTGTGGAACTTGACTTACTCTCTCCAAGTGCAAAGCCTTATGGGGAAGATCTTGATGCTCGAAGGAGCTCAGCCAGCTCTGTCCAAATGAAGAATCTCGTTGGGAAGAGTTTGGAGCTCGCAGGGAGTTGGAGTAACTCTCTTCAAGTATAAAGCCTCTTCGATAAAAGCTCACAGCTTAGAAGAGCTCAACTATCTATCCACGAATGACGAATCTCGTCGAGAAGAGCTTAGGGCTCACGGGGAGCCTGACTAACTCTCTCCAACTGTAAAGCCTTATGGGGAATAACTCACAGCTCGGGGGACCTCGGCTAGCTCGCTCCAAATGAAGAATCTCGTGGGGAAGAGTTTGCAGCTCGTGGGGAGCAGCACTAACTCTCTCCAAATGTAAAGCCATATGGGGAAGAGGTCAGAGCTGGGGGGGACCTCGACTAGCTCTCTCCAAATGAAAAACCTCATGGGGAATTGTTTGGGGCTCGCGTGGAACTTGACTTACTCTCTCCAAGTGTAAAGCCTTATGGGGAAGATCTCGAAGCTCGAAGGAGCTCGGCCAGCTCTGTCCAAATGAAGAATCTCATCGGGAAGAGTTTGGAGCACGTGGGGAGTTGGAGTAACTCTCTTCAAGTATAAAGCCTCTTCGATAAAAGCTCGCAGCTTAGAGTAGCTCGACTAGCTATCTAGGAATCAAGAATCTCGTCGGGTAGAGCTGTGGACTCGCGGGCAACTTGACTAATTCTCTCCAAGTGTAAAGCCTTATGGGGGGGACCTCGGCTAACTCTGTCCAAATGAAGAATCTCGTGGGGAGCTGCACTAACTCTCTCCAAGTGTAAAGCGATATGGGGAAGAGGTCAGAGCTCGGGGGACCTCGGCTAGCTCTCTCAGAATGAAAAACCTCATGGGGAATTGTTTGGGGCTCGTGTGGAACTATGGGGAAGATCTTGACGCTCGAAGGAGCTCGGCCAGCTCTGTCCAAATGAAGAATCTCGTTGGGAAGAGTTTGGAGCTCGCAGGGAGTTGGAGTAACGCTCTTCAAGTATAAAGCCTCTTCGATAAAAGCTCACAGCTTAGAGTAGCTCGACTAGCTATCTAGGAATCAAGAATCTCGTCGGGTAGAGCTGTGGGCTCGCGGGTAACTTGACTAATTCTCCCCAAGTGTAAAGCCTTATGGGGAATAGCTCAGAGCTCGGGGGACCTCGGCTAACTCTGTCCAAATGAAGAATCTCGTGGGGAGCTACACTAACTCTCTCCAAGTGTAAAGCGATATGGGGAAGAGGTCAGAGCTCGGGGGACCTCGGCTAGCTCTCTCAGAAAGAAAAACCTCATGGGGAATTGTTTGGGGCTCGTGTGGAACTTGACTTACTCTCTCCAAGTGTAAAGCCTTATGGGGAAGATCTTGATGCTCGAAGGAGCTCAGCCAGCTCTGTCCAAATGAAGAATCTCGTTGGGAAGAGTTTGGAGCTCGCAGGGAGTTGGAGTAACTCTCTTCAAGTATAAAGCCTCTTCGATAAAAGCTCACAGCTTAGAAGAGCTCAACTATCTATCCACGAATGACGAATCTCGTCGAGAAGAGCTTAGGGCTCACGGGGAGCCTGACTAACTCTCTCCAACTGTAAAGCCTTATGGGGAATAACTCACAGCTCGGGGGACCTCGGCTAGCTCGCTCCAAATGAAGAATCTCGTGGGGAAGAGTTTGCAGCTCGTGGGGAGCAGCACTAACTCTCTCCAAATGTAAAGCCATATGGGGAAGAGGTCAGAGCTGGGGGGGACCTCGACTAGCTCTCTCCAAATGAAAAACCTCATGGGGAATTGTTTGGGGCTCGCGTGGAACTTGACTTACTCTCTCCAAGTGTAAAGCCTTATGGGGAAGATCTCGAAGCTCGAAGGAGCTCGGCCAGCTCTGTCCAAATGAAGAATCTCATCGGGAAGAGTTTGGAGCACGTGGGGAGTTGGAGTAACTCTCTTCAAGTATAAAGCCTCTTCGATAAAAGCTCACAGCTTAGAGTAGCTCGACTAGCTATCTAGGAATCAAGAATCTCGTCGGGTAGAGCTGTGGGCTCGCGGGTAACTTAACTAATTCTCCCCAAGTGTAAAGCCTTATGGGGGGGACCTCGGCTGACTCTGTCCAAATGAAGAATCTCGTGGGGAGCTGCACTAACTCTCTCCAAGTGTAAAGCGATATGGGGAAGAGGTCAGAGCTCGGGGGACCTCGGCTAGCTCTCTCAGAATGAAAAACCTCATGGGGAATTGTTTGGGGCTCGTGTGGAACTATGGGGAAGATCTTGATGCTCGAAGGAGCTCGGCCAGCTCTGTCCAAATGAAGAATCTCGTTGGGAAGAGTTTGGAGCTCGCAGGGAGTTGGAGTAACTCTCTTCAAGTATAAAGCCTCTTCGATAAAAGCTCACAGCTTAGAGTAGCTCGACTAGCTATCTAGGAATCAAGAATCTCGTCGGGTAGAGCTGTGGGCTCGCGGGTAACTTGACTAATTCTCCCCAAGTGTAAAGCCTTATGGGGAATTGCTCAGAGCTCGGGGGACCTCGGCTAACTCTGTCCAAATGAAGAATCTCGTGGGGAGCTGCACTAACTCTCTCCAAGTGTAAAGCGATATGGGGAAGAGGTCAGAGCTCGGGGGACCTCGGCTAGCTCTCTCAGAAAGAAAAACCTCATGGGGAATTGTTTGGGGCTCGTGTGGAACTTGACTTACTCTCTCCAAGTGCAAAGCCTTATGGGGAAGATCTTGATGCTCGAAGGAGCTCAGCCAGCTCTGTCCAAATGAAGAATCTCGTTGGGAAGAGTTTGGAGCTCGCAGGGAGTTGGAGTAACTCTCTTCAAGTATAAAGCCTCTTCGATAAAAGCTCACAGCTTAGAAGAGCTCAACTATCTATCCACGAATGACGAATCTCGTCGAGAAGAGCTTAGGGCTCACGGGGAGCCTGACTAACTCTCTCCAACTGTAAAGCCTTATGGGGAATAACTCACAGCTCGGGGGACCTCGGCTAGCTCGCTCCAAATGAAGAATCTCGTGGGGAAGAGTTTGCAGCTCGTGGGGAGCAGCACTAACTCTCTCCAAATGTAAAGCCATATGGGGAAGAGGTCAGAGCTGGGGGGGACCTCGACTAGCTCTCTCCAAATGAAAAACCTCATGGGGAATTGTTTGGGGCTCGCGTGGAACTTGACTTACTCTCTCCAAGTGTAAAGCCTTATGGGGAAGATCTCGAAGCTCGAAGGAGCTCGGCCAGCTCTGTCCAAATGAAGAATCTCATCGGGAAGAGTTTGGAGCACGTGGGGAGTTGGAGTAACTCTCTTCAAGTATAAAGCCTCTTCGATAAAAGCTCGCAGCTTAGAGTAGCTCGACTAGCTATCTAGGAATCAAGAATCTCGTCGGGTAGAGCTGTGGACTCGCGGGCAACTTGACTAATTCTCTCCAAGTGTAAAGCCTTATGGGGGGTACCTCGGCTAACTCTGTCCAAATGAAGAATCTCGTGGGGAGCTGCACTAACTCTCTCCAAGTGTAAAGCGATATGGGGAAGAGGTCAGAGCTCGGGGGACCTCGGCTAGCTCTCTCAGAATGAAAAACCTCATGGGGAATTGTTTGGGGCTCGTGTGGAACTATGGGGAAGATCTTGATGCTCGAAGGAGCTCGGCCAGCTCTGTCCAAATGAAGAATCTCGTTGGGAAGAGTTTGGAGCTCGCAGGGAGTTGGAGTAACGCTCTTCAAGTATAAAGCCTCTTCGATAAAAGCTCACAGCTTAGAGTAGCTCGACTAGCTATCTAGGAATCAAGAATCTCGTCGGGTAGAGCTGTGGGCTCGCGGGTAACTTGACTAATTCTCCCCAAGTGTAAAGCCTTATGGGGAATAGCTCAGAGCTCGGGGGACCTCGGCTAACTCTGTCCAAATGAAGAATCTCGTGGGGAGCTACACTAACTCTCTCCAAGTGTAAAGCGATATGGGGAAGAGGTCAGAGCTCGGGGGACCTCGGCTAGCGCTCTCAGAAAGAAAAACCTCATGGGGAATTGTTTGGGGCTCGTGTGGAACTTGACTTACTCTCTCCAAGTGTAAAGCCTTATGGGGAAGATCTTGATGCTCGAAGGAGCTCAGCCAGCTCTGTCCAAATGAAGAATCTCGTTGGGAAGAGTTTGGAGCTCGCAGGGAGTTGGAGTAACTCTCTTCAAGTATAAAGCCTCTTCGATAAAAGCTCACAGCTTAGAAGAGCTCAACTATCTATCCACGAATGACGAATCTCGTCGAGAAGAGCTTAGGGCTCACGGGGAGCCTGACTAACTCTCTCCAACTGTAAAGCCTTATGGGGAATAACTCACAGCTCGGGGGACCTCGGCTAGCTCGCTCCAAATGAAGAATCTCGTGGGGAAGAGTTTGCAGCTCGTGGGGAGCAGCACTAACTCTCTCCAAATGTAAAGCCATATGGGGAAGAGGTCAGAGCTGGGGGGGACCTCGACTAGCTCTCTCCAAATGAAAAACCTCATGGGGAATTGTTTGGGGCTCGCGTGGAACTTGACTTACTCTCTCCAAGTGTAAAGCCTTATGGGGAAGATCTCGAAGCTCGAAGGAGCTCGGCCAGCTCTGTCCAAATGAAGAATCTCATCGGGAAGAGTTTGGAGCACGTGGGGAGTTGGAGTAACTCTCTTCAAGTATAAAGCCTCTTCGATAAAAGCTCACAGCTTAGAGTAGCTCGACTAGCTATCTAGGAATCAAGAATCTCGTCGGGTAGAGCTGTGGGCTCGCGGGTAACTTAACTAATTCTCCCCAAGTGTAAAGCCTTATGGGGAATAGCTCAAAGCTCGGGGGACCTCGGCTAACTCTGTCCAAATGAAGAATCTCGTGGGGAGCTGCACTAACTCTCTCCAAGTGTAAAGCGATATGGGGAAGAGGTCAGAGCTCGGGGGACCTCGGCTAGCTCTCTCAGAAAGAAAAACCTCATGGGGAATTGTTTGGGGCTCGTGTGGAACTTGACTTACTCTCTCCAAGTGTAAAGCCTTATGGGGAAGATCTTGATGCTCGAAGGAGCTCAGCCAGCTCTGTCCAAATGAAGAATCTCGTTGGGAAGAGTTTGGAGCTCGCAGGGAGTTGGAGTAACTCTCTTCAAGTATAAAGCCTCTTCGATAAAAGCTCACAGCTTAGAAGAGCTCAACTATCTATCCACGAATGACGAATCTCGTCGAGAAGAGCTTAGGGCTCACGGGGAGCTTGACTAACTCTCTCCAACTATAAAGCCTTATGGGGAATAACTCACAGCTCGGGGGACCTCGGCTAGCTCGCTCCAAATGAAGAATCTCGTGGGGAAGAGTTTGCAGCTCGTGGGGAGCAGCACTAACTCTCTCCAAATGTAAAGCCATATGGGGAAGAGGTCAGAGCTGGGGGGGACCTCGACTAGCTCTCTCCAAATGAAAAACCTCATGGGGAATTGTTTGGGGCTCGCGTGGAACTTGACTTACTCTCTCCAAGTGTAAAGCCTTATGGGGAAGATCTCGAAGCTCGAAGGAGCTCGGCCAGCTCTGTCCAAATGAAGAATCTCATCGGGAAGAGTTTGGAGCACGTGGGGAGTTGGAGTAACTCTCTTCAAGTATAAAGCCTCTTCGATAAAAGCTCGCAGCTTAGAGTAGCTCGACTAGCTATCTAGGAATCAAGAATCTCGTTGGGAAGAGTTTGGAGCTCGTAGGGAGTTGGAGTAACTCTCTTCAAGTATAAAGCCTCTTCGATAAAAGCTCACAGCTTAGAAGAGCTCAACTATCTATCCACGAATGACGAATCTCGTCGAGAAGAGCTTAGGGCTCACGGGGAGCCTGACTAACTCTCTCCAACTGTAAAGCCTTATGGGGAATAACTCACAGCTCGGGGGACCTCGGCTAGCTCGCTCCAAATGAAGAATCTCGTGGGGAAGAGTTTGCAGCTCGTGGGGAGCAGCACTAACTCTCTCCAAATGTAAAGCCATATGGGGAAGAGGTCAGAGCTGGGGGGGACCTCGACTAGCTCTCTCCAAATGAAAAACCTCATGGGGAATTGTTTGGGGCTCGCGTGGAACTTGACTTACTCTCTCCAAGTGTAAAGCCTTATGGGGAAGATCTCGAAGCTCGAAGGAGCTCGGCCAGCTCTGTCCAAATGAAGAATCTCGTTGGGAAGAGTTTGGAGCTCGCAGGGAGTTGGAGTAACTCTCTTCAAGTATAAAGCCTCTTCGATAAAAGCTCACAGCTTAGAAGAGCTCAACTATCTATCCACGAATGACGAATCTCGTCGAGAAGAGCTTAGGGCTCACGGGGAGCTTGACTAACTCTCTCCAACTATAAAGCCTTATGGGGAATAACTCACAGCTCGGGGGACCTCGGCTAGCTCGCTCCAAATGAAGAATCTCGTGGGGAAGAGTTTGCAGCTCGTGGGGAGCAGCACTAACTCTCTCCAAATGTAAAGCCATATGGGGAAGAGGTCAGAGCTGGGGGGGACCTCGACTAGCTCTCTCCAAATGAAAAACCTCATGGGGAATTGTTTGGGGCTCGCGTGGAACTTGACTTACTCTCTCCAAGTGTAAAGCCTTATGGGGAAGATCTCGAAGCTCGAAGGAGCTCGGCCAGCTCTGTCCAAATGAAGAATCTCATCGGGAAGAGTTTGGAGCACGTGGGGAGTTGGAGTAACTCTCTTCAAGTATAAAGCCTCTTCGATAAAAGCTCGCAGCTTAGAGTAGCTCGACTAGCTATCTAGGAATCAAGAATCTCGTTGGGAAGAGTTTGGAGCTCGTAGGGAGTTGGAGTAACTCTCTTCAAGTATAAAGCCTCTTCGATAAAAGCTCACAGCTTAGAAGAGCTCAACTATCTATCCACGAATGACGAATCTCGTCGAGAAGAGCTTAGGGCTCACGGGGAGCCTGACTAACTCTCTCCAACTGTAAAGCCTTATGGGGAATAACTCACAGCTCGGGGGACCTCGGCTAGCTCGCTCCAAATGAAGAATCTCGTGGGGAAGAGTTTGCAGCTCGTGGGGAGCAGCACTAACTCTCTCCAAATGTAAAGCCATATGGGGAAGAGGTCAGAGCTGGGGGGGACCTCGACTAGCTCTCTCCAAATGAAAAACCTCATGGGGAATTGTTTGGGGCTCGCGTGGAACTTGACTTACTCTCTCCAAGTGTAAAGCCTTATGGGGAAGATCTCGAAGCTCGAAGGAGCTCGGCCAGCTCTGTCCAAATGAAGAATCTCATCGGGAAGAGTTTGGAGCACGTGGGGAGTTGGAGTAACTCTCTTCAAGTATAAAGCCTCTTCGATAAAAGCTCGCAGCTTAGAGTAGCTCGACTAGCTATCTAGGAATCAAGAATCTCGTCGGGTAGAGCTGTGGACTCGCAGGCAACTTGACTAATTCTCTCCAAGTGTAAAGCCTTATGGGGGGACCTCGGCTAACTCTGTCCAAATGAAGAATCTCGTGGGGAGCTGCACTAACTCTCTCCAAGTGTAAAGCGATATGGGAAAGAGGTCAGAGCTCGGGGGACCTCGGCTAGCTCTCTCAGAATGAAAAACCTCATGGGGAATTGTTTGGGGCCCGTGTGGAACTATGGGGAAGATCTTGATGCTCGAAGGAGCTCGGCCAGCTCTGTCCAAATGAAGAATCTCGTTGGGAAGAGTTTGGAGCTCGCAGGGAGTTGGAGTAACTCTCTTCAAGTATAAAGCCTCTTCGATAAAAGCTCACAGCTTAGAGTAGCTCGACTAGCTATCTAGGAATCAAGAATCTCATCGGGTAGAGCTGTGGGCTCGCGGGTAACTTTGACTAATTCTCCCCAAGTGTAAAGCCTTATGGGGAATAGCTCAGAGCTCGGGAGACCTTGGCTAACTCTGTCCAAATGAAGAATCTCGTGGGGAGCTGCACAAACTCTCTCCAAGTGTAAAGCGATATGGGGAAGAGGTCAGAGCTCGGGGGACCTCGGCTAGCTCTCTCAGAAAGAAAAACCTCATGGGGAATTATTTGGGGCTCGTGTCGAACTTGACTTACTCTCTCCAAGTGTAAAGCCTTATGGGGAAGATCTTGATGCTCGAAGGAGCTCAGCCAGCTCTGTCCAAATGAAGAATCTCGTTGGGAAGAGTTTGGAGCTCGCAGGGAGTTGGAGTAACTCTCTTCAAGTATAAAGCCTCTTCGATAAAAGCTCACAGATTAGAAGAGCTCAACTATCTATCCACGAATGACGAATCTCGTCGAGAAGAGCTTAGGGCTCACGGGGAGCTTGACTAACTCTCTCCAACTGTAAAGCCTTATGGGGAATAACTCACAGCTCGGGGGACCTCGGCTAGCTCGCTCCAAATGAAGAATCTTGTGGGGAAGAGTTTGCAGCTCGTGGGGAGCAGCACTAACTCTCTCCAAATGTAAAGCCATATGGGGAAGAGGTCAGAGCTGGGGGGGACCTCGACTAGCTCTCTCCAAATGAAAAACCTCATGGGGAATTGTTTGGGGCTCGCGTGGAACTTGACTTACTCTCTCCAAGTGTAAAGCCTTATGGGGAAGATCTCGAAGCTCGAAGGAGCTCGGCCAGCTCTGTCCAAATGAAGAATCTCATCGGGAAGAGTTTGGAGCACGTGGGGAGTTGGAGTAACTCTCTTCAAGTATAAAGCCTCTTCGATAAAAACTCGCAGCTTAGAGTAGCTCGACTAGCTATCTAGGAATCAAGAATCTCGTCGGGTAGATCTGTGGGCTCGCGGGTAACTTTGACTAATTCTCCCCAAGTGTAAAGCCTTATGGGGAATAGCTCAGAGCTCGGGGGACCTCGGCTAACTCTGTCCAAATGAAGAATCTCGTGGGGAGCTGCACTAACTCTCTCCAAGTGTAAAGCGATATGGGGAAGAGGTCAGAGCTCGGGGGACCTCGGCTAGCTCTCTCAGAAAGAAAAACCTCATGGGGAATTGTTTGGGGCTCGTGTGGAACTTGACTTACTCTCTCCAAGTGTAAAGCCTTATGGGGAAGATCTTGATGCTCGAAGGAGCTCAGCCAGCTCTGTCCAAATGAAGAATCTCGTTGGGAAGAGTTTGGAGCTCGCAGGGAGTTGGAGTAACTCTCTTCAAGTATAAAGCCTCTTCGATAAAAGCTCACAGCTTAGAAGAGCTCAACTATCTATCCACGAATGACGAATCTCGTCGAGAAGAGCTTAGGGCTCACGGGGAGCTTGACTAACTCTCTCCAACTATAAAGCCTTATGGGGAATAACTCACAGCTCGGGGGACCTCGGCTAGCTCGCTCCAAATGAAGAATCTCGTGGGGAAGAGTTTGCAGCTCGTGGGGAGCAGCACTAACTCTCTCCAAATGTAAAGCCATATGGGGAAGAGGTCAGAGCTGGGGGGGACCTCGACTAGCTCTCTCCAAATGAAAAACCTCATGGGGAATTGTTTGGGGCTCGCGTGGAACTTGACTTACTCTCTCCAAGTGTAAAGCCTTATGGGGAAGATCTCGAAGCTCGAAGGAGCTCGGCCAGCTCTGTCCAAATGAAGAATCTCATCGGGAAGAGTTTGGAGCACGTGGGGAGTTGGAGTAACTCTCTTCAAGTATAAAGCCTCTTCGATAAAAGCTCGCAGCTTAGAGTAGCTCGACTAGCTATCTAGGAATCAAGAATCTCGTCGGGTAGAGCTGTGGACTCGCAGGCAACTTGACTAATTCTCTCCAAGTGTAAAGCCTTATGGGGGGACCTCGGCTAACTCTGTCCAAATGAAGAATCTCGTAGGGAGCTGCACTAACTCTCTCCAAGTGTAAAGCGATATGGGGAAGAGGTCAGAGCTCGGGGGACCTCGGCTAGGTCTCTTAGAATGAAAAACCTCATGGGGAATTGTTTGGGGCCCGTGTGGAACTATGGGGAAGATCTTGATGCTCGAAGGAGCTCGGCAAGCTCTGTCCAAATGAAGAATCTCGTTGGGAAGAGTTTGGAGCTCGCAGGGAGTTGGAGTAACTCTCTTCAAGTATAAAGCCTCTTCGATAAAAGCTCACAGCTTAGAGTAGCTCGACTAGCTATCTAGGAATCAAGAATCTCATCGGGTAGAGCTGTGGGCTCGCGGGTAACTTTGACTAATTCTCCCCAAGTGTAAAGCCTTATGGGGAATCGCTCAGAGCTCGGGGGACCTCGGCTAACTCTGTCCAAATGAAGAATCTCGTGGGGAGCTGCACTAACTCTCTCCAAGTGTAAAGCGATATGGGGAAGAGGTCAGAGCTCGGGGGACCTCGGCTAGCTCTCTCAGAAAGAAAAACCTCATGGGGAATTGTTTGGGGCTCGTGTCGAACTTGACTTACTCTCTCCGAGTGTAAAGCCTTATAGGGAAGATCTTGATGCTCGAAGGAGCTCAGCCAGCTCTGTCCAAATAAAGAATCTCGTTGGGAAGAGTTTGGAGCTCGCAGGGAGTTGGAGTAACTCTCTTCAAGTATAAAGCCTCTTCGATAAAAGCTCACAGCTTAGAAGAGCTCAACTATATATCCACGAATGACGAATCTCGTCGAGAAGAGCTTAGGGCTCACGGGGAGCTTGACTAACTCTCTCCAACTGTAAAGCCTTATGGGGAATAACTCACAGCTCGGGGGACCTCGGCTAGCTCGCTCCAAATGAAGAATCTCGTGGGGAAGAGTTTGCAGCTCGTGGGGAGCAGCACTAACTCTCTCCAAATGTAAAGCCATATGGGGAAGAGGTCAGAGCTGGGGGGGACCTCGACTAGCTCTCTCCAAATGAAAAACCTCATGGGGAATTGTTTGGGGCTCGCGTGGAACTTGACTTACTCTCTCCAAGTGTAAAGCCTTATGGGGAAGATCTCGAAGCTCGAAGGAGCTCGGCCAGCTCTGTCCAAATGAAGAATCTCATCGGGAAGAGTTTGGAGCACGTGGGGAGTTGGAGTAACTCTCTTCAAGTATAAAGCCTCTTCGATAAAAGCTCGCAGCTTAGAGTAGCTCGACTAGCTATCTAGGAATCAAGAATCTCGTCGGGTAGAGCTGTGGACTCGCGGGCAACTTGACTAATTCTCTCCAAGTGTAAAGCCTTATGGGGGGGACCTCGGCTAACTCTGTCCAAATGAAGAATCTCGTGGGGAGCTGCACTAACTCTCTCCAAGTGTAAAGCGATATGGGGAAGAGGTCAGAGCTCGGGGGACCTCGGCTAGCTCTCTCAGAATGAAAAACCTCATGGGGAATTGTTTGGGGCTCGTGTGGAACTATCGGGAAGATCTTGATGCTCGAAGGAGCTCGGCCAGCTCTGTCCAAATGAAGAATCTCGTTGGGAAGAGTTTGGAGCTCGCAGGGAGTTGGAGTAACTCTCTTCAAGTATAAAGCCTCTTCGATAAAAGCTCACAGCTTAGAGTAGCTCGACTAGCTATCTAGGAATCAAGAATCTCGTCGGGTAGAGCTGTGGGCTCGCGGGTAACTTGACTAATTCTCCCCAAGTGTAAAGCCTTATGGGGAATAGCTCAGAGCTCGGGGGACCTCGGCTAACTCTGTCCAAATGAAGAATCTCGTGGGGAGCTGCACTAACTCTCCCCAAGTGTAAAGCGATATGGGGAAGAGGTCAGAGCTCGGGGGACCTCGGCTAGCTCTCTCAGAAAGAAAAACCTCATGGGGAATTGTTTGGGGCTCGTGTGGAACTTGACTTACTCTCTCCAAGTGTAAAGCCTTATGGGGAAGATCTTGATGCTCGAAGGAGCTCAGCCAGCTCTGTCCAAATGAAGAATCTCGTTGGGAAGAGTTTGGAGCTCACAGGGAGTTGGAGTAACTCTCTTCAAGTATAAAGCCTCTTCGATAAAAGCTCACAGCTTAGAAGAGCTCAACTATCTATCCACGAATGACGAATCTCGTCGAGAAGAGCTTAGGGCTCACGGGGAGCTTGACTAACTCTCTCCAACTGTAAAGCCTTATGGGGAATAACTCACAGCTCGGGGGACCTCGGCTAGCTCGCTCCAAATGAAGAATCTCGTGGGGAAGAGTTTGCAGCTCGTGGGGAGCAGCACTAACTCTCTCCAAATGTAAAGCCATATGGGGAAGAGGTCAGAGCTGGGGGGGACCTCGACTAGCTCTCTCCAAATGAAAAACCTCATGGGGAATTGTTTGGGGCTCGCGTGGAACTTGACTTACTCTCTCCAAGTGTAAAGCCTTATGGGGAAGATCTCGAAGCTCGAAGGAGCTCGGCCAGCTCTGTCCAAATGAAGAATCTCATCGGGAAGAGTTTGGAGCACGTGGGGAGTTGGAGTAACTCTCTTCAAGTACAAAGCCTCTTCGATAAAAGCTCGCAGCTTAGAGTAGCTCGACTAGCAATCTAGGAATCAAGAATCTCGTCGGGTAGAGCTGTGGACTCGCGGGCAACTTGACTAATTCTCTCCAAGTGTAAAGCCTTATGGGGGGGACCTCGGCTAACTCTGTCCAAATGAAGAATCTCGTGGGGAGCTGCACTAACTCTCTCCAAGTGTAAAGCGATATGGGGAAGAGGTCAGAGCTCGGGGGACCTCGGCTAGCTCTCTCAGAATGAAAAACCTCATGGGGAATTGTTTGGGGCTCGTGTGGAACTATGGGGAAGATCTTGATGCTCGAAGGAGCTCGGCCAGCTCTGTCCAAATGAAGAATCTCGTTGGGAAGAGTTTGGAGCTCGCAGGGAGTTGGAGTAACTCTCTTCAAGTATAAAGCCTCTTCGATAAAAGCTCACAGCTTAGAGTAGCTCGACTAGCTATCTAGGAATCAAGAATCTCGTCGGGTAGAGCTGTGGGCTCGCGGGTAACTTGACTAATTCTCCCCAAGTGTAAAGCCTTATGGGGAATAGCTCAGAGCTCGGGGGACCTCGGCTAACTCTGTCCAAATGAAGAATCTCGTGGGGAGCTGCACTAACTCTCTCCAAGTGTAAAGCGATATGGGGAAGAGGTCAGAGCTCGGGGGACCTCGGCTAGCTCTCTCAGAAAGAAAAACCTCATGGGGAATTGTTTGGGGCTCGTGTGGAACTTGACTTACTCTCTCCAAGTGTAAAGCCTTATGGGGAAGATCTTGATGCTCGAAGGAGCTCAGCCAGCTCTGTCCAAATGAAGAATCTCGTTGGGAAGAGTTTGGAGCTCGCAGGGAGTTGGAGTAACTCTCTTCAAGTATAAAGCCTCTTCGATAAAAGCTCACAGCTTAGAAGAGCTCAACTATCTATCCACGAATGACGAATCTCGTCGAGAAGAGCTTAGGGCTCACGGGGAGCTTGACTAACTCTCTCCAACTGTAAAGCCTTATGGGGAATAACTCACAGCTCGGGGGACCTCGGCTAGCTCGCTCCAAATGAAGAATCTCGTGGGGAAGAGTTTGCAGCTCGTGGGGAGCAGCACTAACTCTCTCCAAATGTAAAGCCATATGGGGAAGAGGTCAGAGCTGGGGGGGACCTCGACTAGCTCTCTCCAAATGAAAAACCTCATGGGGAATTGTTTGGGGCTCGCGTGGAACTTGACTTACTCTCTCCAAGTGTAAAGCCTTATGGGGAAGATCTCGAAGCTCGAAGGAGCTCGGCCATCTCTGTCCAAATGAAGAATCTCATCGGGAAGAGTTTGGAGCACGTGGGGAGTTAGAGTAACTCTCTTCAAGTATAAAGCCTCTTCGATAAAAGCTCGCAGCTTAGAGTAGCTCGACTAGCTATCTAGGAATCAAGAATCTCGTCGGGTAGAGCTGTGGACTCGCGGGCAACTTGACTAATTCTCTCCAAGTGTAAAGCCTTATGGGGGGGACCTCGGCTAACTCTGTCCAAATGAAGAATCTCGTGGGGAGCTGCACTAACTCTCTCCAAGTGTAAAGCGATATGGGGAAGAGGTCAGAGCTCGGGGGACCTCGGCTAGGTCTCTCAGAATGAAAAACCTCATGGGGAATTGTTTGGGGCTCGTGTGGAACTATGGGGAAGATCTTGATGCTCGAAGGAGCTCGGCCAGCTCTGTCCAAATGAAGAATCTCGTTGGGAAGAGTTTGGAGCTCGCAGGGAGTTGGAGTAACTCTCTTCAAGTATAAAGCCTCTTCGATAAAAGCT
>BRYE01000003.1:17618556-17626056 GCA_030159115.1 Actinidia arguta var. hypoleuca | reverse complement strand
GAGTTTGGAGCTCGCAGGGAGTTGGAGTAACTCTCTTCAAGTATAAAGCCTCTTCGATAAAAGCTCACAGCTTAGAAGAGCTCAACTATCTATCCACGAATGACGAATCTCGTCGAGAAGAGCTTAGGGCTCACGGGGAGCTTGACTAACTCTCTTCAACTGTAAAGCCTTATGGGGAATAACTCACAGCTCGGGGGACCTCGGCTAGCTCGCTCCAAATGAAGAATCTCGTGGGGAAGAGTTTGCAGCTCGTGGGGACCAGCACTAACTCTCTCCAAATGTAAAGCCATATGGGGAAGAGGTCAGAGCTCGGGGGGACCTCGACTAGCTCTCTCTAAATGAAAAACCTCATGGGGAATTGTTTGGGGCTCGCGTGGAACTTGACTTACTCTCTCCAAGTGTAAAGCCTTATGGGGAAGATCTCGAAGCTCGAAGGAGCTCGGCCAGCTCTGTCCAAATGAAGAATCTCATCGGGAAGAGTTTGGAGCACGTGGGGAGTTGGAGTAACTCTCTTCAAGTACAAAGCCTCTTCGATAAAAGCTCGCAGCTTAGAGTAGCTCGACTAGCTAACTAGGAATCAAGAATCTCGTCGGGTAGAGCTGTGGACTCGCGGGCAACTTGACTAATTCTCTCCAAGTGTAAAGCCTTATGGGGGGGACCTCGGCTAACTCTGTCCAAATGAAGAATATCGTGGGGAGCTGCACTAACTCTCTCCAAGTGTAAAGCGATATGGGGAAGAGGTTAGAGCTCGGGGGACCTCGGCTAGCTCTCTCAGAATGAAAAACCTCATGGGGAATTGTTTGGGGCTCGTGTGGAACTATGGGGAAGATCTTGATGCTCGAAGGAGCTCGGCCAGCTCTGTCCAAATGAAGAATCTCGTTGGGAAGAGTTTGGAGCTCGCAGGGAGTTGGAGTAACTCTCTTCAAGTATAAAGCCTCTTCGATAAAAGCTCACAGCTTAGAAGAGCTCAACTATCTATCCACGAATGACGAATCTCGTCGAGAAGAGCTTAGGGCTCACGGGGAGCTTGACTAACTCTCTCCAACTGTAAAGCCTTATGGGGAATAACTCACAGCTCGGGGGACCTCGGCTAGCTCGCTCCAAATGAAGAATCTCGTGGGGAAGAGTTTGCAGCTCGTGGGGAGCAGCACTAACTCTCTCCAAATGTAAAGCCATATGGGGAAGAGGTCAGAGCTGGGGGGGACCTCGACTAGCTCTCTCCAAATGAAAAACCTCATGGGGAATTGTTTGGGGCTCGCGTGGAACTTGACTTACTCTCTCCAAGTGTAAAGCCTTATGGGGAAGATCTCGAAGCTCGAAGGAGCTCGGCCAGCTCTGTCCAAATGAAGAATCTCATCGGGAAGAGTTTGGAGCACGTGGGGAGTTGGAGTAACTCTCTTCAAGTATAAAGCCTCTTCGATAAAAGCTCGCAGCTTAGAGTAGCTCGACTAGCTATCTAGGAATCAAGAATCTCGTCGGGTAGAGCTGTGGACTCGCGGGCAACTTGACTAATTCTCTCCAAGTGTAAAGCCTTATGGGGGGGGACCTCGGCTAACTCTGTCCAAATGAAGAATCTCGTGGGGAGCTGCACTAACTCTCTCCAAGTGTAAAGCGATATGGGGAAGAGGTCAGAGCTCGGGGGACCTCGGCTAGCTCTCTCAGAATGAAAAACCTCATGGGGAATTGTTTGGGGCTCGTGTGGAACTATGGGGAAGATCTTGATGCTCGAAGGAGCTCGGCCAGCTCTGTCCAAATGAAAAATCTCGTTGGGAAGAGTTTGGAGCTCGCAGGGAGTTGGAGTAACTCTCTTCAAGTATAAAGCCTCTTCGATAAAAGCTCACAGCTTAGACTAGCTCGACTAGCTATCTAGGAATCAAGAATCTCGTGGGGTAGAGCTGTGGGCTCGCGGGTAACTTGACTTATTCTCTCCAAGTGTAAAGCCTTATGGGGAATAGCTCAGAGCTCGGGGGACCTCGGCTAGCTCGCTCCAAATGAAGAATCTCGTGGGGAAGAGTTTGCAGCTCGTGGGGAGCAGCACTAACTCTCTCCAAATGTAAAGCCATATGGGGAAGAGGTCAGAGCTCGGGGGGACCTCGACTAGCTCTCTCCAAATGAAAAACCTCATGGGGAATTGTTTGGGGCTCGCGTGGAACTTGACTTACTCTCTCCAAGTGTAAAGCCTTATGGGGAAGATCTCGAAGCTCGAAGGAGCTCGGCCAGCTCTGTCCAAATGAAGAATCTCATCGGGAAGAGTTTGGAGCACGTGGGGAGTTGGAGTAACTCTCTTCAAGTACAAAGCCTCTTCGATAAAAGCTCGCAGCTTAGAGTAGCTCGACTAGCTATCTAGGAATCAAGAATCTCGTCGGGTAGAGCTGTGGACTCGCGGGCAACTTGACTAATTCTCTCCAAGTGTAAAGCCTTATGGGGGGGACCTCGGCTAACTCTGTCCAAATGAAGAATCTCGTGGGGAGCTGCACTAACTCTCTCCAAGTGTAAAGCGATATGGGGAAGAGGTCAGAGCTCGGGGGACCTCGGCTAGCTCTCTCAGAATGAAAAACCTCATGGGGAATTGTTTGGGGCTCGTGTGGAACTATGGGGAAGATCTTGATGCTCGAAGGAGCTCGGCCAGCTCTGTCCAAATGAAGAATCTCGTTGGCAAGAGTTTGGAGCTCGCAGGGAGTTGGAGTAACTCTCTTCAAGTATAAAGCCTCTTCGATAAAAGCTCACAGCTTAGAGTAGCTCGACTAGCTATCTAGGAATCAAGAATCTCGTCGGGTAGAGCTGTGGGCTCGCGGGTAACTTGACTAATTCTCCCCAAGTGTAAAGCCTTATGGGGAATAGCTCAGAGCTCGGGGGACCTCGGCTAACTCTGTCCAAATGAAGAATCTCGTGGGGAGCTGCACTAACTCTCTCCAAGTGTAAAGCGATATGGGGAAGAGGTCAGAGCTCGGGGGACCTCGGCTAGCTCTCTCAGAAAGAAAAACCTCATGGGGAATTGTTTGGGGCTCGTGTGGAACTTGACTTACTCTCTCCAAGTGTAAAGCCTTATGGGGAAGATCTTGATGCTCGAAGGAGCTCAGCCAGCTCTGTCCAAATGAAGAATCTCGTTGGGAAGAGTTTGGAGCTCGCAGGGAGTTGGAGTAACTCTCTTCAAGTATAAAGCCTCTTCGATAAAAGCTCACAGCTTAGAAGAGCTCAACTATCTATCCACGAATGACGAATCTCGTCGAGAAGAGCTTAGGGCTCACGGGGAGCTTGACTAACTCTCTCCAACTGTAAATCCTTATGGGGAATAACTCACAGCTCGGGGGACCTCGGCTAGCTCGCTCCAAATGAAGAATCTCGTGGGGAAGAGGTCAGAGCTGGGGGGGACCTCGACTAGCTCTCTCCAAATGAAAAACCTCATGGGGAATTGTTTGGGGCTCGCGTGGAACTTGACTTACTCTCTCCAAGTGTAAAGCCTTATGGGGAAGATCTCGAAGCTCGAAGGAGCTCGGCCAGCTCTGTCCAAATGAAGAATCTCATCGGGAAGAGTTTGGAGCACGTGGGGAGTTGGAGTAACTCTCTTCAAGTACAAAGCCTCTTCGATAAAAGCTCGCAGCTTAGAGTAGCTCGACTAGCTATCTAGGAATCAAGAATCTCGTCGGGTAGAGCTGTGGACTCGCGGGCAACTTGACTAATTCTCTCCAAGTGTAAAGCCTTATGGGGGGGACCTCGGCTAACTCTGTCCAAATGAAGAATCTCGTGGGGAGCTGCACTAACTCTCTCCAAGTGTAAAGCGATATGGGGAAGAGGTCAGAGCTCGGGGGACCTCGGCTAGCTCTCTCAAAAAGAAAAACCTCATGGGGAATTGTTTGGGGCTCGTGTGGAACTTGACTTACTCTCTCCAAGTGTAAAGCCTTATGGGGAAGATCTTGATGCTCGAAGGAGCTCAGCCAGCTCTGTCCAAATGAAGAATCTCGTTGGGAAGAGTTTGGAGCTCGCAGGGAGTTGGAGTAACTCTCTTCAAGTATAAAGCCTCTTCGATAAAAGCTCACAGCTTAGAAGAGCTCAACTATCTATCCACGAATGACGAATCTCGTCGAGAAGAGCTTAGGGCTCACGGGGAGCTTGACTAACTCTCTCCAACTATAAAGCCTTATGGGGAATAACTCACAGCTCGGGGGACCTCGGCTAGCTCGCTCCAAATGAAGAATCTCGTGGGGAAGAGGTCAGAGCTGGGGGGGACCTCGACTAGCTCTCTCCAAATGAAAAACCTCATGGGGAATTGTTTGGGGCTCGCGTGGAACTTGACTTACTCTCTCCAAGTGTAAAGCCTTATGGGGAAGATCTCGAAGCTCGAAGGAGCTCGGCCAGCTCTGTCCAAATGAAGAATCTCATCGGGAAGAGGTTGGAGCACGTGGGGAGTTGGAGTAACTCTCTTCAAGTACAAAGCCTCTTCGATAAAAGCTCGCAGCTTAGAGTAGCTCGACTAGCTATCTAGGAATCAAGAATCTCGTCGGGTAGAGCTGTGGACTCGCGGGCAACTTGACTAATTCTCTCCAAGTGTAAAGCCTTATGGGGGGGACCTCGGCTAACTCTGTCCAAATGAAGAATCTCGTGGGGAGCTGCACTAACTCTCTCCAAGTGTAAAGCGATATGGGGAAGAGGTCAGAGCTCGGGGGACCTCGGCTAGCTCTCTCAGAATGAAAAACCTCATGGGGAATTGTTTGGGGCTCGTGTGGAACTATGGGGAAGATCTTGATGCTCGAAGGAGCTCGGCCAGCTCTGTCCAAATGAAGAATCTCGTTGGGAAGAGTTTGGAGCTCGCAGGGAGTTGGAGTAACTCTCTTCAAGTATAAAGCCTCTTCGATAAAAGCTCACAGCTTAGAGTAGCTCGACTAGCTATCTAGGAATCAAGAATCTCGTCGGGTAGAGCTGTGGGCTCGCGGGTAACTTGACTAATTCTCCCCAAGTGTAAAGCCTTATGGGGAATAGCTCAGAGCTCGGGGGACCTCGGCTAACTCTGTCCAAATGAAGAATCTCGTGGGGAGCTGCACTAACTCTCTCCAAGTGTAAAGCGATATGGGGAAGAGGTCAGAGCTGGGGGGACCTCGGCTAGCTCTCTCAGAAAGAAAAACCTCATGGGGAATTGTTTGGGGCTTGTGTGGAACTTGACTTACTCTCTCCAAGTGTAAAGCCTTATGGGGAAGATCTTGATGCTCGAAGGAGCTCAGCCAGCTCTGTCCAAATGAAGAATCTCGTTGGGAAGAGTTTGGAGCTCGCAGGGAGTTGGAGTAACTCTCTTCAAGTATAAAGCCTCTTCGATAAAAGCTCACAGCTTAGAAGAGCTCAACTATCTATCCACGAATGACGAATCTCGTCGAGAAGAGCTTAGGGCTCACGGGGAGCTTGACTAACTCTCTCCAACTGTAAAGCCTTATGGGGATTAACTCACAGCTCGGGGGACCTCGGCTAGCTCGCTCCAAATGAAGAATCTCGTGGGGAAGAGGTCAGAGCTGGGGGGGACCTCGACTAGCTCTCTCCAAATGAAAAACCTCATGGGGAATTGTTTGGGGCTCGCGTGGAACTTGACTTACTCTCTCCAAGTGTAAAGCGTTATGGGGAAGATCTCGAAGCTCGAAGGAGCTCGGCCAGCTCTGTCCAAATGAAGAATCTCATCGGGAAGAGTTTGGAGCACGTGGGGAGTTGGAGTAACTCTCTTCAAGTACAAAGCCTCTTCGATAAAAGCTCGCAGCTTAGAGTAGCTCGACTAGCTATCTAGGAATCAAAAATCTCGTCGGGTAGAGCTGTGGACTCGCGGGCAACTTGACTAATTCTCTCCAAGTGTAAAGCCTTATGGGGGGGACCTCGGCTAACTCTGTCCAAATGAAGAATCTCGTGGGGAGCTGCACTAACTCTCTCCAAGTGTAAAGCGATATGGGGAAGAGGTCAGAGCTCGGGGGACCTCGGCTAGCTCTCTCAGAATGAAAAACCTCATGGGGAATTGTTTGGGGCTCGTGTGGAACTATGGGGAAGATCTTGATGCTCGAAGGAGCTCGGCCAGCTCTGTCCAAATGAAGAATCTCGCTGGGAAGAGTTTGGAGCTCGCAGGGAGTTGGAGTAACTCTCTTCAAGTATAAAGCCTCTTCGATAAAAGCTCACAGCTTAGAGTAGCTCGACTAGCTATCTAGGAATCAAGAATCTCGTCGGGTAGAGCTGTGGGCTCGCGGGTAACTTGACTAATTCTCCCCAAGTGTAAAGCCTTATGGGGAATAGCTCAGAGCTCGGGGGACCTCGGCTAACTCTGTCCAAATGAAGAATCTCGTGGGGAGCTGCACTAACTCTCTCCAAGTGTAAAGCGATATGGGGAAGAGGTCAGAGCTCGGGGGACCTCGGCTAGCTCTCTCAGAAAGAAAAACCTCATGGGGAATTGTTTGGGGCTCGTGTGGAACTTGACTTACTCTCTCCAAGTGTAAAGCCTTATGGGGAAGATCTTGATGCTCGAAGGAGCTCAGCCAGCTCTGTCCAAATGAAGAATCTCGTTGGGAAGAGTTTGGAGCTCGCAGGGAGTTGGAGTAACTCTCTTAAAGTATAAAGCCTCTTCGATAAAAGCTCACAGCTTAGAAGAGCTCAACTATCTATCCACGAATGACGAATCTCGTCGAGAAGAGCTTAGGGCTCACGGGGAGCTTGACTAACTCTCTCCAACTGTAAAGCCTTATGGGGAATAACTCACAGCTCGGGGGACCTCGGCTAGCTCGCTCCAAATGAAGAATCTCGTGGGGAAGAGTTTGCAGCTCGTGGGGAGCAGAACTAACTCTCTCCAAATGTAAAGCCATATGGGGAAGAGGTCAGAGCTGGGGGGGACCTCGACTAGCTCTCTCCAAATGAAAAACCTCATGGGGAATTGTTTGGGGCTTGCGTGGTACTTGACTTACTCTCTCCAAGTGTAAAGCCTTATGGGGAAGATCTCGAAGCTCGAAGGAGCTCGGCCAGCTCTGTCCAAATGAAGAATCTCATCGGGAAGAGTTTGGAGCACGTGGGGAGTTGGAGTAACTCTCTTCAAGTATAAAGCCTCTTCGATAAAAGCTCGCAGCTTAGAGTAGCTCGACTAGCAATCTAGGAATCAAGAATCTCGTCGGGGAGAGCTGTGGACTCGCGGGCAACTTGACTAATTCTCTCCAAGTGTAAAGCCTTATGGGGGGGACCTCGGCTAACTCTGTCCAAATGAAGAATCTCGTGAGGAGCTGCACTAACTCTCTCCAAGTGTAAAGCGATATGGGGAAGAGGTCAGAGCTCGGGGGACCTCGGCTAGCTCTCTCAAAATGAAAAACCTCATGGGGAATTGTTTGGGGCTCGTGTGGAACTATGGGGAAGATCTTGATGCTCGAAGGAGCTCGGCCAGCTCTGTCCAAATGAAGAATCTCGTTGGGAAGAGTTTGGAGCTCGCAGGGAGTTGGAGTAACTCTCTTCAAGTATAAAGCCTCTTCGATAAAAGCTCACAGCTTAGAGTAGCTC
>BRYE01000003.1:17598556-17611056 GCA_030159115.1 Actinidia arguta var. hypoleuca | reverse complement strand
ATCTCGTCGGGTAGAGCTGTGGACTCGCGGGCAACTTGACTAATTCTCTCCAAGTGTAAAGCCTTATGGGGGGGACCTCGGCTAACTCTGTCCAAATGAAGAATCTCGTGGGGAGCTGCACTAACTCTCTCCAAGTGTAAAGCGATATGGGGAAGAGGTCAGAGCTCGGGGGACCTCGGCTAGCTCTCTCAGAATGAAAAACCTCATGGGGAATTGTTTGGGGCTCGTGTGGAACTATGGGGAAGATCTTGATGCTCGAAGGAGCTCGGCCAGCTCTGTCCAAATGAAGAATCTCGTTGGGAAGAGTTTGGAGCTCGCAGGGAGTTGGAGTAACTCTCTTCAAGTATAAAGCCTCTTCGATAAAAGCTCACAGCTTAGAGTAGCTCGACTAGCTATCTAGGAATCAAGAATCTCGTCGGGTAGAGCTGTGGGCTCGCGGGTAACTTGACTAATTCTCCCCAAGTGTAAAGCCTTATGGGGAATAGCTCAGAGCTCGGGGGACCTCGGCTAACTCTGTCCAAATGAAGAATCTCGTGGGGAGCTGCACTAACTCTCTCCAAGTGTAAAGCGATATGGGGAAGAGGTCAGAGCTCGGGGGACCTCGGCTAGCTCTCTCAGAAAGAAAAACCTCATGGGGAATTGTTTGGGGCTCGTGTGGAACTTGACTTACTCTCTCCAAGTGTAAAGCCTTATGGGGAAGATCTTGATGCTCGAAGGAGCTCAGCCAGCTCTGTCCAAATGAAGAATCTCGTTGGGAAGAGTTTGGAGGTCGCAGGGAGTTGGAGTAACTCTCTTCAAGTATAAAGCCTCTTCGATAAAAGCTCACAGCTTAGAAGAGCTCAACTATCTATCCACGAATGACGAATCTCGTCGAGAAGAGCTTAGGGCTCACGGGGAGCTTGACTAACTCTCTCCAACTGTAAAGCCTTATGGGGAATAACTCACAGCTCGGGGGACCTCGGCTAGCTCGCTCCAAATGAAGAATCTCGTGGGGAAGAGTTTGCAGCTCGTGGGGAGCAGCACTAACTCTCTCCAAATGTAAAGCCATATGGGGAAGAGGTCAGAGCTGGGGGGGACCTCGACTAGCTCTCTCCAAATGAAAAACCTCATGGGGAATTGTTTGGGGCTCGCGTGGAACTTGACTTACTCTCTCCAAGTGTAAAGCCTTATGGGGAAGATCTCGAAGCTCGAAGGAGCTCGGCCAGCTCTGTCCAAATGAAGAATCTCATCGGGAAGAGTTTGGAGCACGTGGGGAGTTGGAGTAACTCTCTTCAAGTATAAAGCCTCTTCGATAAAAGCTCGCAGCTTAGAGTAGCTCGACTAGCTATCTAGGAATCAAGAATCTCGTCGGGTAGAGCTGTGGACTCGCGGGCAACTTGACTAATTCTCTCCAAGTGTAAAGCCTTATGGGGGGGACCTCGGCTAACTCTGTCCAAATGAAGAATCTCGTGGGGAGCTGCACTAACTCTCTCCAAGTGTAAAGCGATATGGGGAAGAGGTCAGAGCTCGGGGGACCTCGGCTAGCTCTCTCAGAATGAAAAACCTCATGGGGAATTGTTTGGGGCTCGTGTGGAACTATGGGGAAGATCTTGATGCTCGAAGGAGCTCGGCCAGCTCTGTCCAAATGAAGAATCTCGTTGGGAAGAGTTTGGAGCTCGCAGGGAGTTGGAGTAACTCTCTTCAAGTATAAAGCCTCTTCGATAAAAGCTCACAGCTCAGAGTAGCTCGACTAGCTATCTAGGAATCAAGAATCTCGTCGGGTAGAGCTGTGGGCTCGCGGGTAACTTGACTAATTCTCCCCAAGCGTAAAGCCTTATGGGGAATAGCTCAGAGCTCGGGGGACCTCGGCTAACTCTGTCCAAATGAAGAATCTCGTGGGGAGCTGCACTAACTCTCTCCAAGTGTAAAGCGATATGGGGAAGAGGTCAGAGCTCGGGGGACCTCGGCTAGCTCTCTCAGAAAGAAAAACCTCATGGGGAATTGTTTGGGGCTCGTGTGGAACTTGACTTACTCTCTCCAAGTGTAAAGCCTTATGGGGAAGATCTTGATGCTCGAAGGAGCTCAGCCAGCTCTGTCCAAATGAAGAATCTCGTTGGGAAGAGTTTGGAGCTCGCAGGGAGTTGGAGTAACTCTCTTCAAGTATAAAGCCTCTTCGATAAAAGCTCACAGCTTAGAAGAGCTCAACTATCTATCCACGAATGACGAATCTCGTCGAGAAGAGCTTAGGGCTCACGGGGAGCTTGACTAACTCTCTCCAACTGTAAAGCCTTATGGGGAATAACTCACAGCTCGGGGGACCTCGGCTAGCTCGCTCCAAATGAAGAATCTCGTGGGGAAGAGTTTGCAGCTCGTGGGGAGCAGCACTAACACTCTCCAAATGTAAAGCCATATGGGGAAGAGGTCAGAGCTGGGGGGGACCTCGACTAGCTCTCTCCAAATGAAAAACCTCATGGGGAATTGTTTGGGGCTCGCGTGGAACTTGACTTACTCTCTCCAAGTGTAAAGCCTTATGGGGAAGATCTCGAAGCTCGAAGGAGCTCGGCCAGCTCTGTCCAAATGAAGAATCTCATCGGGAAGAGTTTGGAGCACGTGGGGAGTTGGAGTAACTCTCTTCAAGTATAAAGCCTCTTCGATAAAAGCTCGCAGCTTAGAGTAGCTCGACTAGCTATCTAGGAATCAAGAATCTCGTCGGGTAGAGCTGTGGACTCGCGGGCAACTTGACTAATTCTCTCCAAGTGTAAAGCCTTATGGGGGGGACCTCGGCTAACTCTGTCCAAATGAAGAATCTCGTGGGGAGCTGCACTAACTCTCTCCAAGTGTAAAGCGATATGGGGAAGAGGTCAGAGCTCGGGGGACCTCGGCTAGCTCTCTCAGAATGAAAAACCTCATGGGGAATTGTTTGGGGCTCGTGTGGAACTATGGGGAAGATCTTGATGCTCGAAGGAGCTCGGCCAGCTCTGTCCAAATGAAGAATCTCGTTGGGAAGAGTTTGGAGCTCGCAGGGAGTTGGAGTAACTCTCTTCAAGTATAAAGCCTCTTCGATAAAAGCTCACAGCTTAGAGTAGCTCGACTAGCTATCTAGGAATCAAGAATCTCGTCGGGTAGAGCTGTGGGCTCGCGGGTAACTTGACTAATTCTCCCCAAGTGTAAAGCCTTATGGGGAATAGCTCAGAGCTCGGGGGACCTCGGCTAACTCTGTCCAAATGAAGAATCTCGTGGGGAGCTGCACTAACTCTCTCCAAGTGTAAAGCGATATGGGGAAGAGGTCAGAGCTCGGGGGACCTCGGCTAGCTCTCTCAGAAAGAAAAACCTCATGGGGAATTGTTTGGGGCTCGTGTGGAACTTGACTTACTCTCTCCAAGTGTAAAGCCTTATGGGGAAGATCTTGATGCTCGAAGGAGCTCAGCCAGCTCTGTCCAAATGAAGAATCTCGTTGGGAAGAGTTTGGAGGTCGCAGGGAGTTGGAGTAACTCTCTTCAAGTATAAAGCCTCTTCGATAAAAGCTCACAGCTTAGAAGAGCTCAACTATCTATCCACGAATGACGAATCTCGTCGAGAAGAGCTTAGGGCTCACGGGGAGCTTGACTAACTCTCTCCAACTGTAAAGCCTTATGGGGAATAACTCACAGCTCGGGGGACCTCGGCTAGCTCGCTCCAAATGAAGAATCTCGTGGGGAAGAGTTTGCAGCTCGTGGGGAGCAGCACTAACTCTCTCCAAATGTAAAGCCATATGGGGAAGAGGTCAGAGCTGGGGGGGACCTCGACTAGCTCTCTCCAAATGAAAAACCTCATGGGGAATTGTTTGGGGCTCGCGTGGAACTTGACTTACTCTCTCCAAGTGTAAAGCCTTATGGGGAAGATCTCGAAGCTCGAAGGAGCTCGGCCAGCTCTGTCCAAATGAAGAATCTCATCGGGAAGAGTTTGGAGCACGTGGGGAGTTGGAGTAACTCTCTTCAAGTATAAAGCCTCTTCGATAAAAGCTCGCAGCTTAGAGTAGCTCGACTAGCTATCTAGGAATCAAGAATCTCGTCGGGTAGAGCTGTGGACTCGCGGGCAACTTGACTAATTCTCTCCAAGTGTAAAGCCTTATGGGGGGGACCTCGGCTAACTCTGTCCAAATGAAGAATCTCGTGGGGAGCTGCACTAACTCTCTCCAAGTGTAAAGCGATATGGGGAAGAGGTCAGAGCTCGGGGGACCTCGGCTAGCTCTCTCAGAATGAAAAACCTCATGGGGAATTGTTTGGGGCTCGTGTGGAACTATGGGGAAGATCTTGATGCTCGAAGGAGCTCGGCCAGCTCTGTCCAAATGAAGAATCTCGTTGGGAAGAGTTTGGAGCTCGCAGGGAGTTGGAGTAACTCTCTTCAAGTATAAAGCCTCTTCGATAAAAGCTCACAGCTTAGAGTAGCTCGACTAGCTATCTAGGAATCAAGAATCTCGTCGGGTAGAGCTGTGGGCTCGCGGGTAACTTGACTAATTCTCCCCAAGTGTAAAGCCTTATGGGGAATAGCTCAGAGCTCGGGGGACCTCGGCTAACTCTGTCCAAATGAAGAATCTCGTGGGGAGCTGCACTAACTCTCTCCAAGTGTAAAGCGATATGGGGAAGAGGTCAGAGCTCGGGGGACCTCGGCTAGCTCTCTCAGAAAGAAAAACCTCATGGGGAATTGTTTGGGGCTCGTGTGGAACTTGACTTACTCTCTCCAAGTGTAAAGCCTTATGGGGAAGATCTTGATGCTCGAAGGAGCTCAGCCAGCTCTGTCCAAATGAAGAATCTCGTTGGGAAGAGTTTGGAGGTCGCAGGGAGTTGGAGTAACTCTCTTCAAGTATAAAGCCTCTTCGATAAAAGCTCACAGCTTAGAAGAGCTCAACTATCTATCCACGAATGACGAATCTCGTCGAGAAGAGCTTAGGGCTCACGGGGAGCTTGACTAACTCTCTCCAACTGTAAAGCCTTATGGGGAATAACTCACAGCTCGGGGGACCTCGGCTAGCTCGCTCCAAATGAAGAATCTCGTGGGGAAGAGTTTGCAGCTCGTGGGGAGCAGCACTAACTCTCTCCAAATGTAAAGCCATATGGGGAAGAGGTCAGAGCTGGGGGGGACCTCGACTAGCTCTCTCCAAATGAAAAACCTCATGGGGAATTGTTTGGGGCTCGCGTGGAACTTGACTTACTCTCTCCAAGTGTAAAGCCTTATGGGGAAGATCTCGAAGCTCGAAGGAGCTCGGCCAGCTCTGTCCAAATGAAGAATCTCATCGGGAAGAGTTTGGAGCACGTGGGGAGTTGGAGTAACTCTCTTCAAGTATAAAGCCTCTTCGATAAAAGCTCGCAGCTTAGAGTAGCTCGACTAGCTATCTAGGAATCAAGAATCTCGTCGGGTAGAGCTGTGGACTCGCGGGCAACTTGACTAATTCTCTCCAAGTGTAAAGCCTTATGGGGGGGACCTCGGCTAACTCTGTCCAAATGAAGAATCTCGTGGGGAGCTGCACTAACTCTCTCCAAGTGTAAAGCGATATGGGGAAGAGGTCAGAGCTCGGGGGACCTCGGCTAGCTCTCTCAGAATGAAAAACCTCATGGGGAATTGTTTGGGGCTCGTGTGGAACTATGGGGAAGATCTTGATGCTCGAAGGAGCTCGGCCAGCTCTGTCCAAATGAAGAATCTCGTTGGGAAGAGTTTGGAGCTCGCAGGGAGTTGGAGTAACTCTCTTCAAGTATAAAGCCTCTTCGATAAAAGCTCACAGCTTAGAGTAGCTCGACTAGCTATCTAGGAATCAAGAATCTCGTCGGGTAGAGCTGTGGGCTCGCGGGTAACTTGACTAATTCTCCCCAAGTGTAAAGCCTTATGGGGAATAGCTCAGAGCTCGGGGGACCTCGGCTAACTCTGTCCAAATGAAGAATCTCGTGGGGAGCTGCACTAACTCTCTCCAAGTGTAAAGCGATATGGGGAAGAGGTCAGAGCTCGGGGGACCTCGGCTAGCTCTCTCAGAAAGAAAAACCTCATGGGGAATTGTTTGGGGCTCGTGTGGAACTTGACTTACTCTCTCCAAGTGTAAAGCCTTATGGGGAAGATCTTGATGCTCGAAGGAGCTCAGCCAGCTCTGTCCAAATGAAGAATCTCGTTGGGAAGAGTTTGGAGCTCGCAGGGAGTTGGAGTAACTCTCTTCAAGTATAAAGCCTCTTCGATAAAAGCTCACAGCTTAGAAGAGCTCAACTATCTATCCACGAATGACGAATCTCGTCGAGAAGAGCTTAGGGCTCACGGGGAGCTTGACTAACTCTCTCCAACTGTAAAGCCTTATGGGGAATAACTCACAGCTCGGGGGACCTCGGCTAGCTCGCTCCAAATGAAGAATCTCGTGGGGAAGAGTTTGCAGCTCGTGGGGAGCAGCACTAACTCTCTCCAAATGTAAAGCCATATGGGGAAGAGGTCAGAGCTGGGGGGGACCTCGACTAGCTCTCTCCAAATGAAAAACCTCATGGGGAATTGTTTGGGGCTCGCGTGGAACTTGACTTACTCTCTCCAAGTGTAAAGCCTTATGGGGAAGATCTCGAAGCTCGAAGGAGCTCGGCCAGCTCTGTCCAAATGAAGAATCTCATCGGGAAGAGTTTGGAGCACGTGGGGAGTTGGAGTAACTCTCTTCAAGTATAAAGCCTCTTCGATAAAAGCTCGCAGCTTAGAGTAGCTCGACTAGCTATCTAGGAATCAAGAATCTCGTCGGGTAGAGCTGTGGACTCGCGGGCAACTTGACTAATTCTCTCCAAGTGTAAAGCCTTATGGGGGGACCTCGGCTAACTCTGTCCAAATGAAGAATCTCGTGGGGAGCTGCACTAACTCTCTCCAAGTGTAAAGCGATATGGGGAAGAGGTCAGAGCTCGGGGGACCTCGGCTAGCTCTCTCAGAATGAAAAACCTCATGGGGAATTGTTTGGGGCTCGTGTGGAACTATGGGGAAGATCTTGATGCTCGAAGGAGCTCGGCCAGCTCTGTCCAAATGAAGAATCTCGTTGGGAAGAGTTTGGAGCTCGCAGGGAGTTGGAGTAACTCTCTTCAAGTATAAAGCCTCTTCGATAAAAGCTCACAGCTTAGAGTAGCTCGACTAGCTATCTAGGAATCAAGAATCTCGTCGGGTAGAGCTGTGGGCTCGCGGGTAACTTGACTAATTCTCCCCAAGTGTAAAGCCTTATGGGGAATAGCTCAGAGCTCGGGGGACCTCGGCTAACTCTGTCCAAATGAAGAATCTCGTGGGGAGCTGCACTAACTCTCTCCAAGTGTAAAGCGATATGGGGAAGAGGTCAGAGCTCGGGGGACCTCGGCTAGCTCTCTCAGAAAGAAAAACCTCATGGGGAATTGTTTGGGGCTCGTGTGGAACTTGACTTACTCTCTCCAAGTGTAAAGCCTTATGGGGAAGATCTTGATGCTCGAAGGAGCTCAGCCAGCTCTGTCCAAATGAAGAATCTCGTTGGGAAGAGTTTGGAGCTCGCAGGGAGTTGGAGTAACTCTCTTCAAGTATAAAGCCTCTTCGATAAAAGCTCACAGCTTAGAAGAGCTCAACTATCTATCCACGAATGACGAATCTCGTCGAGAAGAGCTTAGGGCTCACGGGGAGCTTGACTAACTCTCTCCAACTGTAAAGCCTTATGGGGAATAACTCACAGCTCGGGGGACCTCGGCTAGCTCGCTCCAAATGAAGAATCTCGTGGGGAAGAGTTTGCAGCTCGTGGGGAGCAGCACTAACTCTCTCCAAATGTAAAGCCATATGGGGAAGAGGTCAGAGCTGGGGGGGACCTCGACTAGCTCTCTCCAAATGAAAAACCTCATGGGGAATTGTTTGGGGCTCGCGTGGAACTTGACTTACTCTCTCCAAGTGTAAAGCCTTATGGGGAAGATCTCGAAGCTCGAAGGAGCTCGGCCAGCTCTGTCCAAATGAAGAATATCATCGGGAAGAGTTTGGAGCACGTGGGGAGTTGGAGTAACTCTCTTCAAGTATAAAGCCTCTTCGATAAAAGCTCGCAGCTTAGAGTAGCTCGACTAGCTATCTAGGAATCAAGAATCTCGTCGGGTAGAGCTGCGGACTCGCGGGCAACTTGACTAATTCTCTCCAAGTGTAAAGCCTTATGGGGGGGACCTCGGCTAACTCTATCCAAATGAAGAATCTCGTGGGGAGCTGCACTAACTCTCTCCAAGTGTAAAGCGATATGGGGAAGAGGTCAGAGCTCGGGGGACCTCGGCTAGCTCTCTCAGAATGAAAAACCTCATGGGGAATTGTTTGGGGCTCGTGTGGAACTATGGGGAAGATCTTGATGCTCGAAGGAGCTCGGCCAGCTCTGTCCAAATGAAGAATCTCGTTGGGAAGAGTTTGGAGCTCGCAGGGAGTTGGAGTAACTCTCTTCAAGTATAAAGCCTCTTCGATAAAAGCTCACAGCTTAGAGTAGCTCGACTAGCTATCTAGGAATCAAGAATCTCGTCGGGTAGAGCTGTGGGCTCGCGGGTAACTTGACTAATTCTCCCCAAGTGTAAAGCCTTATGGGGAATAGCTCAGAGCTCGGGGGACCTCGGCTAACTCTGTCCAAATGAAGAATCTCGTGGGGAGCTGCACTAACTCTCTCCAAGTGTAAAGCGATATGGGGAAGAGGTCAGAGCTCGGGGGACCTCGGCTAGCTCTCTCAGAAAGAAAAACCTCATGGGGAATTGTTTGGGGCTCGTGTGGAACTTGACTTACTCTCTCCAAGTGTAAAGCCTTATGGGGAAGATCTTGATGCTCGAAGGAGCTCAGCCAGCTCTGTCCAAATGAAGAATCTCGTTGGGAAGAGTTTGGAGCTCGCAGGGAGTTGGAGTAACTCTCTTCAAGTATAAAGCCTCTTCGATAAAAGCTCACAGCTTAGAAGAGCTCAACTATCTATCCACGAATGACGAATCTCGTCGAGAAGAGCTTAGGGCTCACGGGGAGCTTGACTAACTCTCTCCAACTGTAAAGCCTTATGGGGAATAACTCACAGCTCGGGGGACCTCGGCTAGCTCGCTCCAAATGAAGAATCTCGTGGGGAAGAGTTTGCAGCTCGTGGGGAGCAGCACTAACTCTCTCCAAATGTAAAGCCATATGGGGAAAAGGTCAGAGCTGGGGGGGACCTCGACTAGCTCTCTCCAAATGAAAAACCTCATGGGGAATTGTTTGGGGCTCGCGTGGAACTTGACTTACTCTCTCCAAGTGTAAAGCCTTATGGGGAAGATCTCGAAGCTCGAAGGAGCTCGGCCAGCTCTGTCCAAATGAAGAATCTCATCGGGAAGAGTTTGGAGCACGTGGGGAGTTGGAGTAACTCTCTTCAAGTATAAAGCCTCTTCGATAAAAGCTCGCAGCTTAGAGTAGCTCGACTAGCTATCTAGGAATCAAGAATCTCGTCGGGTAGAGCTGTGGACTCGCGGGAAACTTGACTAATTCTCTCCAAGTGTAAAGCCTTATGGGGGGGACCTCGGCTAACTCTGTCCAAATGAAGAATCTCGTGGGGAGCTGCACTAACTCTCTCCAAGTGTAAAGCGATATGGGGAAGAGGTCAGAGCTCGGGGGACCTCGGCTAGCTCTCTCAGAATGAAAAACCTCATGGGGAATTGTTTGGGGCTCGTGTGGAACTATGGGGAAGATCTTGATGCTCGAAGGAGCTCGGCCAGCTCTGTCCAAATGAAGAATCTCGTTGGGAAGAGTTTGGAGCTCGCAGGGAGTTGGAGTAACTCTCTTCAAGTATAAAGCCTCTTCGATAAAAGCTCACAGCTTAGAGTAGCTCGACTAGCTATCTAGGAATCAAGAATCTCGTCGGGTAGAGCTGTGGGCTCGCGGGTAACTTGACTAATTCTCCCCAAGTGTAAAGCCTTATGGGGAATAGCTCAGAGCTCGGGGGACCTCGGCTAACTCTGTCCAAATGAAGAATCTCGTGGGGAGCTGCACTAACTCTCTCCAAGTGTAAAGCGATATGGGGAAGAGGTCAGAGCTCGGGGGACCTCGGCTAGCTCTCTCAGAAAGAAAAACCTCATGGGGAATTGTTTGGGGCTCGTGTGGAACTTGACTTACTCTCTCCAAGTGTAAAGCCTTATGGGGAAGATCTTGATGCTCGAAGGAGCTCAGCCAGCTCTGTCCAAATGAAGAATCTCGTTGGGAAGAGTTTGGAGCTCGCAGGGAGTTGGAGTAACTCTCTTCAAGTATAAAGCCTCTTCGATAAAAGCTCACAGCTTAGAAGAGCTCAACTATCTATCCACGAATGACGAATCTCGTCGAGAAGAGCTTAGGGCTCACGGGGAGCTTGACTAACTCTCTCCAACTGTAAAGCCTTATGGGGAATAACTCACAGCTCGGGGGACCTCGGCTAGCTCGCTCCAAATGAAGAATCTCGTGGGGAAGAGTTTGCAGCTCGTGGGGAGCAGCACTAACTCTCTCCAAATGTAAAGCCATATGGGGAAGAGGTCAGAGCTGGGGGGGACCTCGACTAGCTCTCTCCAAATGAAAAACCTCATGGGGAATTGTTTGGGGCTCGCGTGGAACTTGACTTACTCTCTCCAAGTGTAAAGCCTTATGGGGAAGATCTCGAAGCTCGAAGGAGCTCGGCCAGCTCTGTCCAAATGAAGAATCTCATCGGGAAGAGTTTGGAGCACGTGGGGAGTTGGAGTAACTCTCTTCAAGTATAAAGCCTCTTCGATAAAAGCTCGCAGCTTAGAGTAGCTCGACTAGCTATCTAGGAATCAAGAATCTCGTCGGGTAGAGCTGTGGACTCGCGGGCAACTTGACTAATTCTCTCCAAGTGTAAAGCCTTATGGGGGGGACCTCGGCTAACTCTGTCCAAATGAAGAATCTTGTGGGGAGCTCCACTAACTCTCTCCAAGTGTAAAGCGATATGGGGAAGAGGTCAGAGCTCGGGGGACCTCGGCTAGCTCTCTCAGAATGAAAAACCTCATGGGGAATTGTTTGGGGCTCGTGTGGAACTATGGGGAAGATCTTGATGCTCGAAGGAGCTCGGCCAGCTCTGTCCAAATGAAGAATCTCGTTGGGAAGAGTTTGGAGCTCGCAGGGAGTTGGAGTAACTCTCTTCAAGTATAAAGCCTCTTCGATAAAAGCTCACAGCTTAGAGTAGCTCGACTAGCTATCTAGGAATCAAGAATCTCGTCGGGTAGAGCTGTGGGCTCGCGGGTAACTTGACTAATTCTCCCCAAGCGTAAAGCCTTATGGGGAATAGCTCAGAGCTCGGGGGACCTCGGCTAACTCTGTCCAAATGAAGAATCTCGTGGGGAGCTGCACTAACTCTCTCCAAGTGTAAAGCGATATGGGGAAGAGGTCAGAGCTCGGGGGACCTCGGCTAGCTCTCTCAGAAAGAAAAACCTCATGGGGAATTGTTTGGGGCTCGTGTGGAACTTGACTTACTCTCTCCAAGTGTAAAGCCTTATGGGGAAGATCTTGATGCTCGAAGGAGCTCAGCCAGCTCTGTCCAAATGAAGAATCTCGTTGGGAAGAGTTTGGAGCTCGCAGGGAGTTGGAGTAACTCTCTTCAAGTATAAAGCCTCTTCGATAAAAGCTCACAGCTTAGAAGAGCTCAACTATCTATCCACGAATGACGAATCTCGTCGAGAAGAGCTTAGGGCTCACGGGGAGCTTGACTAACTCTCTCCAACTGTAAAGCCTTATGGGGAATAACTCACAGCTCGGGGGACCTCGGCTAGCTCGCTCCAAATGAAGAATCTCGTGGGGAAGAGTTTGCAGCTCGTGGGGAGCAGCACTAACACTCTCCAAATGTAAAGCCATATGGGGAAGAGGTCAGAGCTGGGGGGGACCTCGACTAGCTCTCTCCAAATGAAAAACCTCATGGGGAATTGTTTGGGGCTCGCGTGGAACTTGACTTACTCTCTCCAAGTGTAAAGCCTTATGGGGAAGATCTCGAAGCTCGAAGGAGCTCGGCCAGCTCTGTCCAAATGAAGAATCTCATCGGGAAGAGTTTGGAGCACGTGGGGAGTTGGAGTAACTCTCTTCAAGTATAAAGCCTCTTCGATAAAAGCTCGCAGCTTAGAGTAGCTCGACTAGCTATCTAGGAATCAAGAATCTCGTCGGGTAGAGCTGTGGACTCGCGGGCAACTTGACTAATTCTCTCCAAGTGTAAAGCCTTATGGGGGGGACCTCGGCTAACTCTGTCCAAATGAAGAATCTCGTGGGGAGCTGCACTAACTCTCTCCAAGTGTAAAGCGATATGGGGAAGAGGTCAGAGCTCGGGGGACCTCGGCTAGCTCTCTCAGAATGAAAAACCTCATGGGGAATTGTTTGGGGCTCGTGTGGAACTATGGGGAAGATCTTGATGCTCGAAGGAGCTCGGCCAGCTCTGTCCAAATGAAGAATCTCGTTGGGAAGAGTTTGGAGCTCGTAGGGAGTTGGAGTAACTCTCTTCAAGTATAAAGCCTCTTCGATAAAAGCTCACAGCTTAGAGTAGCTCGACTAGCTATCTAGGAATCAAGAATCTCGTCGGGTAGAGCTGTGGG
>BRYE01000003.1:17563556-17588556 GCA_030159115.1 Actinidia arguta var. hypoleuca | reverse complement strand
CACGGGGAGCTTGACTAACTCTCTCCAACTGTAGAGCCTTATGGGGAATAACTCACAGCTCGGGGGACCTCGGCTAGCTCGCTCCAAATGAAGAATCTCGTGGGGAAGAGTTTGCAGCTCGTGGGGAGCAGCACTAACTCTCTCCAAATGTAAAGCCATATGGGGAAGAGGTCAGAGCTGGGGGGGACCTCGACTAGCTCTCTCCAAATGAAAAACCTCATGGGGAATTGTTTGGGGCTCGCGTGGAACTTGACTTACTCTCTCCAAGTGAAAAGCCTTATGGGGAAGATCTCGAAGCTCGAAGGAGCTCGGCCAGCTCTGTACAAATGAAGAATCTCATCGGGAAGAGTTTGGAGCACGTGGGGAGTTGGAGTAACTCTCTTCAAGTATAAAGCCTCTTCGATAAAAGCTCGCAGCTTAGAGTAGCTCGACTAGCTATCTAGGAATCAAGAATCTCGTCGGGTAGAGCTGTGGACTCGCGGGCAACTTGACTAATTCTCTCCAAGTGTAAAGCCTTATGGGGGGGACCTCGGCTAACTCTGTCCAAATGAAGAATCTCGTGGGGAGCTGCACTAACTCTCTCCAAGTGTAAAGCGATATGGGGAAGAGGTCAGAGCTCGGGGGACCTCGGCTAGCTCTCTCAGAATGAAAAACCTCATGGGGAATTGTTTGGGGCTCGTGTGGAACTATGGGGAAGATCTTGATGCTCGAAGGAGCTCGGCCAGCTCTGTCCAAATAAAGAATCTCGTTGGGAAGAGTTTGGAGCTCGCAGGGAGTTGGAGTAACTCTCTTCAAGTATAAAGCCTCTTCGATAAAAGCTCACAGCTTAGAGTAGCTCGACTAACTATCTAGGAATCAAGAATCTCGTCGGGTAGAGCTGTGGGCTCGCGGGTAACTTGACTAATTCTCCCCAAGTGTAAAGCCTTATGGGGAATAGCTCAGAGCTCGGGGGACCTCGGCTAACTCTGTCCAAATGAAGAATCTCGTGGGGAGCTGCACTAACTCTCTCCAAGTGTAAAGCGATATGGGGAAGAGGTCAGAGCTCGGGGGACCTCGGCTAGCTCTCTCAGAATGAAAAACCTCATGGGGAATTGTTTGGGGCTCGTGTGGAACTATGGGGAAGATCTTGATGCTCGAAGGAGCTCGGCCAGCTCTGTCCAAATGAAGAATCTCGTTGGGAAGAGTTTGGAGCTCGCAGGGAGTTGGAGTAACTCTCTTCAAGTATAAAGCCTCTTCGATAAAAGCTCACAGCTTAGAGTAGCTCGACTAGCTATCTAGGAATCAAGAATCTCGTCGGGTAGAGCTGTGGGCTCGCGGGTAACTTGACTAATTCTCCCCAAGTGTAAAGCCTTATGGGGAATAGCTCAGAGCTCGGGGGACCTCGGCTAACTCTGTCCAAATGAAGAATCTCGTGGGGAGCTGCACTAACTCTCTCCAAGTGTAAAGCGATATGGGGAAGAGGTCAGAGCTCGGGGGACCTCGGCTAGCTCTCTCAGAAAGAAAAACCTCATGGGGAATTGTTTGGGGCTCGTGTGGAACTTGACTTACTCTCTCCAAGTGTAAAGCCTTATGGGGAAGATCTTGATGCTCGAAGGAGCTCAGCCAGCTCTGTCCAAATGAAGAATCTCGTTGGGAAGAGTTTGGAGCACGTGGGGAGTTGGAGTAACTCTCTTCAAGTATAAAGCCTCTTCGATAAAAGCTCGCAGCTTAGAGTAGCTCGACTAGCTATCTAGGAATCAAGAATCTCGTCGGGTAGAGCTGTGGGCTCGCGGGTAACTTGACTAATTCTCCCCAAGTGTAAAGCCTTATGGGGAATAGCTCAGAGCTCGGGGGACCTCGGCTAACTCTGTCCAAATGAAGAATCTCGTGGGGAGCTGCACTAACTCTCTCCAAGTGTAAAGCGATATGGGGAAGAGGTCAGAGCTCGGGGGACCTCGGCTAGCTCTCTCAGAAAGAAAAACCTCATGGGGAATTGTTTGGGGCTCGTGTGGAACTTGACTTACTCTCTCCAAGTGTAAAGCCTTATGGGGAAGATCTTGATGCTCGAAGGAGCTCAGCCAGCTCTGTCCAAATGAAGAATCTCGTTGGGAAGAGTTTGGAGCACGTGGGGAGTTGGAGTAACTCTCTTCAAGTATAAAGCCTCTTCGATAAAAGCTCGCAGCTTAGAGTAGCTCGACTAGCTATCTAGGAATCAAGAATCTCGTCGGGTAGAGCTGTGGACTCGCGGGCAACTTGACTAATTCTCTCCAAGTGTAAAGCCTTATGGGGGGGACCTCGGCTAACTCTGTCCAAATGAAGAATCTCGTGGGGAGCTGCACTAACTCTCTCCAAGTGTAAAGCGATATGGGGAAGAGGTCAGAGCTCGGGGGACCTCGGCTAGCTCTCTCAGAATGAAAAACCTCATGGGGAATTGTTTGGGGCTCGTGTGGAACTATGGGGAAGATCTTGATGCTCGAAGGAGCTCGGCCAGCTCTGTCCAAATGAAGAATCTCGTTGGGAAGAGTTTGGAGCTCGCAGGGAGTTGGAGTAACTCTCTTCAAGTATAAAGCCTCTTCGATAAAAGCTCACAGCTTAGAGTAGCTCGACTAGCTATCTAGGAATCAAGAATCTCGTCGGGTAGAGCTGTGGGCTCGCGGGTAACTTGACTAATTCTCCCCAAGTGTAAAGCCTTATGGGGAATAGCTCAGAGCTCGGGGGACCTCGGCTAACTCTGTCCAAATGAAGAATCTCGTGGGGAGCTGCACTAACTCTCTCCAAGTGTAAAGCGATATGGGGAAGAGGTCAGAGCTCGGGGGACCTCGGCTAGCTCTCTCAGAATGAAAAACCTCATGGGGAATTGTTTGGGGCTCGTGTGGAACTATGGGGAAGATCTTGATGCTCGAAGGAGCTCGGCCAGCTCTGTCCAAATGAAGAATCTCGTTGGGAAGAGTTTGGAGCTCGCAGGGAGTTGGAGTAACTCTCTTCAAGTATAAAGCCTCTTCGATAAAAGCTCACAGCTTAGAGTAGCTCGACTAGCTATCTAGGAATCAAGAATCTCGTCGGGTAGAGCTGTGGGCTCGCGGGTAACTTGACTAATTCTCCCCAAGTGTAAAGCCTTATGGGGAATAGCTCAGAGCTCGGGGGACCTCGGCTAACTCTGTCCAAATGAAGAATCTCGTGGGGAGCTGCACTAACTCTCTCCAAGTGTAAAGCGATATGGGGAAGAGGTCAGAGCTCGGGGGACCTCGGCTAGCTCTCTCAGAATGAAAAACCTCATGGGGAATTGTTTGGGGCTCGTGTGGAACTATGGGGAAGATCTTGATGCTCGAAGGAGCTCGGCCAGCTCTGTCCAAATGAAGAATCTCGTTGGGAAGAGTTTGGAGCTCGCAGGGAGTTGGAGTAACTCTCTTCAAGTATAAAGCCTCTTCGATAAAAGCTCACAGCTTAGAGTAGCTCGACTAGCTATCTAGGAATCAAGAATCTCGTCGGGTAGAGCTGTGGGCTCGCGGGTAACTTGACTAATTCTCCCCAAGTGTAAAGCCTTATGGGGAATAGCTCAGAGCTCGGGGGACCTCGGCTAACTCTGTCCAAATGAAGAATCTCGTGGGGAGCTGCACTAACTCTCTCCAAGTGTAAAGCGATATGGGGAAGAGGTCAGAGCTCGGGGGACCTCGGCTAGCTCTCTCAGAATGAAAAACCTCATGGGGAATTGTTTGGGGCTCGTGTGGAACTTGACTTACTCTCTCCAAGTGTAAAGCCTTATGGGGAAGATCTTGATGCTCGAAGGAGCTCAGCCAGCTCTGTCCAAATGAAGAATATCGTTGGGAAGAGTTTGGAGCTCGCAGGGAGTTGGAGTAACTCTCTTCAAGTATAAAGCCTCTTCGATAAAAGCTCACAGCTTAGAAGAGCTCAACTATCTATCCACGAATGACGAATCTCGTCGAGAAGAGCTTAGGGCTCACGGGGAGCTTGACTAACTCTCTCCAACTGTAAAGCCTTATGGGGAATAACTCACAGCTCGGGGGACCTCGGCTAGCTCGCTCCAAATGAAGAATCTCGTGGGGAAGAGTTTGCAGCTCGTGGGGAGCAGCACTAACTCTCTCCAAATGTAAAGCCATATGGGGAAGAGGTCAGAGCTGGGGGGGACCTCGACTAGCTCTCTCCAAATGAAAAACCTCATGGGGAATTGTTTGGGGCTCGCGTGGAACTTGACTTACTCTCTCCAAGTGTAAAGCCTTATGGGGAAGATCTCGAAGCTCGAAGGAGCTCGGCCAGCTCTGTCCAAATGAAGAATCTCATCGGGAAGAGTTTGGAGCACGTGAGGAGTTGGAGTAACTCTCTTCAAGTATAAAGCCTCTTCGATAAAAGCTCGCAGCTTAGAGTAGCTCGACTAGCTATCTAGGAATCAAGAATCTCGTCGGGTAGAGCTGTCGACTCGCGGGCAACTTGACTAATTCTCTCCAAGTGTAAAGCCTTATGGGGGGGACCTCGGCTAACTCTGTCCAAATGAAGAATCTCGTGGGGAGCTGCACTAACTCTCTCCAAGTGTAAAGCGATATGGGGAAGAGGTCAGAGCTCGGGGGACCTCGGCTAGCTCTCTCAGAATGAAAAACCTCATGGGGAATTGTTTGGGGCTCGTGTGGAACTATGGGGAAGATCTTGATGCTCGAAGGAGCTCGGCCAGCTCTGTCCAAATGAAGAATCTCGTTGGGAAGAGTTTGGAGCTCGCAGGGAGTTGGAGTAACTCTCTTCAAGTATAAAGCCTCTTCGATAAAAGCTCACAGCTTAGAGTAGCTCGACTAGCTATCTAGGAATCAAGAATCTCGTCGGGTAGAGCTGTGGGCTCGCGGGTAACTTGACTAATTCTCCCCAAGTGTAAAGCCTTATGGGGAATAGCTCAGAGCTCGGGGGACCTCGGCTAACTCTGTCCAAATGAAGAATCTCGTGGGGAGCTGCACTAACTCTCTCCAAGTGTAAAGCGATATGGGGAAGAGGTCAGAGCTCGGGGGACCTCGGCTAGCTCTCTCAGAAAGAAAAACCTCATGGGGAATTGTTTGGGGCTCGTGTGGAATTGGACTTACTCTCTCCAAGTGTAAAGCCTTATGGGGAAGATCTTGATGCTCGAAGGAGCTCAGCCAGCTCTGTCCAAATGAAGAATCTCGTTGGGAAGAGTTTGGAGCTCGCAGGGAGTTGGAGTAACTCTCTTCAAGTATAAAGCCTCTTCGATAAAAGCTCACAGCTTAGAAGAGCTCAACTATCTATCCACGAATGACGAATCTCGTCGAGAAGAGCTTAGGGCTCACGGGGAGCTTGACTAACTCTCTCCAACTGTAAAGCCTTATGGGGAATAACTCACAGCTCGGGGGACCTCGGCTAGCTCGCTCCAAATGAAGAATCTCGTGGGGAAGAGTTTGCAGCTCGTGGGGAGCAGCACTAACTCTCTCCAAATGTAAAGCCATATGGGGAAGAGGTCAGAGCTGGGGGGGACCTCGACTAGCTCTCTCCAAATGAAAAACCTCATGGGGAATTGTTTGGGGCTCGCGTGGAACTTGACTTACTCTCTCCAAGTGTAAAGCCTTATGGGGAATAACTCACAGCTCGGGGGACCTCGGCTAGCTCGCTCCAAATGAAGAATCTCGTGGGGAAGAGTTTGCAGCTCGTGGGGAGCAGCACTAACTCTCTCCAAATGTAAAGCCATATGGGGAAGAGGTCAGAGCTGGGGGGGACCTCGACTAGCTCTCTCCAAATGAAAAACCTCATGGGGAATTGTTTGGGGCTCGCGTGGAACTTGACTTACTCTCTCCAAGTGTAAAGCCTTATGGGGAAGATCTCGAAGCTCGAAGGAGCTCGGCCAGCTCTGTCCAAATGAAGAATCTCATCGGGAAGAGTTTGGAGCACGTGGGGAGTTGGAGTAACTCTCTTCAAGTATAAAGCCTCTTCGATAAAAGCTCGCAGCTTAGAGTAGCTCGACTAGCTATCTAGGAATCAAGAATCTCGTCGGGTAGAGCTGTGGACTCGCGGGCAACTTGACTAATTCTCTCCAAGTGTAAAGCCTTATGGGGGGGACCTCGGCTAACTCTGTCCAAATGAAGAATCTCGTGGGGAGCTGCACTAACTCTCTCCAAGTGTAAAGCGATATGGGGAAGAGGTCAGAGCTCGGGGGACCTCGGCTAGCTCTCTCAGAATGAAAAACCTCATGGGGAATTGTTTGGGGCTCGTGTGGAACTATGGGGAAGATCTTGATGCTCGAAGGAGCTCGGCCAGCTCTGTCCAAATGAAGAATCTCGTTGGGAAGAGTTTGGAGCTCGCAGGGAGTTGGAGTAACTCTCTTCAAGTATAAAGCCTCTTCGATAAAAGCTCACAGCTTAGAGTAGCTCGACTAGCTATCTAGGAATCAAGAATCTCGTCGGGTAGAGCTGTGGGCTCGCGGGTAACTTGACTAATTCTCCCCAAGTGTAAAGCCTTATGGGGAATAGCTCAGAGCTCGGGGGACCTCGGCTAACTCTGTCCAAATGAAGAATCTCGTGGGGAGCTGCACTAACTCTCTCCAAGTGTAAAGCGATATGGGGAAGAGGTCAGAGCTCGGGGGACCTCGGCTAGCTCTCTCAGAATGAAAAACCTCATGGGGAATTGTTTGGGGCTCGTGTGGAACTTGACTTACTCTCTCCAAGTGTAAAGCCTTATGGGGAAGATCTTGATGCTCGAAGGAGCTCAGCCAGCTCTGTCCAAATGAAGAATCTCGTTGGGAAGAGTTTGGAGCTCGCAGGGAGTTGGAGTAACTCTCTTCAAGTATAAAGCCTCTTCGATAAAAGCTCACAGCTTAGAAGAGCTCAACTATCTATCCACGAATGACGAATCTCGTCGAGAAGAGCTTAGGGCTCACGGGGAGCTTGACTAACTCTCTCCAACTGTAAAGCCTTATGGGGAATAACTCACAGCTCGGGGGACCTCGGCTAGCTCGCTCCAAATGAAGAATCTCGTGGGGAAGAGTTTGCAGCTCGTGGGGAGCAGCACTAACTCTCTCCAAATGTAAAGCCATATGGGGAAGAGGTCAGAGCTGGGGGGGACCTCGACTAGCTCTCTCCAAATGAAAAACCTCATGGGGAATTGTTTGGGGCTCGCGTGGAACTTGACTTACTCTCTCCAAGTGTAAAGCCTTATGGGGAAGATCTCGAAGCTCGAAGGAGCTCGGCCAGCTCTGTCCAAATGAAGAATCTCATCGGGAAGAGTTTGGAGCACGTGAGGAGTTGGAGTAACTCTCTTCAAGTATAAAGCCTCTTCGATAAAAGCTCGCAGCTTAGAGTAGCTCGACTAGCTATCTAGGAATCAAGAATCTCGTCGGGTAGAGCTGTGGACTCGCGGGCAACTTGACTAATTCTCTCCAAGTGTAAAGCCTTATGGGGGGGACCTCGGCTAACTCTGTCCAAATGAAGAATCTCGTGGGGAGCTGCACTAACTCTCTCCAAGTGTAAAGCGATATGGGGAAGAGGTCAGAGCTCGGGGGACCTCGGCTAGCTCTCTCAGAATGAAAAACCTCATGGGGAATTGTTTGGGGCTCGTGTGGAACTATGGGGAAGATCTTGATGCTCGAAGGAGCTCGGCCAGCTCTATCCAAATGAAGAATCTCATCGGGAAGAGTTTGGAGCTCGCAGGGAGTTGGAGTAACTCTCTTCAAGTATAAAGCCTCTTCGATAAAAGCTCACAGCTTAGAGTAGCTCGACTAGCTATCTAGGAATCAAGAATCTCGTCGGGTAGAGCTGTGGGCTCGCGGGTAACTTGACTAATTCTCCCCAAGTGTAAAGCCTTATGGGGAATAGCTCAGAGCTCGGGGGACCTCGGCTAACTCTGTCCAAATGAAGAATCTCGTGGGGAGCTGCACTAACTCTCTCCAAGTGTAAAGCGATATGGGGAAGAGGTCAGAGCTCGGGGGACCTCGGCTAGCTCTCTCAGAAAGAAAAACCTCATGGGGAATTGTTTGGGGCTCGTGTGGAACTTGACTTACTCTCTCCAAGTGTAAAGCCTTATGGGGAAGATCTTGATGCTCGAAGGAGCTCAGCCAGCTCTGTCCAAATGAAGAATCTCGTTGGGAAGAGTTTGGAGCTCGCAGGGAGTTGGAGTAACTCTCTTCAAGTATAAAGCCTCTTCGATAAAAGCTCACAGCTTAGAAGAGCTCAACTATCTATCCACGAATGACGAATCTCGTCGAGAAGAGCTTAGGGCTCACGGGGAGCTTGACTAACTCTCTCCAACTGTAAAGCCTTATGGGGAATAACTCACAGCTCGGGGGACCTCGGCTAGCTCGCTCCAAATGAAGAATCTCGTGGGGAAGAGTTTGCAGCTCGTGGGGAGCAGCACTAACTCTCTCCAAATGTAAAGCCATATGGGGAAGAGGTCAGAGCTGGGGGGGACCTCGACTAGCTCTCTCCAAATGAAAAACCTCATGGGGAATTGTTTGGGGCTCGCGTGGAACTTGACTTACTCTCTCCAAGTGTAAAGCCTTATGGGGAAGATCTCGAAGCTCGAAGGAGCTCGGCCAGCTCTGTCCAAATGAAGAATCTCATCGGGAAGAGTTTGGAGCACGTGGGGAGTTGGAGTAACTCTCTTCAAGTATAAAGCCTCTTCGATAAAAGCTCGCAGCTTAGAGTAGCTCGACTAGCTATCTAGGAATCAAGAATCTCGTCGGGTAGAGCTGTGGACTCGCGGGCAACTTGACTAATTCTCTCCAAGTGTAAAGCCTTATGGGGGGGACCTCGGCTAACTCTGTCCAAATGAAGAATCTCGTGGGGAGCTGCACTAACTCTCTCCAAGTGTAAAGCGATATGGGGAAGAGGTCAGAGCTCGGGGGACCTCGGCTAGCTCTCTCAGAATGAAAAACCTCATGGGGAATTGTTTGGGGCTCGTGTGGAACTATGGGGAAGATCTTGATGCTCGAAGGAGCTCGGCCAGCTCTGTCCAAATGAAGAATCTCGTTGGGAAGAGTTTGGAGCTCGCAGGGAGTTGGAGTAACTCTCTTCAAGTATAAAGCCTCTTCGATAAAAGCTCACAGCTTAGAGTAGCTCGACTAGCTATCTAGGAATCAAGAATCTCGTCGGGTAGAGCTGTGGGCTCGCGGGTAACTTGACTAATTCTCCCCAAGTGTAAAGCCTTATGGGGAATAGCTCAGAGCTCGGGGGACCTCGGCTAACTCTTTCCAAATGAAGAATCTCGTGGGGAGCTGCACTAACTCTCTCCAAGTGTAAAGCGATATGGGGAAGAGGTCAGAGCTCGGGGGACCTCGGCTAGCTCTCTCAGAAAGAAAAACCTCATGGGGAATTGTTTGGGGCTCGTGTGGAACTGGACTTACTCTCTCCAAGTGTAAAGCCTTATGGGGAAGATCTTGATGCTCGAAGGAGCTCAGCCAGCTCTGTCGAAATGAAGAATCTCGTTGGGAAGAGTTTGGAGCTCGCAGGGAGTTGGAGTAACTCTCTTCAAGTATAAAGCCTCTTCGATAAAAGCTCACAGCTTAGAAGAGCTCAACTATCTATCCACGAATGACGAATCTCGTCGAGAAGAGCTTAGGGCTCACGGGGAGCTTGACTAACTCTCTCCAACTGTAAAGCCTTATGGGGAATAACTCACAGCTCGGGGGACCTCGGCTAGCTCGCTCCAAATGAAGAATCTCGTGGGGAAGAGTTTGCAGCTCGTGGGGAGCAGCACTAACTCTCTCCAAATGTAAAGCCATATGGGGAAGAGGTCAGAGCTGGGGGGGACCTCGACTAGCTCTCTCCAAATGAAAAACCTCATGGGGAATTGTTTGGGGCTCGCGTGGAACTTGACTTACTCTCTCCAAGTGTAAAGCCTTATGGGGAAGATCTCGAAGCTCGAAGGAGCTCGGCCAGCTCTGTCCAAATGAAGAATCTCATCGGGAAGAGTTTGGAGCACGTGGGGAGTTGGAGTAACTCTCTTCAAGTATAAAGCCTCTTCGATAAAAGCTCGCAGCTTAGAGTAGCTCGACTAGCTATCTAGGAATCAAGAATCTCGTCGGGTAGAGCTGTGGACTCGCGGGCAACTTGACTAATTCTCTCCAAGTGTAAAGCCTTATGGGGGGGACCTCGGCTAACTCTGTCCAAATGAAGAATCTCGTGGGGAGCTGCACTAACTCTCTCCAAGTGTAAAGCGATATGGGGAAGAGGTCAGAGCTCGGGGGACCTCGGCTAGCTCTCTCAGAATGAAAAACCTCATGGGGAATTGTTTGGGGCTCGTGTGGAACTATGGGGAAGATCTTGATGCTCGAAGAAGCTCGGCCAGCTCTGTCCAAATGAAGAATCTCGTTGGGAAGAGTTTGGAGCTCGCAGGGAGTTGGAGTAACTCTCTTCAAGTATAAAGCCTCTTCGATAAAAGCTCACAGCTTAGAGTAGCTCGACTAGCTATCTAGGAATCAAGAATCTCGTCGGGTAGAGCTGTGGGCTCGCGGGTAACTTGACTAATTCTCCCCAAGTGTAAAGCCTTATGGGGAATAGCTCAGAGCTCGGGGGACCTCGGCTAACTCTTTCCAAATGAAGAATCTCGTGGGGAGCTGCACTAACTCTCTCCAAGTGTAAAGCGATATGGGGAAGAGGTCAGAGCTCGGGGGACCTCGGCTAGCTCTCTCAGAAAGAAAAACCTCATGGGGAATTGTTTGGGGCTCGTGTGGAACTGGACTTACTCTCTCCAAGTGTAAAGCCTTATGGGGAAGATCTTGATGCTCGAAGGAGCTCAGCCAGCTCTGTCGAAATGAAGAAACTCGTTGGGAAGAGTTTGGAGCTCGCAGGGAGTTGGAGTAACTCTCTTCAAGTATAAAGCCTCTTCGATAAAAGCTCACAGCTTAGAAGAGCTCAACTATCTATCCACGAATGACGAATCTCGTCGAGAAGAGCTTAGGGCTCACGGGGAGCTTGACTAACTCTCTCCAACTGTAAAGCCTTATGGGGAATAACTCACAGCTCGGGGGACCTCGGCTAGCTCGCTCCAAATGAAGAATCTCGTGGGGAAGAGTTTGCAGCTCGTGGGGAGCAGCACTAACTCTCTCCAAATGTAAAGCCATATGGGGAAGAGGTCAGAGCTGGGGGGACCTCGACTAGCTCTCTCCAAATGAAAAACCTCATGGGGAATTGTTTGGGGCTCGCGTGGAACTTGACTTACTCTCTCCAAGTGTAAAGCCTTATGGGGAAGATCTCGAAGCTCGAAGGAGCTCGGCCAGCTCTGTCCAAATGAAGAATCTCATCGGGAAGAGTTTGGAGCACGTGGGGAGTTGGAGTAACTCTCTTCAAGTATAAAGCCTCTTCGATAAAAGCTCGCAGCTTAGAGTAGCTCGACTAGCTATCTAGGAATCAAGAATCTCGTCGGGTAGAGCTGTGGACTCGCGGGCAACTTGACTAATTCTCTCCAAGTGTAAAGCCTTATGGGGGGGACCTCGGCTAACTCTGTCCAAATGAAGAATCTCGTGGGGAGCTGCACTAACTCTCTCCAAGTGTAAAGCGATATGGGGAAGAGGTCAGAGCTCGGGGGACCTCGGCTAGCTCTCTCAGAATGAAAAACCTCATGGGGAATTGTTTGCGGCTCGTGTGGAACTATGGGGAAGATCTTGATGCTCGAAGGAGCTCGGCCAGCTCTGTCCAAATGAAGAATCTCGTTGGGAAGAGTTTGGAGCTCGCAGGGAGTTGGAGTAACTCTCTTCAAGTATAAAGCCTCTTCGATAAAAGCTCACAGCTTAGAGTAGCTCGACTAGCTATCTAGGAATCAAGAATCTCGTCGGGTAGAGCTGTGGGCTCGCGGGTAACTTGACTAATTCTCCCCAAGTGTAAAGCCTTATGGGGAATAGCTCAGAGCTCGGGGGACCTCGGCTAACTCTGTCCAAATGAAGAATCTCGTGGGGAGCTGCACTAACTCTCTCCAAGTGTAAAGCGATATGGGGAAGAGGTCAGAGCTCGGGGGACCTCGGCTAGCTCTCTCAGAAAGAAAAACCTTATGGGGAATTGTTTGGGGCTCGTGTGGAACTTGACTTACTCTCTCCAAGTGTAAAGCCTTATGGGGAAGATCTTGATGCTCGAAGGAGCTCAGCCAGCTCTGTCCAAATGAAGAATCTCGTTGGGAAGAGTTTGGAGCTCGCAGGGAGTTGGAGTAACTCTCTTCAAGTATAAAGCCTCTTCGATAAAAGCTCACAGCTTAGAAGAGCTCAACTATCTATCCACGAATGACGAATCTCGTCGAGAAGAGCTTAGGGCTCACGGGGAGCTTGACTAACTCTTTCCAACTGTAAAGCCTTATGGGGAATAACTCACAGCTCGGGGGACCTCGGCTAGCTCGCTCCAAATGAAGAATCTCGTGGGGAAGAGTTTGCAGCTCGTGGGGAGCAGCACTAACTCTCTCCAAATGTAAAGCCATATGGGGAAGAGGTTAGAGCTGGGGGGGACCTCGACTAGCTCTCTCCAAATGAAAAACCTCATGGGGAATTGTTTGGGGCTCGCGTGGAACTTGACTTACTCTCTCCAAGTGTAAAGCCTTATGGGGAAGATCTCGAAGCTCGAAGGAGCTCGGCCAGCTCTGTCCAAATGAAGAATCTCATCGGGAAGAGTTTGGAGCACGTGGGGAGTTGGAGTAACTCTCTTCAAGTATAAAGCCTCTTCGATAAAAGCTCGCAGCTTAGAGTAGCTCGACTAGCTATCTAGGAATCAAGAATCTCGTCGGGTAGAGCTGTGGACTCGCGGGCAACTTGACTAATTCTCTCCAAGTGTAAAGCCTTATGGGGGGGACCTCGGCTAACTCTGTCCAAATGAAGAATCTCGTGGGGAGCTGCACTAACTCTCTCCAAGTGTAAAGCGATATGGGGAAGAGGTCAGAGCTCGGGGGACCTCGGCTAGCTCTCTCAGAATGAAAAACCTCATGGGGAATTGTTTGGGGCTCGTGTGGAACTATGGGGAAGATCTTGATGCTCGAAGGAGCTCGGCCAGCTCTGTCCAAATGAAGAATCTCGTTGGGAAGAGTTTGGAGCTCGCAGGGAGTTGGAGTAACTCTCTTCAAGTATAAAGCCTCTTCGATAAAAGCTCACAGCTTAGAGTAGCTCGACTAGCTATCTAGGAATCAAGAATCTCGTCGGGTAGAGCTGTGGGCTCGCGGGTAACTTGACTAATTCTCCCCAAGTGTAAAGCCTTATGGGGAATAGCTCAGAGCTCGGGGGACCTCGGCTAACTCTGTCCAAATGAAGAATCTCGTGGGGAGCTGCACTAACTCTCTCCAAGTGTAAAGCGATATGGGGAAGAGGTCAGAGCTCGGGGGACCTCGGCTAGCTCTCTCAGAATGAAAAACCTCATGGGGAATTGTTTGGGGCTCGTGTGGAACTTGACTTACTCTCTCCAAGTGTAAAGCCTTATGGGGAAGATCTTGATGCTCGAAGGAGCTCAGCCAGCTCTGTCCAAATGAAGAATCTCGTTGGGAAGAGTTTGGAGCTCGCAGGGAGTTGGAGTAACTCTCTTCAAGTATAAAGCCTCTTCGATAAAAGCTCACAGCTTAGAAGAGCTCAACTATCTATCCACGAATGACGAATCTCGTCGAGAAGAGCTTAGGGCTCACGGGGAGCTTGACTAACTCTCTCCAACTGTAAAGCCTTATGGGGAATAACTCACAGCTCGGGGGACCTCGGCTAGCTCGCTCCAAATGAAGAATCTCGTGGGGAAGAGTTTGCAGCTCGTGGGGAGCAGCACTAACTCTCTCCAAATGTAAAGCCATATGGGGAAGAGGTCAGAGCTGGGGGGGACCTCGACTAGCTCTCTCCAAATGAAAAACCTCATGGGGAATTGTTTGGGGCTCGCGTGGAACTTGACTTACTCTCTCCAAGTGTAAAGCCTTATGGGGAAGATCTCGAAGCTCGAAGGAGCTCGGCCAGCTCTGTCCAAATGAAGAATCTCATCGGGAAGAGTTTGGAGCGCGTGGGGAGTTGGAGTAACTCTCTTCAAGTATAAAGCCTCTTCGATAAAAGCTCGCAGCTTAGATTAGCTCGACTAGCTATCTAGGAATCAAGAATCTCGTCGGGTAGAGCTGTGGACTCGCGGGCAACTTGACTAATTCTCTCCAAGTGTAAAGCCTTATGGGGGGGACCTCGGCTAACTCTGTCCAAATGAAGAATCTCGTGGGGAGCTGCACTAACTCTCTCCAAGTGTAAAGCGATATGCGGAAGAGGTCAGAGCTCGGGGTACCTCGGCTAGCTCTCTCAGAATGAAAAACCTCATGGGGAATTGTTTGGGGCTCGTGTGGAACTATGGGGAAGATCTTGATGCTCGAAGGAGCTCGGCCAGCTCTGTCCAAATGAAGAATCTCGTTGGGAAGAGTTTGGAGCTCGCAGGGAGTTGGAGTAACTCTCTTCAAGTATAAAGCCTCTTCGATAAAAGCTCACAGCTTAGAGTAGCTCGACTAGCTATCTAGGAATCAAGAATCTCGTCGGGTAGAGCTGTGGGCTCGCGGGTAACTTGACTAATTCTCCCCAAGTGTAAAGCCTTATGGGGAATAGCTCAGAGCTCGGGGGACCTCGGCTAACTCTGTCCAAATGAAGAATCTCGTGGGGAGCTGCACTAACTCTCTCCAAGTGTAAAGCGATATGGGGAAGAGGTCAGAGCTCGGGGGACCTCGGCTAGCTCTCTCAGAAAGAAAAACCTCATGGGGAATTGTTTGGGGCTCGTGTGGAACTTGACTTACTCTCTCCAAGTGTAAAGCCTTATGGGGAAGATCTTGATGCTCGAAGGAGCTCAGCCAGCTCTGTCCAAATGAAGAATCTCGTTGGGAAGAGTTTGGAGCTCGCAGGGAGTTGGAGTAACTCTCTTCAAGTATAAAGCCTCTTCGATAAAAGCTCACAGCTTAGAAGAGCTCAACTATCTATCCACGAATGACGAATCTCGTCGAGAAGAGCTTAGGGCTCACGGGGAGCTTGACTAACTCTCTCCAACTGTAAAGCCTTATGGGGAATAACTCACAGCTCGGGGGACCTCGACTAGCTCTCTCCAAATGAAAAACCTCATGGGGAATTGTTTGGGGCTCGCGTGGAACTTGACTTACTCTCTCCAAGTGTAAAGCCTTATGGGGAATAACTCACAGCTCGGGGGACCTCGGCTAGCTCGCTCCAAATGAAGAATCTCGTGGGGAAGAGTTTGCAGCTCGTGGGGAGCAGCACTAACTCTCTCCAAATGTAAAGCCATATGGGGAAGAGGTCAGAGCTGGGGGGGACCTCGACTAGCTCTCTCCAAATGAAAAACCTCATGGGGAATTGTTTGGGGCTCGCGTGGAACTTGACTTACTCTCTCCAAGTGTAAAGCCTTATGGGGAAGATCTCGAAGCTCGAAGGAGCTCGGCCAGCTCTGTCCAAATGAAGAATCTCATCGGGAAGAGTTTGGAGCACGTGGGGAGTTGGAGTAACTCTCTTCAAGTATAAAGCCTCTTCGATAAAAGCTCGCAGCTTAGAGTAGCTCGACTAGCTATCTAGGAATCAAGAATCTCGTCGGGTAGAGCTGTGGACTCGCGGGCAACTTGACTAATTCTCTCCAAGTGTAAAGCCTTATGGGGGGGACCTCGGCTAACTCTGTCCAAATGAAGAATCTCGTGGGGAGCTGCACTAACTCTCTCCAAGTGTAAAGCGATATGGGGAAGAGGTCAGAGCTCGGGGGACCTCGGCTAGCTCTCTCAGAATGAAAAACCTCATGGGGAATTGTTTGGGGCTCGTGTGGAACTATGGGGAAGATCTTGATGCTCGAAGGAGCTCGGCCAGCTCCGTCCAAATGAAGAATCTCGTTGGGAAGAGTTTGGAGCTCGCAGGGAGTTGGAGTAACTCTCTTCAAGTATAAAGCCTCTTCGATAAAAGCTCAGAGCTTAGAGTAGCTCGACTAGCTATCTAGGAATCAAGAATCTCGTCGGGTAGAGCTGTGGGCTCGCGGGTAACTTGACTAATTCTCCCCAAGTGTAAAGCCTTATGGGGAATAGCTCAGAGCTCGGGGGACCTCGGCTAACTCTGTCCAAATGAAGAATCTCGTGGGGAGCTGCACTAACTCTCTCCAAGTGTAAAGCGATATGGGGAAGAGGTCAGAGCTCGGGGGACCTCGGCTAGCTCTCTCAGAAAGAAAAACCTTATGGGGAATTGTTTGGGGCTCGTGTGGAACTTGACTTACTCTCTCCAATTGTAAAGCCTTATGGGGAAGATCTTGATGCTCGAAGGAGCTCAGCCAGCTCTGTCCAAATGAAGAATCTCGTTGGGAAGAGTTTGGAGCTCGCAGGGAGTTGGAGTAACTCTCTTCAAGTATAAAGCCTCTTCGATAAAAGCTCACAGCTTAGAAGAGCTCAACTATCTATCCACGAATGACGAATCTCGTCGAGAAGAGCTTAGGGCTCACGGGGAGCTTGACTAACTCTCTCCAACTGTAAAGCCTTATGGGGAATAACTCACAGCTCGGGGGACCTCGGCTAGCTCGCTCCAAATGAAGAATCTCGTGGGGAAGAGTTTGCAGCTCGTGGGGAGCAGCACTAACTCTCTCCAAATGTAAAGCCATATGGGGAAGAGGTCAGAGCTGGGGGGGACCTCGACTAGCTCTCTCCAAATGAAAAACCTCATGGGGAATTGTTTGGGGCTCGCGTGGAACTTGACTTACTCTCTCCAAGTGTAAAGCCTTATGGGGAAGATCTCGATGCTCGAAGGAGCTCGGCCAGCTCTGTCCAAATGAAGAATCTCATCGGGAAGAGTTTGGAGCACGTGGGGAGTTGGAGTAACTCTCTTCAAGTATAAAGCCTCTTCGATAAAAGCTCGCAGCTTAGAGTAGCTCGACTAGCTATCTAGGAATCAAGAATCTCGTCGGGTAGAGCTGTGGACTCGCGGGCAACTTGACTAATTCTCTCCAAGTGTAAAGCTTTATGGGGGGGACCTCGGCTAACTCTGTCCAAATGAAGAATCTCGTGGGGAGCTGCACTAACTCTCTCCAAGTGTAAAGCGATATGGGGAAGAGGTCAGAGCTCGGGGGACCTCGGCTAGCTCTCTCAGAATGAAAAACCTCATGGGGAATTGTTTGGGGCTCGTGTGGAACTATGGGGAAGATCTTGATGCTCGAAGGAGCTCGGCCAGCTCTGTCCAAATGAAGAATCTCGTTGGGAAGAGTTTGGAGCTCGCAGGGAGTTGGAGTAACTCTCTTCAAGTATAAAGCCTCTTCGATAAAAGCTCACAGCTTAGAGTAGCTCGACTAGCTATCTAGGAATCAAGAATCTCGTCGGGTAGAGCTGTGGGCTCGCGGGTAACTTGACTAATTCTCCCCAAGTGTAAAGCCTTATGGGGAATAGCTCAGAGCTCGGGGGACCTCGGCTAACTCTGTCCAAATGAAGAATCTCGTGGGGAGCTGCACTAACTCTCTCCAAGTGTAAAGCGATATGGGGAAGAGGTCAGAGCTCGGGGGACCTCGGCTAGCTCTCTCAGAAAGAAAAACCTCATGGGGAATTGTTTGGGGCTCGTGTGGAACTGGACTTACTCTCTCCAAGTGTAAAGCCTTATGGGGAAGATCTTGATGCTCGAAGGAGCTCAGCCAGCTCTGTCCAAATGAAGAATCTCGTTGGGAAGAGTTTGGAGCTCGCAGGGAGTTGGAGTAACTCTCTTCAAGTATAAAGCCTCTTCGATAAAAGCTCACAGCTTAGAAGAGCTCAACTATCTATCCACGAATGACGAATCTCGTCGAGAAGAGCTTAGGGCTCACGGGGAGCTTGACTAACTCTCTCCAACTGTAAAGCCTTATGGGGAATAACTCACAGCTCGGGGGACCTCGGCTAGCTCGCTCCAAATGAAGAATCTCGTGGGGAAGAGTTTGCAGCTCGTGGGGAGCAGCACTAACTCTCTCCAAATGTAAAGCCATATGGGGAAGAGGTCAGAGCTGGGGGGGACCTCGACTAGCTCTCTCCAAATGAAAAACCTCATGGGGAATTGTTTGGGGCTCGCGTGGAACTTGACTTACTCTCTCCAAGTGTAAAGCCTTATGGGGAAGATCTCGAAGCTCGAAGGAGCTCGGCCAGCTCTGTCCAAATGAAGAATCTCATCGGGAAGAGTTTGGAGCACGTGGGGAGTTGGAGTAACTCTCTTCAAGTATAAAGCCTCTTCGATAAAAGCTCGCAGCTTAGAGTAGCTCGACTAGCTATCTAGGAATCAAGAATCTCGTCGGGTAGAGCTGTGGACTCGCGGGCAACTTGACTAATTCTCTCCAAGTGTAAAGCCTTATGGGGGGGACCTCGGCTAACTCTGTCCAAATGAAGAATCTCGTGGGGAGCTGCACTAACTCTCTCCAAGTGTAAAGCGATATGGGGAAGAGGTCAGAGCTCGGGGGACCTCGGCTAGCTCTCTCAGAATGAAAAACCTCATGGGGAATTGTTTGGGGCTCGTGTGGAACTATGGGGAAGATCTTGATGCTCGAAGGAGCTCGGCCAGCTCCGTCCAAATGAAGAATCTCGTTGGGAAGAGTTTGGAGCTCGCAGGGAGTTGGAGTAACTCTCTTCAAGTATAAAGCCTCTTCGATAAAAGCTCACAGCTTAGAGTAGCTCGACTAGCTATCTAGGAATCAAGAATCTCGTCGGGTAGAGCTGTGGGCTCGCGGGTAACTTGACTAATTCTCCCCAAGTGTAAAGCCTTATGGGGAATAGCTCAGAGCTCGGGGGACCTCGGCTAACTCTGTCCAAATGAAGAATCTCGTGGGGAGCTGCACTAACTCTCTCCAAGTGTAAAGCGATATGGGGAAGAGGTCAGAGCTCGGGGGACCTCGGCTAGCTCTCTCAGAAAGAAAAACCTTATGGGGAATTGTTTGGGGCTCGTGTGGAACTTGACTTACTCTCTCCAATTGTAAAGCCTTATGGGGAAGATCTTGATGCTCGAAGGAGCTCAGCCAGCTCTGTCCAAATGAAGAATCTCGTTGGGAAGAGTTTGGAGCTCGCAGGGAGTTGGAGTAACTCTCTTCAAGTATAAAGCCTCTTCGATAAAAGCTCACAGCTTAGAAGAGCTCAACTATCTATCCACGAATGACGAATCTCGTCGAGAAGAGCTTAGGGCTCACGGGGAGCTTGACTAACTCTCTCCAACTGTAAAGCCTTATGGGGAATAACTCACAGCTCGGGGGACCTCGGCTAGCTCGCTCCAAATGAAGAATCTCGTGGGGAAGAGTTTGCAGCTCGTGGGGAGCAGCACTAACTCTCTCCAAATGTAAAGCCATATGGGGAAGAGGTCAGAGCTGGGGGGGACCTCGACTAGCTCTCTCCAAATGAAAAACCTCATGGGGAATTGTTTGGGGCTCGCGTGGAACTTGACTTACTCTCTCCAAGTGTAAAGCCTTATGGGGAAGATCTCGATGCTCGAAGGAGCTCGGCCAGCTCTGTCCAAATGAAGAATCTCATCGGGAAGAGTTTGGAGCACGTGGGGAGTTGGAGTAACTCTCTTCAAGTATAAAGCCTCTTCGATAAAAGCTCGCAGCTTAGAGTAGCTCGACTAGCTATCTAGGAATCAAGAATCTCGTCGGGTAGAGCTGTGGACTCGCGGGCAACTTGACTAATTCTCTCCAAGTGTAAAGCTTTATGGGGGGGACCTCGGCTAACTCTGTCCAAATGAAGAATCTCGTGGGGAGCTGCACTAACTCTCTCCAAGTGTAAAGCGATATGGGGAAGAGGTCAGAGCTCGGGGGACCTCGGCTAGCTCTCTCAGAATGAAAAACCTCATGGGGAATTGTTTGGGGCTCGTGTGGAACTATGGGGAAGATCTTGATGCTCGAAGGAGCTCGGCCAGCTCTGTCCAAATGAAGAATCTCGTTGGGAAGAGTTTGGAGCTCGCAGGGAGTTGGAGTAACTCTCTTCAAGTATAAAGCCTCTTCGATAAAAGCTCACAGCTTAGAGTAGCTCGACTAGCTATCTAGGAATCAAGAATCTCGTCGGGTAGAGCTGTGGGCTCGCGGGTAACTTGACTAATTCTCCCCAAGTGTAAAGCCTTATGGGGAATAGCTCAGAGCTCGGGGGACCTCGGCTAACTCTGTCCAAATGAAGAATCTCGTGGGGAGCTGCACTAACTCTCTCCAAGTGTAAAGCGATATGGGGAAGAGGTCAGAGCTCGGGGGACCTCGGCTAGCTCTCTCAGAAAGAAAAACCTCATGGGGAATTGTTTGGGGCTCGTGTGGAACTGGACTTACTCTCTCCAAGTGTAAAGCCTTATGGGGAAGATCTTGATGCTCGAAGGAGCTCAGCCAGCTCTGTCCAAATGAAGAATCTCGTTGGGAAGAGTTTGGAGCTCGCAGGGAGTTGGAGTAACTCTCTTCAAGTATAAAGCCTCTTCGATAAAAGCTCACAGCTTAGAAGAGCTCAACTATCTATCCACGAATGACGAATCTCGTCGAGAAGAGCTTAGGGCTCACGGGGAGCTTGACTAACTCTCTCCAACTGTAAAGCCTTATGGGGAATAACTCACAGCTCGGGGGACCTCGGCTAGCTCGCTCCAAATGAAGAATCTCGTGGGGAAGAGTTTGCAGCTCGTGGGGAGCAGCACTAACTCTCTCCAAATGTAAAGCCATATGGGGAAGAGGTCAGAGCTGGGGGGGACCTCGACTAGCTCTCTCCAAATGAAAAACCTCATGGGGAATTGTTTGGGGCTCGCGTGGAACTTGACTTACTCTCTCCAAGTGTAAAGCCTTATGGGGAAGATCTCGAAGCTCGAAGGAGCTCGGCCAGCTCTGTCCAAATGAAGAATCTCATCGGGAAGAGTTTGGAGCACGTGGGGAGTTGGAGTAACTCTCTTCAAGTATAAAGCCTCTTCGATAAAAGCTCGCAGCTTAGAGTAGCTCGACTAGCTATCTAGGAATCAAGAATCTCGTCGGGTAGAGCTGTGGACTCGCGGGCAACTTGACTAATTCTCTCCAAGTGTAAAGCCTTATGGGGGGACCTCGGCTAACTCTGTCCAAATGAAGAATCTCGTGGGGAGCTGCACTAACTCTCTCCAAGTGTAAAGCGATATGGGGAAGAGGTCAGAGCTCGGGGGACCTCGGCTAGCTCTCTCAGAATGAAAAACCTCATGGGGAATTGTTTGGGGCTCGTGTGGAACTATGGGGAAGATCTTGATGCTCGAAGGAGCTCGGCCAGCTCTGTCCAAATGAAGAATCTCGTTGGGAAGAGTTTGGAGCTCGCAGGGAGTTGGAGTAACTCTCTTCAAGTATAAAGCCTCTTCGATAAAAGCTCACAGCTTAGAGTAGCTCGACTAGCTATCTAGGAATCAAGAATCTCGTCGGGTAGAGCTGTGGGCTCGCGGGTAACTTGACTAATTCTCCCCAAGTGTAAAGCCTTATGGGGAATAGCTCAGAGCTCGGGGGACCTCGGCTAACTCTGTCCAAATGAAGAATCTCGTGGGGAGCTGCACTAACTCTCTCCAAGTGTAAAGCGATATGGGGAAGAGGTCAGAGCTCGGGGGACCTCGGCTAGCTCTCTCAGAAAGAAAAACCTCATGGGGAATTGTTTGGGGCTCGTGTGGAACTTGACTTACTCTCTCCAAGTGTAAAGCCTTATGGGGAAGATCTTGATGCTCGAAGGAGCTCAGCCAGCTCTGTCCAAATGAAGAATCTCGTTGGGAAGAGTTTGGAGGTCGCAGGGAGTTGGAGTAACTCTCTTCAAGTATAAAGCCTCTTCGATAAAAGCTCACAGCTTAGAAGAGCTCAACTATCTATCCACGAATGACGAATCTCGTCGAGAAGAGCTTAGGGCTCACGGGGAGCTTGACTAACTCTCTCCAACTGTAAAGCCTTATGGGGAATAACTCACAGCTCGGGGGACCTCGGCTAGCTCGCTCCAAATGAAGAATCTCGTGGGGAAGAGTTTGCAGCTCGTGGGGAGCAGCACTAACTCTCTCCAAATGTAAAGCCATATGGGGAAGAGGTCAGAGCTGGGGGGGACCTCGACTAGCTCTCTCCAAATGAAAAACCTCATGGGGAATTGTTTGGGGCTCGCGTGGAACTTGACTTACTCTCTCCAAGTGTAAAGCCTTATGGGGAAGATCTCGAAGCTCGAAGGAGCTCGGCCAGCTCTGTCCAAATGAAGAATCTCATCGGGAAGAGTTTGGAGCACGTGGGGAGTTGGAGTAACTCTCTTCAAGTATAAAGCCTCTTCGATAAAAGCTCGCAGCTTAGAGTAGCTCGACTAGCTATCTAGGAATCAAGAATCTCGTCGGGTAGAGCTGTGGACTCGCGGGCAACTTGACTAATTCTCTCCAAGTGTAAAGCCTTATGGGGGGGACCTCGGCTAACTCTGTCCAAATGAAGAATCTCGTGGGGAGCTGCACTAACTCTCTCCAAGAGTAAAACGAAATGGGGAAGAGGTCAGAGCTCGGGGGACCTCGGCTAGCTCTCTCAGAATGAAAAACCTCATGGGGAATTGTTTGGGGCTCGTGTGGAACTATGGGGAAGATCTTGATGCTCGAAGGAGCTCGGCCAGCTCTGTCCAAATGAAGAATCTCGTTGGGAAGAGTTTGGAGCTCGCAGGGAGTTGGAGTAACTCTCTTCAAGTATAAAGCCTCTTCGATAAAAGCTCACAGCTTAGAGTAGCTCGACTAGCTATCTAGGAATCAAGAATCTCGTCAGGTAGAGCTGTGGGCTCGCGGGTAACTTGACTTATTCTCCCCAAGTGTAAAGCCTTATGGGGAATAGCTCAGAGCTCGGGGGACCTCGGCTAACTCTGTCCAAATGAAGAATCTCGTGGGGAGCTGCACTAACTCTCTCCAAGTGTAAAGCGATATGGGGAAGAGGTCAGAGCTCGGGGGACCTCGGCTAGCTCTCTCAGAAAGAAAAACCTCATGGGGAATTGTTTGGGGCTCGTGTGGAACTTGACTTACTCTCTCCAAGTGTAAACCCTTATGGGGAAGATCTTGATGCTCGAAGGAGCTCAGCCAGCTCTGTCCAAATGAAGAATCTCGTTGGGAAGAGTTTGGATCTCGCAGGGAGTTGGAGTAACTCTCTTCAAGTATAAAGCCTCTTCGATAAAAGCTCACAGCTTAGAAGAGCTCAACTATCTATCCACGAATGACGAATCTCGTCGAGAAGAGCTTAGGGCTCACGGGGAGCTTGACTAACTCTCTCCAACTGTAAAGCCTTATGGGGAATAACTCACAGCTCGGGGGACCTCGGCTAGCTCGCTCCAAATGAAGAATCTCGTGGGGAAGAGTTTGCAGCTCGTGGGGAGCAGCACTAACTCTCTCCAAATGTAAAGCCATATGGGGAAGAGGTCAGAGCTGGGGGGGACCTCGACTAGCTCTCTCCAAATGAAAAACCTCATGGGGAATTGTTTGGGGCTCGCGTGGAACTTGACTTACTCTCTCCAAGTGTAAAGCCTTATGGGGAAGATCTCGAAGCTCGAAGGAGCTCGGCCAGCTCTGTCCAAATGAAGAATCTCATCGGGAAGAGTTTGGAGCACGTGGGGAGTTGGAGTAACTCTCTTCAAGTATAAAGCCTCTTCGATAAAAGCTCGCAGCTTAGAGTAGCTCGACTAGCTATCTAGGAATCAAGAATCTCGTCGGGTAGAGCTGTGGACTCGCGGGCAACTTGACTAATTCTCTCCAAGTGTAAAGCCTTATGGGGGGGACCTCGGCTAACTCTGTCCAAATGAAGAATCTCGTGGGGAGCTGCACTAACTCTCTCCAAGTGTAAAACGAAATGGGGAAGAGGTCAGAGCTCGGGGGACCTCGGCTAGCTCTCTCAGAATGAAAAACCTCATGGGGAATTGTTTGGGGCTCGTGTGGAACTATGGGGAAGATCTTGATGCTCGAAGGAGCTCGGCCAGCTCTGTCCAAATGAAGAATCTCGTTGGGAAGAGTTTGGAGCTCGCAGGGAGTTGGAGTAACTCTCTTCAAGTATAAAGCCTCTTCGATAAAAGCTCACAGCTTAGAGTAGCTCGACTAGCTATCTAGGAATCAAGAATCTCGTCGGGTAGAGCTGTGGGCTCGCGGGTAACTTGACTAATTCTCCCCAAGTGTAAAGCCTTATGGGGAATGGCTCAGAGCTCGGGGGACCTCGGCTAGCTCGCTCCAAATGAAGAATCTCGTGGGGAAGAGTTTGCAGCTCGTGGGGAGCAGCACTAACTCTCTCCAAATGTAAAGCCATATGGGGAAGAGGTCAGAGCTGGGGGGGGACCTCGACTAGCTCTCTCCAAATGAAAAACCTCATGGGGAATTGTTTAGGGCTCGCGTGGAACTTGACTTACTCTCTCCAAGTGTAAAGCCTTATGGGGAAGATCTCGAAGCTCGAAGGAGCTCGGCCAGCTCTGTCCAAATGAAGAATCTCATCGGGAAGAGTTTGGAGCACGTGGGGAGTTGGAGTAACTCTCTTCAAGTATAAAGCCTCTTCGATAAAAGCTCGCAGCTTAGAGTAGCTCGACTAGCTATCTAGGAATCAAGAATCTCGTCGGGTAGAGCTGTGGACTCGCGGGCAACTTGACTAATTCTCTCCAAGTGTAAAGCCTTATGGGGGGGACCTCGGCTAACTCTGTCCAAATGAAGAATCTCGTGGGGAGCTGCACTAACTCTCTCCAAGTGTAAAGCGATATGGGGAAGAGGTCAGAGCTCGGGGGACCTCGGCTAGCTCTCTTAGAATGAAAAATCTCATGGGGAATTGTTTGGGGCTCGTGTGGAACTATGGGGAAGATCTTGATGCTCGAAGGAGCTCGGCCAGCTCTGTCCAAATGAAGAATCTCGTTGGGAAGAGTTTGGAGCTCGCAGGGAGTTGGAGTAACTCTCTTCAAGTATAAAGCCTCTTCGATAAAAGCTCACAGCTTAGAGTAGCTCGACTAGCTATCTAGGAATCAAGAATCTCGTCGGGTAGAGCTGTGGGCTCGCGGGTAACTTGACTAATTCTCCCCAAGTGTAAAGCCTTATGGGGAATAGCTCAGAGCTCGGGGGACCTCGGCTAACTCTGTCCAAATGAAGAATCTCGTGGGGAGCTGCACTAACTCTCTCCAAGTGTAAAGCGATATGGGGAAGAGGTCAGAGCTC
>BRYE01000003.1:17538556-17553556 GCA_030159115.1 Actinidia arguta var. hypoleuca | reverse complement strand
ATTGTTTGGGGCTCGTGTGGAACTTGACTTACTCTCTCCAAGTGTAAAGCCTTATGGGGAAGATCTTGATGCTCGAAGGAGCTCAGCCAGCTCTGTCCAAATGAAGAATCTCGTGGGGAAGAGTTTGGAGCTCGCAGGGAGTTGGAGTAACTCTCTTCAAGTATAAAGCCTCTTCGATAAAAGCTCACAGCTTAGAAGAGCTCAACTATCTATCCACGAATGACGAATCTCGTCGAGAAGAGCTTAGGGCTCACGGGGAGCTTGACTAACTCTCTCCAACTGTAAAGCCTTATGGGGAATAACTCACAGCTCGGGGGACCTCGGCTAGCTCGCTCCAAATGAAGAATCTCGTGGGGAAGAGTTTGCAGCTCGTGGGGAGCAGCACTAACTCTCTCCAAATTTAAAGCCATATGGGGAAGAGGTCAGAGCTGGGGGGGACCTCGACTAGCTCTCTCCAAATGAAAAACCTCATGGGGAATTGTTTGGGGCTCGCGTGGAACTTGACTTACTCTCTCCAAGTGTAAAGCCTTATGGGGAAGATCTCGAAGCTCGAAGGAGCTCGGCCAGCTCAGTCCAAATGAAGAATCTCATCGGGAAGAGTTTGGAGCACGTGGGGAGTTGGAGTAACTCTCTTCAAGTATAAAGCCTCTTCGATAAAAGCTCGCAGCTTAGAGTAGCTCGACTAGCTATCTAGGAATCAAGAATCTCGTCGGGTAGAGCTGTGGACTCGCGGGCAACTTGACTAATTCTCTCCAAGTGTAAACCTTATGGGGGGGACCTCGGCTAACTCTGTCCAAATGAAGAATCTCGTGGGGAGCTGCACTAACTCTCTCCAAGTGTAAAGCGATATGGGGAAGAGGTCAGAGCTCGGGGGACCTCGGCTAGCTCTCTCAGAATGAAAAACCTCAAGGGGAATTGTTTGGGGCTCGTGTGGAACTATGGGGAAGATCTTGATGCTCGAAGGAGCTCGGCCAGCTCTGTCCAAATGAAGAATCTCGTTAGGAAGAGTTTGGAGCTCGCAGGGAGTTGGAGTAACTCTCTTCAAGTATAAAGCCTCTTCGATAAAAGCTCACAGCTTAGAGTAGCTCGACTAGCTATCTAGGAATCAAGAATCTCGTCGGGTAGAGCTGTGGGCTCGCGGGTAACTTGACTAATTCTCCCCAAGTGTAAAGCCTTATGGGGAATAGCTCAGAGCTCGGGGGACCTCAGCTAACTCTGTCCAAATGAAGAATCTCGTGGGGAGCTGCACTAACTCTCTCCAAGTGTAAAGCGATATGGGGAAGAGGTCAGAGCTCGGGGGACCTCGGCTAGCTCTCTCAGAAAGAAAAACCTCATGGGGAATTGTTTGGGGCTCGTGTGGAACTTGACTTACTCTCTCCAAGTGTAAAGCCTTATGGGGAAGATCTTGATGCTCGAAGGAGCTCAGCCAGCTCTGTCCAAATGAAGAATCTCGTTGGGAAGAGTTTGGAGCTCGCAGGGAGTTGGAGTAACTCTCTTCAAGTATAAAGCCTCTTCGATAAAAGCTCACATCTTAGAAGAGCTCAACTATCTATCCACGAATGACGAATCTCGTCGAGAAGAGCTTAGGGCTCACGGGGAGCTTGACTAACTCTCTCCAACTGTAAAGCCTTATGGGGAATAACTCACAGCTCGGGGGACCTCGGCTAGCTCGCTCCAAATGAAGAATCTCGTGGGGAAGAGTTTGCAGCTCGTGGGGAGCAGCACTAACTCTCTCCAAATGTAAAGCCATATGGGGAAGAGGTCAGAGCTGGGGGGGACCTCGACTAGCTCTCTCCAAATGAAAAACCTCATGGGGAATTGTTTGGGGCTCGCGTGGAACTTGACTTACTCTCTCCAAGTGTAAAGCCTTATGGGGAAGATCTCGAAGCTCGAAGGAGCTCGGCCAGCTCTATCCAAATGAAGAATCTCATCGGGAAGAGTTTGGAGCACGTGGGGAGTTGGAGTAACTCTCTTCAAGTATAAAGCCTCTTCGATAAAAGCTCGCAGCTTAGAGTAGCTCGACTAGCTATCTAGGAATCAAGAATCTCGTCGGGTAGAGCTGTGGACTCGCGGGCAACTTGACTAATTCTCTCCAAGTGTAAAGCCTTATGGGGGGGACCTCGGCTAACTCTGTCCAAATGAAGAATCTCGTGGGGAGCTGCACTAACTCTCTCCAAGTGTAAAGCGATATGGGGAAGAGGTCAGAGCTCGGGGGACCTCGGCTAGCTCTCTCAGAATGAAAAACCTCATGGGGAATTGTTTGGGGCTCGTGTGGAACTATGGGGAAGATCTTGATGCTCGAAGGAGCTCGGCCAGCTCTGTCCAAATGAAGAATCTCGTTGGGAAGAGTTTGGAGCTCGCAGGGAGTTGGAGTAACTCTCTTCAAGTATAAAGCCTCTTCGATAAAAGCTCACAGCTTAGAGTAGCTCGACTAGCTATCTAGGAATCAAGAATCTCGTCGGGTAGAGCTGTGGGCTCGCGGGTAACTTGACTAATTCTCCCCAAGTGTAAAGCCTTATGGGGAATAGCTCAGAGATCGGGGGACCTCGGCTAACTCTGTCCAAATGAAGAATCTCGTGGGGAGCTGCACTAACTCTCTCCAAGTGTAAAGCGATATGGGGAAGAGGTCAGAGCTCGGGGGACCTCGGCAAGCTCTCTCAGAAAGAAAAACCTCATGGGGAATTGTTTGGGGCTCGTGTGGAACTTGACTTACTCTCTCCAAGTGTAAAGCCTTATGGGGAAGATCTTGATGCTCGAAGGAGCTCAGCCAGCTCTGTCCAAATGAAGAATCTCGTTGGGAAGAGTTTGGAGCTCGCAGGGAGTTGGAGTAACTCTCTTCAAGTATAAAGCCTCTTCGATAAAAGCTCACAGCTTAGAAGAGCTCAACTATCTATCCACGAATGACGAATCTCGTCGAGAAGAGCTTAGGGCTCACGGGGAGCTTGACTAACTCTCTCCAACTGTAAAGCCTTATGGGGAATAACTCACAGCTCGGGGGACCTCGGCTAGCTCGCTCCAAATGAAGAATCTCGTGGGGAAGAGTTTGCAGCTCGTGGGGAGCAGCACTAACTCTCTCCAAATGTAAAGCCATATGGGGAAGAGGTCAGAGCTGGGGGGGACCTCGACTAGCTCTCTCCAAATGAAAAACCTCATGGGGAATTATTTGGGGCTCGCGTGGAACTTGACTTACTCTCTCCAAGTGTAAAGCCTTATGGGGAAGATCTCGAAGCTCGAAGGAGCTCGGCCAGCTCTGTCCAAATGAAGAATCTCATCGGGAAGAGTTTGGAGCACGTGGGGAGTTGGAGTAACTCTCTTCAAGTATAAAGCCTCTTCGATAAAAGCTCGCAGCTTAGAGTAGCTCGACTAGCTATCTAGGAATCAAGAATCTCGTCGGGTAGAGCTGTGGACTCGCGGGCAACTTGACTAATTCTCTCCAAGTGTAAAGCCTTATGGGGGGGACCTCGGCTAACTCTGTCCAAATGAAGAATCTCGTGGGGAGCTGCACTAACTCTCTCCAAGTGTAAAGCGATATGGGGAAGAGGTCAGAGCTCGGGGGACCTCGGCTAGCTCTCTCAGAATGAAAAACCTCATGGGGAATTGTTTGGGGCTCGTGTGGAACTATGGGGAAGATCTTGATGCTCGAAGGAGCTCGGCCAGCTCTGTCCAAATGAAGAATCTCGTTGGGAAGAGTTTGGAGCTCGCAGGGAGTTGGAGTAACTCTCTTCAAGTATAAAGCCTCTTCGATAAAAGCTCACAGCTTAGAGTAGCTCGACTAGCTATCTAGGAATCAAGAATCTCGTCGGGTAGAGCTGTGGGCTCGCGGGTAACTTGACTAATTCTCCCCAAGTGTAAAGCCTTATGGGGAATAGCTCAGAGCTCGGGGGACCTCGGCTAACTCTGTCCAAATGAAGAATCTCGTGGGGAGCTGCACTAACTCTCTCCAAGTGTAAAGCGATATGGGGAAGAAGTCAGAGCTCGGGGGACCTCGGCTAGCTCTCTCAGAAAGAAAAACCTCATGGGGAATTGTTTGGGGCTCGTGTGGAACTTGACTTACTCTCTCCAAGTGTAAAGCCTTATGGGGAAGATCTTGATGCTCGAAGGAGCTCAGCCAGCTCTGTCCAAATGAAGAATCTCGTTGGGAAGAGTTTGGAGCTCGCAGGGAGTTGGAGTAACTCTCTTCAAGTATAAAGCCTCTTCGATAAAAGCTCACAGCTTAGAAGAGCTCAACTATCTATCCACGAATGACGAATCTCGTCGAGAAGAGCTTAGGGCTCACGGGGAGCTTGACTAACTCTCTCCAACTGTAAAGCCTTATGGGGAATAACTCACAGCTCGGGGGACCTCGGCTAGCTCGCTCCAAATGAAGAATCTCGTGGGGAAGAGTTTGCAGCTCGTGGGGAGCAGCACTAACTCTCTCCAAATGTAAAGCCATATGGGGAAGAGGTCAGAGCTGGGGGGGACCTCGACTAGCTCTCTCCAAATGAAAAACCTCATGGGGAATTGTTTGGGGCTCGCGTGGAACTTGACTTACTCTCTCCAAGTGTAAAGCCTTATGGGGAAGATCTCGAAGCTCGAAGGAGCTCGGCCAGCTCAGTCCAAATGAAGAATCTCATCGGGAAGAGTTTGGAGCACGTGGGGAGTTTGAGTAACTCTCTTCAAGTATAAAGCCTCTTCGATAAAAGCTCGCAGCTTAGAGTAGCTCGACTAGCTATCTAGGAATCAAGAATCTCGTCGGGTAGAGCTGTGGACTCGCGGGCAACTTGACTAATTCTCTCCAAGTGTAAAGCCTTATGGGGGGGACCTCGGCAAACTCTGTCCAAATGAAGAATCTCGTGGGGAGCTGCACTAACTCTCTCCAAGTGTAAAGCGATATGGGGAAGAGGTCAGAGCTCGGGGGACCTCGGCTAGCTCTCTCAGAATGAAAAACCTCATGGGGAATTGTTTGGGGCTCGTGTGGAACTATGGGGAAGATCTTGATGCTCGAAGGAGCTCGGCCAGCTCTGTCCAAATGAAGAATCTCGTTGGGAAGAGTTTGGAGCTCGCAGGGAGTTGGAGTAACTCTCTTCAAGTATAAAGCCTCTTCGATAAAAGCTCACAGCTTAGAGTAGCTCGACTAGCTATCTAGGAATCAAGAATCTCGTCGGGTAGAGCTGTGGGCTCGCGGGTAACTTGACTAATTCTCCCCAAGTGTAAAGCCTTATGGGGAATAGCTCAGAGATCGGGGGACCTCGGCTAACTCTGTCCAAATGAAGAATCTCGTGGGGAGCTGCACTAACTCTCTCCAAGTGTAAAGCGATATGGGGAAGAGGTCAGAGCTCGGGGGACCTCGGCTAGCTCTCTCAGAAAGAAAAACCTCATGGGGAATTGTTTGGGGCTCGTGTGGAACTTGACTTACTCTCTCCAAGTGTAAAGCCTTATGGGGAAGATCTTGGTGCTCGAAGGAGCTCAGCCAGCTCTGTCCAAATGAAGAATCTCGTGGGGAAGAGTTTGGAGCTCGCAGGGAGTTGGAGTAACTCTCTTCAAGTATAAAGCCTCTTCGATAAAAGCTCACATCTTAGAAGAGCTCAACTATCTATCCACGAATGACGAATCTCGTCGAGAAGAGCTTAGGGCTCACGGGGAGCTTGACTAACTCTCTCCAACTGTAAAGCCTTATGGGGAATAACTCACAGCTCGGGGAACCTCGGCTAGCTCGCTCCAAATGAAGAATCTCGTGGGGAAGAGTTTGCAGCTCGTGGGGAGCAGCACTAACTCTCTCCAAATGTAAAGCCATATGGGGAAGAGGTCAGAGCTGGGGGGGACCTCGACTAGCTCTCTCCAAATGAAAAACCTCATGGGGAATTGTTTGGGGCTCGCGTGGAACTTGACTTACTCTCTCCAAGTGTAAAGCCTTATGGGGAAGATCTCGAAGCTCGAAGGAGCTCGGCCAGCTCTGTCCAAATGAAGAATCTCATCGGGAAGAGTTTGGAGCACGTGGGGAGTTGGAGTAACTCTCTTCAAGTATAAAGCCTCTTCGATAAAAGCTCGCAGCTTAGAGTAGCTCGACTAGCTATCTAGGAATCAAGAATCTCGTCGGGTAGAGCTGTGGACTCGCGGGCAACTTGACTAATTCTCTCCAAGTGTAAAGCCTTATGGGGGGGACCTCGGCTAACTCTGGCCAAATGAAGAATCTCGTGGGGAGCTGCACTAACTCTCTCCAAGTGTAAAGCGATATGGGGAAGAGGTCAGAGCTCGGGGGACCTCGGCTAGCTCTCTCAGAATGAAAAACCTCATGGGGAATTATTTGGGGCTCGTGTGGAACTATGGGGAAGATCTTAATGCTCGAAGGAGCTCGGCCAGCTCTGTCCAAATGAAGAATCTCGTTGGGAAGAGTTTGGAGCTCGCAGGGAGTTGGAGTAACTATCTTCAAGTATAAAGCCTCTTCGATAAAAGCTCACAGCTTAGAGTAGCTCGACTAGCTATCTAGGAATCAAGAATCTCGTCGGGTAGAGCTGTGGGCTCGCGGGTAACTTGACTAATTCTCCCCAAGTGTAAAGCCTTATGGGGAATAGCTCAGAGCTCGGGGGACCTCGGCTAACTCTGTCCAAATGAAGAATCTCATGGGGAGCTGCACTAACTCTCTCCAAGTGTAAAGCGATATGGGGAAGAGGTCAGAGCTCGGGGGACCTCGGCTAGCTCTCTCAGAAAGAAAAACCTCATGGGGAATTGTTTGGGGCTCGTGTGGAACTTGACTTACTCTCTCCAAGTGTAAAGCCTTATGGGGAAGATCTTGATGCTCGAAGGAGCTCAGCCAGCTCTGTCCAAATGAAGAATCTCGTTGGGAAGAGTTTGGAGCTCGCAGGGAGTTGGAGTAACTCTCTTCAAGTATAAAGCCTCTTCGATAAAAGCTCACAGCTTAGAAGAGCTCAACTATCTATCCACGAATGACGAATCTCGTCGAGAAGAGCTTAGGGCTCACGGGGAGCTTGACTAACTCTCTCCAACTGTAAAGCCTTATGGGGAATAACTCACAGCTCGGGGGACCTCGGCTAGCTCGCTCCAAATGAAGAATCTCGTGGGGAAGAGTTTGCAGCTCGTGGGGAGCAGCACTAACTCTCTCCAAATGTAAAGCCATATGGGGAAGAGGTCAGAGCTGGGGGGGACCTCGACTAGCTCTCTCCAAATGAAAAACCTCATGGGGAATTGTTTGGGGCTCGCGTGGAACTTGACTTACTCTCTCCAAGTGTAAAGCCTTATGGGGAAGATCTCGAAGCTCGAAGGAGCTCGGCCAGCTCTGTCCAAATGAAGAATCTCATCGGGAAGAGTTTGGAGCACGTGGGGAGTTGGAGTAACTCTCTTCAAGTATAAAGCCTCTTCGATAAAAGCTCGCAGCTTAGAGTAGCTCGACTAGCTATCTAGGAATCAAGAATCTCGTCGGGTAGAGCTGTGGACTCGCGGGCAACTTGACTAATTCTCTCCAAGTGTAAAGCCTTATGGGGGGACCTCGGCTAACTCTGTCCAAATGAAGAATCTCGTGGGGAGCTGCACTAACTCTCTCCAAGTGTAAAGCGATATGGGGAAGAGGTCAGAGCTCGGGGGACCTCGGCTAGCTCTCTCAGAATGAAAAACCTCATGGGGAATTGTTTGGGGCTCGTGTGGAACTATGGGGAAGATCTTGATGCTCGAAGGAGCTCGGCCAGCTCTGTCCAAATGAAGAATCTCGTTGGGAAGAGTTTGGAGCTCGCAGGGAGTTGGAGTAACTCTCTTCAAGTATAAAGCCTCTTCGATAAAAGCTCACAGCTTAGAGTAGCTCGACTAGCTATCTAGGAATCAAGAATCTCGTCGGGTAGAGCTTTGGGCTCGCGGGTAACTTGACTAATTCTCCCCAAGTGTAAAGCCTTATGGGGAATAGCTCAGAGCTCGGGGGACCTTGGCTAATTCTGTCCAAATGAAGAATCTCGTGGGGAGCTGCACTAACTCTCTCCAAGTGTAAAGCGATATGGGGAAGAGGTCAGAGCTCGGGGGACCTCGGCTAGCTCTCTCAGAAAGAAAAACCTCATGGGGAATTGTTTGGGGCTCGTGTGGAACTTGACTTACTCTCTCCAAGTGTAAAGCCTTATGGGGAAGATCTTGATGCTCGAAGGAGCTCAGCCAGCTCTGTCCAAATGAAGAATCTCGTGGGGAAGAGTTTGGAGCTCGCAGGGAGTTGGAGTAACTCTCTTCAAGTATAAAGCCTCTTCGATAAAAGCTCACAGCTTAGAAGAGCTCAACTATCTATCCACGAATGACGAATCTCGTCGAGAAGAGCTTAGGGCTCACGGGGAGCTTGACTAACTCTCTCCAACTGTAAAGCCTTATGGGGAATAACTCACAGCTCGGGGGACCTCGGCTAGCTCGCTCCAAATGAAGAATCTCGTGGGGAAGAGTTTGTAGCTCGTGGGGAGCAGCACTAACTCTCTCCAAATGTAAAGCCATATGGGGAAGAGGTCAGAGATGGGGGGGACCTCGACTAGCTCTCTCCAAATGAAAAACCTCATGGGGAATTGTTTGGGGCTCGCGTGGAACTTGACTTACTCTCTCCAAGTGTAAAGCCTTATGGAGAAGATCTCGAAGCTCGAAGGAGCTCGGCCAGCTCTGTCCAAATGAAGAATCTCATCGGGAAGAGTTTGGAGCACGTGGGGAGTTGGAGTAACTCTCTTCAAGTATAAAGCCTCTTCGATAAAAGCTCGCAGCTTAGAGTAGCTCGACTAGCTATCTAGGAATCAAGAATCTCGTCGGGTAGAGCTGTGGACTCGCGGGCAACTTGACTAATTCTCTCCAAGTGTAAAGCCTTATGGGGGGGACCTCGGCTAACTCTGTCCAAATGAAGAATCTCGTGGGGAGCTGCACTAACTCTCTCCAAGTGTAAAGCGATATGGGGAAGAGGTCAGAGCTCGGGGGACCTCGGCTAGCTCTCTCAGAAAGAAAAACCTCATGGGGAATTGTTTGGGGCTCGTGTGGAACTTGACTTACTCTCTCCAAGTGTAAAGCCTTATGGGGAAGATCTTGATGCTCGAAGGAGCTCAGCCAGCTCTGTCCAAATGAAGAATCTCGTTGGGAAGAGTTTGGAGCTCGCAGGGAGTTGGAGTAACTCTCTTCAAGTATAAAGCCTCTTCGATAAAAGCTCACAGCTTAGAAGAGCTCAACTATCTATCCACGAATGACGAAACTCGTCGAGAAGAGCTTAGGGCTCACGGGGAGCTTGACTAACTCTCTCCAACTGTAAAGCCTTATGGGGAATAACTTACAGCTCGGGGGACCTCGGCTAGCTCGCTCCAAATGAAGAATCTCGTGGGGAAGAGTTTGCAGCTCGTGGGGAGCAGCACTAACTCTCTCCAAATGTAAAGCCATATGGGGAAGAGGTCAGAGCTGGGGGGGACCTCGACTAGCTCTCTCCAAATGAAAAACCTCATGGGGAATTGTTTGGGGCTCGCGTGGAACTTGACTTACTCTCTCCAAGTGTAAAGCCTTATGGGGAAGATCTCGAAGCTCGAAGGAGCTCGGCCAGCTCTGTCCAAATGAAGAATCTCATCGGGAAGAGTTTGGAGCACGTGGGGAGTTGGAGTAACTCTCTTCAAGTATAAAGCCTCTTCGATAAAAGCTCGCAGCTTAGAGTAGCTCGACTAGCTATCTAGGAATCAAGAATCTCGTCGGGTAGAGCTGTGGACTCGCGGGCAACTTGACTAATTCTCTCCAAGTGTAAAGCCTTATGGGGGGGACCTCGGCTAACTCTGTCCAAATGAAGAATCTCGTGGGGAGCTGCACTAACTCTCTCCAAGTGTAAAGCGATATGGGGAAGAGGTCAGAGCTCGGGGGACCTCGGCTAGCTCTCTCAGAATGAAAAACCTCATGGGGAATTGTTTGGGGCTCGTGTGGAACTATGGGGAAGATCTTGATGCTCGAAGGAGCTCGGCCAGCTCTGTCCAAATGAAGAATCTCGTTGGGAAGAGTTTGGAGCTCGCAGGGAGTTGGAGTAACTCTCTTCAAGTATAAAGCCTCTTCGATAAAAGCTCACAGCTTAGAGTAGCTCGACTAGCTATCTAGGAATCAAGAATCTCGTCGGGTAGAGCTGTGGGCTCGCGGGTAACTTGACTAATTCTCCCCAAGTGTAAAGCCTTATGGGGAATAGCTCAGAGCTCGGGGGACCTCGGCTAACTCTGTCCAAATGAAGAATCTCGTGGGGAGCTGCACTAACTCTCTCCAAGTGTAAAGCGATATGGGGAAGAGGTCAGAGCTGGGGGGGACCTCGACTAGCTCTCTCCAAATGAAAAACCTCATGGGGAATTGTTTGGGGCTCGCGTGGAACTTGACTTACTCTCTCCAAGTGTAAAGCCTTATGGGGAAGATCTCGAAGCTCGAAGGAGCTCGGCCAGCTCTGTCCAAATGAAGAATCTCATCGGGAAGAGTTTGGAGCACGTGGGGAGTTGGAGTAACTCTCTTCAAGTATAAAGCCTCTTCGATAAAAGCTCACATCTTAGAAGAGCTCAACTATCTATCCACGAATGACGAATCTCGTCGAGAAGAGCTTAGGGCTCACGGGGAGCTTGACTAACTCTCTCCAACTGTAAGGCCTTATGGGGAATAACTCACAGCTCGGGGGACCTCGGCTAGCTCGCTCCAAATGAAGAATCTCGTGGGGAAGAGTTTGCAGCTCGTGGGGAGCAGCACTAACTCTCTCCAAATGTAAAGCCATATGGGGAAGAGGTCAGAGCTGGGGGGGACCTCGACTAGCTCTCTCCAAATGAAAAACCTCATGGGGAATTGTTTGGGGCTCGCGTGGAACTTGACTTACTCTCTCCAAGTGTAAAGCCTTATGGGGAAGATCTCGAAGCTCGAAGGAGCTCGGCCAGCTCTGTCCAAATGAAGAATCTCATCGGGAAGAGTTTGGAGCACGTGGGGAGTTGGAGTAACTCTCTTCAAGTATAAAGCCTCTTCGATAAAAGCTCGCAGCTTAGAGTAGCTCGACTAGCTATCTAGGAATCAAGAATCTCGTCGGGTAGAGCTGTGGACTCGCGGGCAACTTGACTAATTCTCTCCAAGTGTAAAGCCTTATGGGGGGGACCTCGGCTAACTCTGTCCAAATGAAGAATCTCGTGGGGAGCTGCACTAACTCTCTCCAAGTGTAAACCGATATGGGGAAGAGGTCAGAGCTCGGGGGACCTCGGCTAGCTCTCTCAGAATGAAAAACCTCATGGGGAATTATTTGGGGCTCGTGTGGAACTATGGGGAAGATCTTGATGCTCGAAGGAGCTCGGCCAGCTCTGTCCAAATGAAGAATCTCGTTGGGAAGAGTTTGGAGCTCGCAGGGAGTTGGAGTAACTCTCTTCAAGTATAAAGCCTCTTCGATAAAAGCTCACAGCTTAGAGTAGCTCGACTAGCTATCTAGGAATCAAGAATCTCGTCGGGTAGAGCTGTGGACTCGCGGGCAACTTGACTAATTCTCTCCAAGTGTAAAGCCTTATGGGGGGGACCTCGGCTAACTCTGTCCAAATGAAGAATCTCGTGGGGAGCTGCACTAACTCTCTCCAAGTGTAAAGCGATATGGGGAAGAGGTCAGAGCTCGGGGGACCTCGGCTAGCTCTCTCAGAATGAAAAACCTCATGGGGAATTGTTTGGGGCTCGTGTGGAACTATGGGGAAGATCTTGATGCTCGAAGGAGCTCGGCCAGCTCTGTCCAAATGAAGAATCTCGTTGGGAAGAGTTTGGAGCTCGCAGGGAGTTGGAGTAACTCTCTTCAAGTATAAAGCCTCTTCGATAAAAGCTCACAGCTTAGAGTAGCTCGACTAGCTATCTAGGAATCAAGAATCTCGTCGGGTAGAGCTGTGGGCTTGCGGGTAACTTGACTAATTCTCCCCAAGTGTAAAGCCTTATGGGGAATAGCTCAGAGCTCGGGGGACCTCGGCTAACTCTGTCCAAATGAAGAATCTCGTGGGGAGCTGCACTAACTCTCTCCAAGTGTAAAGCGATATGGGGAAGAGGTCAGAGCTGGGGGGGACCTCGACTAGCTCTCTCCAAATGAAAAACCTCATGGGGAATTGTTTGGGGCTCGCGTGGAACTTGACTTACTCTCTCCAAGTGTAAAGCCTTATGGGGAAGATCTCGAAGCTCGAAGGAGCTCGGCCAGCTCTGTCCAAATGAAGAATCTCATCGGGAAGAGTTTGGAGCACGTGGGGAGTTGGAGTAACTCTCTTCAAGTATAAAGCCTCTTCGATAAAAGCTCACATCTTAGAAGAGCTCAACTATCTATCCACGAATGACGAATCTCGTCGAGAAGAGCTTAGGGCTCACGGGGAGCTTGACTAACTCTCTCCAACTGTAAGGCCTTATGGGGAATAACTCACAGCTCGGGGGACCTCGGCTAGCTCGCTCCAAATGAAGAATCTCGTGGGGAAGAGTTTGCAGCTCGTGGGGAGCAGCACTAACTCTCTCCAAATGTAAAGCCATATGGGGAAGAGGTCAGAGCTGGGGGGGACCTCGACTAGCTCTCTCCAAATGAAAAACCTCATGGGGAATTGTTTGGGGCTCGCGTGGAACTTGACTTACTCTCTCCAAGTGTAAAGCCTTATGGGGAAGATCTCGAAGCTCGAAGGAGCTCGGCCAGCTCTGTCCAAATGAAGAATCTCATCGGGAAGAGTTTGGAGCACGTGGGGAGTTGGAGTAACTCTCTTCAAGTATAAAGCCTCTTCGATAAAAGCTCGCAGCTTAGAGTAGCTCGACTAGCTATCTAGGAATCAAGAATCTCGTCGGGTAGAGCTGTGGACTCGCGGGCAACTTGACTAATTCTCTCCAAGTGTAAAGCCTTATGGGGGGGACCTCGGCTAACTCTGTCCAAATGAAGAATCTCGTGGGGAGCTGCACTAACTCTCTCCAAGTGTAAAGCGATATGGGGAAGAGGTCAGAGCTCGGGGGACCTCGGCTAGCTCTCTCAGAATGAAAAACCTCATGGGGAATTGTTTGGGGCTCGTGTGGAACTATGGGGAAGATCTTGATGCTCGAAGGAGCTCGGCCAGCTCTGTCCAAATGAAGAATCTCGTTGGGAAGAGTTTGGAGCTCGCAGGGAGTTGGAGTAACTCTCTTCAAGTATAAAGCCTCTTCGATAAAAGCTCACAGCTTAGAGTAGCTCGACTAGCTATCTAGGAATCAAGAATCTCGTCGGGTAGAGCTGTGGGCTCGCGGGTAACTTGACTAATTCTCCCCAAGTGTAAAGCCTTATGGGGAATAGCTCAGAGCTCGGGGGACCTCGGCTAACTCTGTCCAAATGAAGAATCTCGTGGGGAGCTGCACTAACTCTCTCCAAGTGTAAAGCGATATGGGGAAGAGGTCAGAGCTCGGGGGACCTCGGCTAGCTCTCTCAGAAAGAAAAACCTCATGGGGAATTGTTTGGGGCTCGTGTGGAACTTGACTTACTCTCTCCAAGTGTAAAGCCTTATGGGGAAGATCTTGATGCTCGAAGGAGCTCAGCCAGCTCTGTCCAAATGAAGAATCTCGTTGGGAAGAGTTTGGAGCTCGCAGGGAGTTGGAGTAACTCTCTTCAAATATAAAGCCTCTTCGATAAAAGCTCACAGCTTAGAAGAGCTCAACTATCTATCCACGAATGACGAATCTCGTCGAGAATAGCTTAGGGCTCACGGGGAGCTTGACTAACTCTCTCCAACTGTAAAGCCTTATGGGGAATAACTCACAGCTCGGGGGACCTCGGCTAGCTCGCTCCAAATGAAGAATCTCGTGGGGAAGAGTTTGCAGCTCGTGGGGAGCAGCACTAACTCTCTCCAAATGTAAAGCCATATGGGGAAGAGGTCAGAGCTGGGGGGGACCTCGACTAGCTCTCTCCAAATGAAAAACCTCATGGGGAATTGTTTGGGGCTTGCGTGGAACTTGACTTACTCTCTCCAAGTGTAAAGCCTTATGGGGAAGATCTCGAAGCTCGAAGGAGCTCGGCCAGCTCTGTCCAAATGAAGAATCTCATCGGGAAGAGTTTGGAGCACGTGGGGAGTTGGAGTAACTCTCTTCAAGTATAAAGCCTCTTCGATAAAAGCTCGCAGCTTAGAGTAGCTCGACTAGCTATCTAGGAATCAAGAATCTCGTCGGGTAGAGCTGTGGACTCGCGGGCAACTTGACTAATTCTCTCCAAGTGTAAAGCCTTATGGGGGGGACCTCGGCTAACTCTGTCCAAATGAAGAATCTCGTGGGGAGCTGCACTAACTCTCTCCAAGTGTAAAGCGATATGGGGAAGAGGTCAGAGCTCGGGGGACCTCGGCTAGCTCTCTCAGAATGAAAAACCTCATGGGGAATTGTTTGGGGCTCGTGTGGAACTATGGGGAAGATCTTGATGCTCGAAGGAGCTCGGCCAGCTCTGTCCAAATGAAGAATCTCGTTGGGAAGAGTTTGGAGCTCGCAGGGAGTTGGAGTAACTCTCTTCAAGTATAAAGCCTCTTCGATAAAAGCTCACAGCTTAGAGTAGCTCGACTAGCTATCTAGGAATCAAGAATCTCGTCGGGTAGAGCTGTGGGCTCGCGGGTAACTTGACTAATTCTCCCCAAGTGTAAAGCCTTATGGGGAATAGCTCAGAGCTCGGGGGACCTCGGCTAACTCTGTCCAAATGAAGAATCTCGTGGGGAGCTGCACTAACTCTCTCCAAGTGTAAAGCGATATGGGGAAGAGGTCAGAGCTCGGGGGACCTCGGCTAGCTCTCTCAGAAAGAAAAACCTCATGGGGAATTGTTTGGGGCTCGTGTGGAACTTGACTTACTCTCTCCAAGTGTAAAGCCTTATGGGGAAGATCTTGATGCTCGAAGGAGCTCAGCCAGCTCTGTCCAAATGAAGAATCTCGTTGGGAAGAGTTTGGAGCTCGCAGGGAGTTGGAGTAACTCTCTTCAAATATAAAGCCTCTTCGATAAAAGCTCACAGCTTAGAAGAGCTCAACTATCTATCCACGAATGACGAATCTCGTCGAGAATAGCTTAGGGCTCACGGGGAGCTTGAC
>BRYE01000003.1:17498556-17528556 GCA_030159115.1 Actinidia arguta var. hypoleuca | reverse complement strand
TTCTCCCCAAGTGTAAAGCCTTATGGGGAATAGCTCAGAGCTCGGGGGACCTCGGCTAACTCTGTCCAAATGAAGAATCTCGTGGGGAGCTGCACTAACTCTCTCCAAGTGTAAAGCGATATGGGGAAGAGGTCAGAGCTCGGGGGACCTCGGCTAGCTCTCTCAGAAAGAAAAACCTCATGGGGAATTGTTTGGGGCTCGTGTGGAACTTGACTTACTCTCTCCAAGTGTAAAGCCTTATGGGGAAGATCTTGATGCTCGAAGGAGCTCAGCCAGCTCTGTCCAAATGAAGAATCTCGTTGGGAAGAGTTTGGAGCTCGCAGGGAGTTGGAGTAACTCTCTTCAAGTATAAAGCCTCTTCGATAAAAGCTCACAGCTTAGAAGAGCTCAACTATCTATCCACGAATGACGAATCTCGTCGAGAAGAGCTTAGGGCTCACGGGGAGCTTGACTAACTCTCTCCAACTGTAAAGCCTTATGGGGAATAACTCACAGCTCGGGGGACCTCGGCTAGCTCGCTCCAAATGAAGAATCTCGTGGGGAAGAGTTTGCAGCTCGTGGGGAGCAGCACTAACTCTCTCCAAATGTAAAGCCATATGGGGAAGAGGTCAGAGCTGGGGGGGACCTCGACTAGCTCTCTCCAAATGAAAAACCTCATGGGGAATTGTTTGGAGCTCGCGTGGAACTTGACTTACTCTCTCCAAGTGTAAAGCCTTATGGGGAAGATCTCGAAGCTCGAAGGAGCTCGGCCAGCTCTGTCCAAATGAAGAATCTCATCGGGAAGAGTTTGGAGCACGTGGGGAGTTGGAGTAACTCTCTTCAAGTATAAAGCCTCTTCGATAAAAGCTCGCAGCTTAGAGTAGCTCGACTAGCTATCTAGGAATCAAGAATCTCGTCGGGTAGAGCTGTGGACTCGCGGGCAACTTGACTAATTCTCTCCAAGTGTAAAGCCTTATGGGGGGGACCTCGGCTAACTCTGTCCAAATGAAGAATCTCGTGGGGAGCTGCACTAACTCTCTCCAAGTGTAAAGCGATATGGGGAAGAGGTCAGAGCTCGGGGGACCTCGGCTAGCTCTCTCAGAATGAAAAACCTCATGGGGAATTGTTTGGGGCTCGTGTGGAACTATGGGGAAGATCTTGATGCTCGAAGGAGCTCGGCCAGCTCTGTCCAAATGAAGAATCTCGTTGGGAAGAGTTTGGAGCTCGCAGGGAGTTGGAGTAACTCTCTTCAAGTATAAAGCCTCTTCGATAAAAGCTCACAGCTTAGAGTAGCTCGACTAGCTATCTAGGAATCAAGAATCTCGTCGGGTAGAGCTGTGGGCTCGCGGGTAACTTGACTAATTCTCCCCAAGTGTAAAGCCTTATGGGGAATAGCTCAGAGCTCGGGGGACCTCGGCTAACTCTGTCCAAATGAAGAATCTCGTGGGGAGCTGCACTAACTCTCTCCAAGTGTAAAGCGATATGGGGAAGAGGTCAGAGCTCGGGGGACCTCGGCTAGCTCTCTCAGAAAGAAAAACCTCATGGGGAATTGTTTGGGGCTCGTGTGGAACTTGACTTACTCTCTCCAAGTGTAAAGCCTTATGGGGAAGATCTTGATGCTCGAAGGAGCTCAGCCAGCTCTGTCCAAATGAAGAATCTCGTTGGGAAGAGTTTGGAGCTCGCAGGGAGTTGGAGTAACTCTCTTCAAGTATAAAGCCTCTTCGATAAAAGCTCACAGCTTAGAAGAGCTCAACTATCTATCCACGAATGACGAATCTCGTCGAGAAGAGCTTAGGGCTCACGGGGAGCTTGACTAACTCTCTCCAACTGTAAAGCCTTATGGGGAATAACTCACAGCTCGGGGGACCTCGGCTAGCTCGCTCCAAATGAAGAATCTCGTGGGGAAGAGTTTGCAGCTCGTGGGGAGCAGCACTAACTCTCTCCAAATGTAAAGCCATATGGGGAAGAGGTCAGAGCTGGGGGGGACCTCGACTAGCTCTCTCCAAATGAAAAACCTCATGGGGAATTGTTTGGGGCTTGCGTGGAACTTGACTTACTCTCTCCAAGTGTAAAGCCTTATGGGGAAGATCTCGAAGCTCGAAGGAGCTCGGCCAGCTCTGTCCAAATGAAGAATCTCATCGGGAAGAGTTTGGAGCACGTGGGGAGTTGGAGTAACTCTCTTCAAGTACAAAGCCTCTTCGATAAAAGCTCGCAGCTTAGAGTAGCTGGACTAGCTATCTAGGAATCAAGAATCTCGTCGGGTAGAGCTGTGGACTCGCGGGCAACTTGACTAATTCTCTCCAAGTGTAAAGCCTTATGGGGGGGACCTCGGCTAACTCTGTCCAAATGAAGAATCTCGTGGGGAGCTGCACTAACTCTCTCCAAGTGTAAAGCGATATGGGGAAGAGGTCAGAGCTCGGGGGACCTCGGCTAGCTCTCTCAGAATGAAAAACCTCATGGGGAATTGTTTGGGGCTCGTGTGGAACTATGGGGAAGATCTTGATGCTCGAAGGAGCTCGGCCAGCTCTGTCCAAATGAAGAATCTCGTTGGAAAGATTTTGGAGCTCGCAGGGAGTTGGAGTAACTCTCTTCAAGTATAAAGCCTCTTCGATAAAAGCTCACAGCTTAGAGTAGCACGACTAGCTATCTAGGAATCAAGAATCTCGTCGGGTAGAGCTGTGGGCTCGCGGGTAACTTGACTAATTCTCCCCAAGTGTAAAGCCTTATGGGGAATAGCTCAGAGCTCGGGGGACCTCGGCTAACTCTGTCCAAATGAAGAATCTCGTGGGGAGCTGCACTAACTCTCTCCAAGTGTAAAGCGATATGGGGAAGAGGTCAGAGCTCGGGGGACCTCGGCTAGCTCTCTCAGAAAGAAAAACCTCATGGGGAATTGTTTGGGGCTCGTGTGGAACTATGGGGAAGATCTTGATGCTCGAAGGAGCTCGGCCAGCTCTGTCCAAATGAAGAATCTCGTTGGGAAGAGTTTGGAGCTCGCAGGGAGTTGGAGTAACTGTCTTCAAGTATAAAGCCTCTTCGATAAAAGCTCACAGCTTAGAGTAGCTCGACTAGCTATCTAGGAATCAAGAATCTCGTCGGGTAGAGCTGTGGGCTCGCGGGTAACTTGACTAATTCTCCCCAAGTGTAAAGCCTTATGGGGAATAGCTCAGAGCTCGGGGGACCTCGGCTAACTCTGTCCAAATGAAGAATCTCGTGGGGAGCTGCACTAACTCTCTCCAAGTGTAAAGCGATATGGGGAAGAGGTCAGAGCTCGGGGGACCTCGGCTAGCTCTCTCAGAAAGAAAAACCTCATGGGGAATTGTTTGGGGCTCGTGTGGAACTTGACTTACTCTCTCCAAGTGTAAAGCCTTATGGGGAAGATCTTGATGCTCGAAGGAGCTCAGCCAGCTCTGTCCAAATGAAGAATCTCGTTGGGAAGAGTTTGGAGCTCGCAGGGAGTTGGAGTAACTCTCTTCAAGTATAAAGCCTCTTCGATAAAAGCTCACAGCTTAGAAGAGCTCAACTATCTATCCACGAATGACGAATCTCGTCGAGAAGAGCTTAGGGCTCACGGGGAGCTTGACTAACTCTCTCCAACTGTAAAGCCTTATGGGGAATAACTCACAGCTCGGGGGACCTCGGCTAGCTCGCTCCAAATGAAGAATCTCGTGGGGAAGAGTTTGCAGCTCGTGGGGAGCAGCACTAACTCTCTCCAAATGTAAAGCCATATGGGGAAGAGGTCAGAGCTGGGGGGGACCTCGACTAGCTCTCTCCAAATGAAAAACCTCATGGGGAATTGTTTGGGGCTCGCGTGGAACTTGACTTACTCTCTCCAAGTGTAAAGCCATATGGGGAAGATCTCGAAGCTCGAAGGAGCTCGGCCAGCTCTGTCCAAATAAAGAATCTCATCGGGAAGAGTTTGGAGCACGTGGGGAGTTGGAGTAACTCTCTTCAAGTATAAAGCCTCTTCGATAAAAGCTCGCAGCTTAGAGTAGCTCGACTAGCTATCTAGGAATCAAGAATCTCGTCGGGTAGAGCTGTGGACTCGCGGGCAACTTGACTAATTCTCTCCAAGTGTAAAGCCTTATGGGGGGGACCTCGGCTAACTCTGTCCAAATGAAGAATCTCGTGGGGAGCTGCACTAACTCTCTCCAAGTGTAAAGCGATATGGGGAAGAGGTCAGAGCTCGGGGGACCTCGGCTAGCTCTCTCAGAAAGAAAAACCTCATGGGGAATTGTTTGGGGCTCGTGTGGAACTATGGGGAAGATCTTGATGCTCGAAGGAGCTCGGCCAGCTCTGTCCAAATGAAGAATCTCGTTGGGAAGAGTTTGGAGCTCGCAGGGAGTTGGAGTAACTCTCTTCAAGTATAAAGCCTCTTCGATAAAAGCTCACAGCTTAGAGTAGCTCGACTAGCTATCTAGGAATCAAGAATCTCGTCGGGTAGAGCTGTGGGCTCGCGGGTAACTTGACTAATTCTCCCCAAGTGTAAAGCCTTATGGGGAATAGCTCAGAGCTCGGGGGACCTCGGCTAACTCTGTCCAAATGAAGAATCTCGTGGGGAGCTGCACTAACTCTCTCCAAGTGTAAAGCGATATGGGGAAGAGGTCAGAGCTCGGGGGACCTCGGCTAGCTCTCTCAGAAAGAAAAACCTCATGGGGAATTGTTTGGGGCTCGTGTGGAACTTGACTTACTCTCTCCAAGTGTAAAGCCTTATGGGGAAGATCTTGATGCTCGAAGGAGCTCAGCCAGCTCTGTCCAAATGAAGAATCTCGTTGGGAAGAGTTTGGAGCTCGCAGGGAGTTGGAGTAACTCTCTTCAAGTATAAAGCCTCTTCGATAAAAGCTCACAGCTTAGAAGAGCTCAACTATCTATCCACGAATGACGAATCTCGTCGAGAAGAGCTTAGGGCTCACGGGGAGCTTGACTAACTCTCTCCAACTGTAAAGCCTTATGGGGAATAACTCACAGCTCGGGGGACCTCGGCTAGCTCGCTCCAAATGAAGAATCTCGTGGGGAAGAGTTTGCAGCTCGTGGGGAGCAGCACTAACTCTCTCCAAATGTAAAGCCATATGGGGAAGAGGTCAGAGCTGGGGGGGACCTCGACTAGCTCTCTCCAAATGAAAAACCTCATGGGGAATTGTTTGGGGCTCGCGTGGAACTTGACTTACTCTCTCCAAGTGTAAAGCCTTATGGGGAAGATCTCGAAGCTCGAAGGAGCTCGGCCAGCTCTGTCCAAATAAAGAATCTCATCGGGAAGAGTTTGGAGCACGTGGGGAGTTGGAGTAACTCTCTTCAAGTATAAAGCCTCTTCGATAAAAGCTCGCAGCTTAGAGTAGCTCGACTAGCTATCTAGGAATCAAGAATCTCGTCGGGTAGAGCTGTGGACTCGCGGGCAACTTGACTAATTCTCTCCAAGTGTAAAGCCTTATGGGGGGGACCTCGGCTAACTCTGTCCAAATGAAGAATCTCGTGGGGAGCTGCACTAACTCTCTCCAAGTGTAAAGCGATATGGGGAAGAGGTCAGAGCTCGGGGGACCTCGGCTAGCTCTCTCAGAAAGAAAAACCTCATGGGGAATTGTTTGGGGCTCGTGTGGAACTATGGGGAAGATCTTGATGCTCGAAGGAGCTCGGCCAGCTCTGTCCAAATAAGAATCTCGTTGGGAAGAGTTTGGAGCTCGCAGGGAGTTGGAGTAACTCTCTTCAAGTATAAAGCCTCTTCGATAAAAGCTCACAGCTTAGAGTAGCTCGACTAGCTATCTAGGAATCAAGAATCTCGTCGGGTAGAGCTGTGGGCTCGCGGGTAACTTGACTAATTCTCCCCAAGTGTAAAGCCTTATGGGGAATAGCTCAGAGCTCGGGGGACCTCGGCTAACTCTGTCCAAATGAAGAATCTCGTGGGGAGCTGCACTAACTCTCTCCAAGTGTAAAGCGATATGGGGAAGAGGTCAGAGCTCGGGGGACCTCGGCTAGCTCTCTCAGAAAGAAAAACCTCATGGGGAATTGTTTGGGGCTTGTGTGGAACTTGACTTACTCTCTCCAAGTGTAAAGCCTTATGGGGAAGATCTTGATGCTCGAAGGAGCTCAGCCAGCTCTGTCCAAATGAAGAATCTCGTTGGGAAGAGTTTGGAGCTCGCAGGGAGTTGGAGTAACTCTCTTCAAGTATAAAGCCTCTTCGATAAAAGCTCACAGCTTAGAAGAGCTCAACTATCTATCCACGAATGACGAATCTCGTCGAGAAGAGCTTAGGGCTCACGGGGAGCTTGACTAACTCTCTCCAACTGTAAAGCCTTATGGGGAATAACTCACAGCTCGGGGGACCTCAGCTAGCTCGCTCCAAATGAAGAATCTCGTGGGGAAGAGTTTGCAGCTCGTGGGGAGCAGCACTAACTCTCTCCAAATGTAAAGCCATATGGGGAAGAGGTCAGAGCTGGGGGGGACCTCGACTAGCTCTCTCCAAATGAAAAACCTCATGGGGAATTGTTTGGGGCTCGCGTGGAACTTGACTTACTCTCTCCAAGTGTAAAGCCTTATGGGGAAGATCTCGAAGCTCGAAGGAGCTCGGCCAGCTCTGTCCAAATGAAGAATCTCATCGGGAAGAGTTTGGAGCACGTGGGGAGTTGGAGTAACTCTCTTCAAGTACAAAGCCTCTTCGATAAAAGCTCACAGCTTAGAGTAGCTCGACTAGCTATCTAGGAATCAAGAATCTCGTCGGGTAGAGCTGTGGGCTCGCGGGTAACTTGACTAATTCTCCCCAAGTGTAAAGCCTTATGGGGAATAGCTCAGAGCTCGGGGGACCTCGGCTAACTCTGTCCAAATGAAGAATCTCGTGGGGAGCTGCACTAACTCTCTCCAAGTGTAAAGCGATATGGGGAAGAGGTCAGAGCTCGGGGGACCTCGGCTAGCTCTCTCAGAAAGAAAAACCTCATGGGGAATTGTTTGGGGCTTGTGTGGAACTTGACTTACTCTCTCCAAGTGTAAAGCCTTATGGGGAAGATCTTGATGCTCGAAGGAGCTCAGCCAGCTCTGTCCAAATGAAGAATCTCGTTGGGAAGAGTTTGGAGCTCGCAGGGAGTTGGAGTAACTCTCTTCAAGTATAAAGCCTCTTCGATAAAAGCTCACAGCTTAGAAGAGCTCAACTATCTATCCACGAATGACGAATCTCGTCGAGAAGAGCTTAGGGCTCACGGGGAGCTTGACTAACTCTCTCCAACTGTAAAGCCTTATGGGGAATAACTCACAGCTCGGGGGACCTCAGCTAGCTCGCTCCAAATGAAGAATCTCGTGGGGAAGAGTTTGCAGCTCGTGGGGAGCAGCACTAACTCTCTCCAAATGTAAAGCCATATGGGGAAGAGGTCAGAGCTGGGGGGGACCTCGACTAGCTCTCTCCAAATGAAAAACCTCATGGGGAATTGTTTGGGGCTCGCGTGGAACTTGACTTACTCTCTCCAAGTGTAAAGCCTTATGGGGAAGATCTCGAAGCTCGAAGGAGCTCGGCCAGCTCTGTCCAAATGAAGAATCTCATCGGGAAGAGTTTGGAGCACGTGGGGAGTTGGAGTAACTCTCTTCAAGTACAAAGCCTCTTCGATAAAAGCTCGCAGCTTAGAGTAGCTCGACTAGCTATCTAGGAATCAAGAATCTCGTCGGGTAGAGCTGTGGACTCGCGGGCAACTTGACTAATTCTCTCCAAGTGTAAAGCCTTATGGGGGGGACCTCGGCTAACTCTGTCCAAATGAAGAATCTCGTGGGGAGCTGCACTAACTCTCTCCAAGTGTAAAGCGATATGGGGAAGAGGTCAGAGCTCGGGGGACCTCGGCTAGCTCTCTCAGAATGAAAAACCTCATGGGGAATTGTTTGGGGCTCGTGTGGAACTATGGGGAAGATCTTGATGCTCGAAGGAGCTCGGCCAGCTCTGTCCAAATGAAGAATCTCGTTGGGAAGAGTTTGGAGCTCGCAGGGAGTTGGAGTAACTCTCTTCAAGTATAAAGCCTCTTCGATAAAAGCTCACAGCTTAGAGTAGCTCGACTAGCTATCTAGGAATCAAGAATCTCGTCGGGTAGAGCTGTGGGCTCGCGGGTAACTTGACTAATTCTCCCCAAGTGTAAAGCCTTATGGGGAATAGCTCAGAGCTCGGGGGACCTCGGCTAACTCTGTCCAAATGAAGAATCTCGTGGGGAGCTGCACTAACTCTCTCCAAGTGTAAAGCGATATGGGGAAGAGGTCAGAGCTCGGGGGACCTCGGCTAGCTCTCTCAGAAAGAAAAACCTCATGGGGAATTGTTTGGGGCTCGTGTGGAACTTGACTTACTCTCTCCAAGTGTAAAGCCTTATGGGGAAGATCTTGATGCTCGAAGGAGCTCAGCCAGCTCTGTCCAAATGAAGAATCTCGTTGGGAAGAGTTTGGAGCTCGCAGGGAGTTGGAGTAACTCTCTTCAAGTATAAAGCCTCTTCGATAAAAGCTCACAGCTTAGAAGAGCTCAACTATCTATCCACGAATGACGAATCTCGTCGAGAAGAGCTTAGGGCTCACGGGGAGCTTGACTAACTCTCTCCAACTGTAAAGCCTTATGGGGAATAACTCACAGCTCGGGGGACCTCGGCTAGCTCGCTCCAAATGAAGAATCTCGTGGGGAAGAGTTTGCAGCTCGTGGGGAGCAGCACTAACTCTCTCCAAATGTAAAGCCATATGGGGAAGAGGTCAGAGCTGGGGGGGACCTCGACTAGCTCTCTCCAAATGAAAAACCTCATGGGGAATTGTTTGGGGCTCGCGTGGAACTTGACTTACTCTCTCCAAGTGTAAAGCCTTATGGGGAAGATCTCGAAGCTCGAAGGAGCTCGGCCAGCTCTGTCTAAATAAAGAATCTCATCGGGAAGAGTTTGGAGCACGTGGGGAGTTGGAGTAACTCTCTTCAAGTATAAAGCCTCTTCGATAAACGCTCGCAGGTTAGAGTAGCTCGACTAGCTATCTAGGAATCAAGAATCTCGTCGGGTAGAGCTGTCGACTCGCGGGCAACTTGACTAATTCTCTCCAAGTGTAAAGCCTTATGGGGGGGACCTCGGCTAACTCTGTCCAAATGAAGAATCTCGTGGGGAGCTGCACTAACTCTCTCCAAGTGTAAAGCGATATGGGGAAGAGGTCAGAGCTCGGGGGACCTCGGCTAGCTCTCTCAGAAAGAAAAACCTCATGGGGAATTGTTTGGGGCTCGTGTGGAACTATGGGGAAGATCTTGATGCTCGAAGGAGCTCGGCCAGCTCTGTCCAAATGAAGAATCTCGTTGGGAAGAGTTTGGAGCTCGCAGGGAGTTGGAGTAACTCTCTTCAAGTATAAAGCCTCTTCGATAAAAGCTCACAGCTTAGAGTAGCTCGACTAGCTATCTAGGAATCAAGAATCTCGTCGGGTAGAGCTGTGGGCTCGCGGGTAACTTGACTAATTCTCCCCAAGTGTAAAGCCTTATGGGGAATAGCTCAGAGCTCGGGGGACCTCGGCTAACTCTGTCCAAATGAAGAATCTCGTGGGGAGCTGCACTAACTCTCTCCAAGTGTAAAGCGATATGGGGAAGAGGTCAGAGCTCGGGGGACCTCGGCTAGCTCTCTCAGAAAGAAAAACCTCATGGGGAATTGTTTGGGGCTCGTGTGGAACTTGACTTACTCTCTCCAAGTGTAAAGCCTTATGGGGAAGATCTTGATGCTCGAAGGAGCTCAGCCAGCTCTGTCCAAATGAAGAATCTCGTTGGGAAGAGTTTGGAGCTCGCAGGGAGTTGGAGTAACTCTCTTCAAGTATAAAGCCTCTTCGATAAAAGCTCACAGCTTAGAAGAGCTCAACTATCTATCCACGAATGACGAATCTCGTCGAGAAGAGCTTAGGGCTCACGGGGAGCTTGACTAACTCTCTCCAACTGTAAAGCCTTATGGGGAATAACTCACAGCTCGGGGGACCTCGGCTAGCTCGCTCTAAATGAAGAATCTCGTGGGGAAGAGTTTGCAGCTCGTGGGGAGCAGCACTAACTCTCTCCAAATGTAAAGCCATATGGGGAAGAGGTCAGAGCTGGGGGGGACCTCGACTAGCTCTCTCCAAAAGAAAAACCTCATGGGGAATTGTTTGGGGCTCGCGTGGAACTTGACTTACTCTCTCCAAGTGTAAAGCCTTATGGGGAAGATCTCGAAGCTCGAAGGAGCTCGGCCAGCTCTGTCCAAATAAAGAATCTCATCGGGAAGAGTTTGGAGCACGTGGGGAGTTGGAGTAACTCTCTTCAAGTATAAAGCCTCTTCGATAAAAGCTCGCAGCTTAGAGTAGCTCGACTAGCTATCTAGGAATCAAGAATCTCGTCGGGTAGAGCTGTGGACTCGCGGGCAACTTGACTAATTCTCTCCAAATGTAAAGCCTTATGGGGGGGACCTCGGCTAACTCTGTCCAAATGAAGAATCTCGTGGGGAGCTGCACTAACTCTCTCCAAGTGTAAAGCGATATGGGGAAGAGGTCAGAGCTCGGGGGACCTCGGCTAGCTCTCTCAGAATGAAAAAGCTCATGGGGAATTGTTTGGGGCTCGTGTGGAACTATGGGGAAGATCTTGATGCTCGAAGGAGCTCGGCCAGCTCTGTCCAAATGAAGAATCTCGTTGGGAAGAGTTTGGAGCTCGCAGGGAGTTGGAGTAACTCTCTTCAAGTATAAAGCCTCTTCGATAAAAGCTCACAGCTTAGAGTAGCTCGACTAGCTATCTAGGAATCAAGAATCTCGTCGGGTAGAGCTGTGGGCTCGCGGGTAACTTGACTAATTCTCCCCAAGTGTAAAGCCTTATGGGGAATAGCTCAGAGCTCGGGGGACCTCGGCTAACTCTGTCCAAATGAAGAATCTCGTGGGGAGCTGCACTAACTCTCTCCAAGTGTAAAGCGATATGGGGAAGAGGTCAGAGCTCGGGGGACCTCGGCTAGCTCTCTCAGAAAGAAAAACCTCATGGGGAATTGTTTGGGGCTCGTGTGGAACTTGACTTACTCTCTCCAAGTGTAAAGCCTTATGGGGAAGATCTTGATGCTCGAAGGAGCTCAGCCAGCTCTGTCCAAATGAAGAATCTCGTTGGGAAGAGTTTGGAGCTCGCAGGGAGTTGGAGTAACTCTCTTCAAGTATAAAGCCTCTTCGATAAAAGCTCACAGCTTAGAAGAGCTCAACTATCTGTCCACGAATGACGAATCTCGTCGAGAAGAGCTTAGGGCTCACGGGGAGCTTGACTAACTCTCTCCAACTGTAAAGCCTTATGGGGAATAACTCACAGCTCGGGGGACCTCGGCTAGCTCGCTCCAAATGAAGAATCTCGTGGGGAAGAGTTTGCAGCTCGTGGGGAGCAGCACTAACTCTCTCCAAATGTAAAGCCATATGGGGAAGAGGTCAGAGCTGGGGGGGACCTCGACTAGCTCTCTCCAAATGAAAAACCTCATGGGGAATTGTTTTGGGCTCGCGTGGAACTTGACTTACTCTCTCCAAGTGTAAAGCCTTATGGGGAAGATCTCGAAGCTCGAAGGAGCTCGGCCAGCTCTGTCCAAATGAAGAATCTCATCGGGAAGAGTTTGGAGCACGTGGGGAGTTGGAGTAACTCTCTTCAAGTACAAAGCCTCTTCGATAAAAGCTCGCAGCTTAGAGTAGCTCGACTAGCTATCTAGGAATCAAGAATCTCGTCGGGTAGAGCTGTGGACTCGCGGGCAACTTGACTAATTCTCTCCAAGTGTAAAGCCTTATGGGGGGGACCTCGGCTAACTCTGTCCAAATGAAGAATCTCGTGGGGAGCTGCACTAACTCTCTCCAAGTGTAAAGCGATATGGGGAAGAGGTCAGAGCTCGGGGGACCTCGGCTAGCTCTCTCAGAATGAAAAACCTCATGGGGAATTGTTTGGGGCTCGTGTGGAACTATGGGGAAGATCTTGATGCTCGAAGGAGCTCGGCCAGCTCTGTCCAAATGAAGAATCTCGTTGGGAAGAGTTTGGAGCTCGCAGGGAGTTGGAGTAACTCTCTTCAAGTATAAAGCCTCTTCGATAAAAGCTCACAGCTTAGAGTAGCTCGAATAGCTATCTAGGAATCAAGAATCTCGTCGGGTAGAGCTGTGGGCTCGCGGGTAACTTGACTAATTCTCCCCAAGTGTAAAGCCTTATGGGGAATAGCTCAGAGCTCGGGGGACCTCGGCTAACTCTGTCCAAATGAAGAATCTCGTGGGGAGCTGCACTAACTCTCTCCAAGTGTAAAGCGATATGGGGAAGAGGTCAGAGCTCGGGGGACCTCGGCTAGCTCTCTCAGAAAGAAAAACCTCATGGGGAATTGTTTGGGGCTCGTGTGGAACTTGACTTACTCTCTCCAAGTGTAAAGCCTTATGGGGAAGATCTTGATGCTCGAAGGAGCTCAGCCAGCTCTGTCCAAATGAAGAATCTCGTTGGGAAGAGTTTGTAGCTCGCAGGGAGTTGGAGTAACTCTCTTCAAGTATAAAGCCTCTTCGATAAAAGCTCACAGCTTAGAAGAGCTCAACTATCTATCCACGAATGACGAATCTCGTCGAGAAGAGCTTAGGGCTCACGGGGAGCTTGACTAACTCTCTCCAACTGTAAAGCCTTATGGGGAATAACTCACAGCTCGGGGGACCTCGGCTAGCTCGCTCCAAATGAAGAATCTCGTGGGGAAGAGTTTGCAGCTCGTGGGGAGCAGCACTAACTCTCTCCAAATGTAAAGCCATATGGGGAAGAGGTCAGAGCTTGGGGGGACCTCGACTAGGTCTCTCCAAATGAAAAACCTCATGGGGAATTGTTTGGGGCTCGCGTGGAACTTGACTTACTCTCTCCAAGTGTAAAGCCTTATGGGGAAGATCTCGAAGCTCGAAGGAGCTCGGCCAGCTCTTTCCAAATGAAGAATCTCATCGGGAAGAGTTTGGAGCACGTGGGGAGTTGGAGTAACTCTCTTCAAGTACAAAGCCTCTTCGATAAAAGCTCGCAGCTTAGAGTAGCTCGACTAGCTATCTAGGAATCAAGAATCTCGTCGGGTAGAGCTGTGGACTCGCGGGCAACTTGACTAATTCTCTCCAAGTGTAAAGCCTTATGGGGGGGACCTCGGCTAACTCTGTCCAAATGAAGAATCTCGTGGGGAGCTGCACTAACTCTCTCCAAGTGTAAAGCGATATGGGGAAGAGGTCAGAGCTCGGGGGACCTCGGCTAGCTCTCTCAGAATGAAAAACCTCATGGGGAATTTTTTGGGGCTCGTGTGGAACTATGGGGAAGATCTTGATGCTCGAAGGAGCTCGGCCAGCTCTGTCCAAATGAAGAATCTCGTTGGGAAGAGTTTGGAGCTCGCAGGGAGTTGGAGTAACTCTCTTCAAGTATAAAGCCTCTTCGATAAAAGCTCACAGCTTAGAGTAGCTCGACTAGCTATCTAGGAATCAAGAATCTCGTCGGGTAGAGCTGTGGGCTCGCGGGTAACTTGACTAATTCTCCCCAAGTGTAAAGCCTTATGGGGAATAGCTCAGAGCTCGGGGGACCTCGGCTAACTCTGTCCAAATGAAGAATCTCGTGGGGAGCTGCACTAACTCTCTCCAAGTGTAAAGCGATATGGGGAAGAGGTCAGAGCTCGGGGGACCTCGGCTAGCTCTCTCAGAATGAAAAACCTCATGGGGAATTGTTTGGGGCTCGTGTGGAACTATGGGGAAGATCTTGATGCTCGAAGGAGCTCGGCCAGCTCTGTCCAAATGAAGAATCTCGTTGGGAAGAGTTTGGAGCTCGCAGGGAGTTGGAGTACCTCTCTTCAAGTATAAAGCCTCTTCGATAAAAGCTCACAGCTTAGAGTAGCTCGACTAGCTATCTAGGAATCAAGAATCTCGTCGGGTAGAGCTGTGGGCTCGCGGGTAACTTGACTAATTCTCCCCAAGTGTAAAGCCTTATGGGGAATAGCTCAGAGCTCGGGGGACCTCGGCTAACTCTGTCCAAATGAAGAATCTCGTGGGGAGCTGCACTAACTCTCTCCAAGTGTAAAGCGATATGGGGAAGAGGTCAGAGCTCGGGGGACCTCGGCTAGCTCTCTCAGAAAGAAAAACCTCATGGGGAATTGTTTGGGGCTCGTGTGGAACTTGACTTACTCTCTCCAAGTGTAAAGCCTTATGGGGAAGATCTTGATGCTCGAAGGAGCTCAGCCAGCTCTGTCCAAATGAAGAATCTCGTTGGGAAGAGTTTGGAGCTCGCAGGGAGTTGGAGTAACTCTCTTCAAGTATAAAGCCTCTTCGATAAAAGCTCACAGCTTAGAAGAGCTCAACTATCTGTCCACGAATGACGAATCTCGTCGAGAAGAGCTTAGGGCTCACGGGGAGCTTGACTAACTCTCTCCAACTGTAAAGCCTTATGGGGAATAACTCACAGCTCGGGGGACCTCGGCTAGCTCGCTCCAAATGAAGAATCTCGTGGGGAAGAGTTTGCAGCTCGTGGGGAGCAGCACTAACTCTCTCCAAATGTAAAGCCATATGGGGAAGAGGTCAGAGCTGGGGGGGACCTCGACTAGCTCTCTCCAAATGAAAAACCTCATGGGGAATTGTTTGGGGCTCGCGTGGAACTTGACTTACTCTCTCCAAGTGTAAAGCCTTATGGGGAAGATCTCGAAGCTCGAAGGAGCTCGGCCAGCTCTGTCCAAATGAAGAATCTCATCGGGAAGAGTTTGGAGCACGTGGGGAGTTGGAGTAACTCTCTTCAAGTACAAAGCCTCTTCGATAAAAGCTCGCAGCTTAGAGTAGCTCGACTAGCTATCTAGGAATCAAGAATCTCGTCGGGTAGAGCTGTGGGCTCGCGGGTAACTTGACTAATTCTCCCCAAGTGTAAAGCCTTATGGGGGGGACCTCGGCTAACTCTGTCCAAATGAAGAATCTCGTGGGGAGCTGCACTAACTCTCTCCAAGTGTAAAGCGATTTGGGGAAGAGGTCAGAGCTCGGGGGACCTCGGCTAGCTCTCTCAGAATGAAAAACCTCATGGGGAATTGTTTGGGGCTCGTGTGGAACTATGGGGAAGATCTTGATGCTCGAAGGAGCTCGGCCAGCTCTGTCCAAATGAAGAATCTCGTTGGGAAGAGTTTGGAGCTCGCAGGGAGTTGGAGTAACTCTCTTCAAGTATAATGCCTCTTCGATAAAAGCTCACAGCTTAGAGTAGCTCGACTAGCTATCTAGGAATCAAGAATCTCGTCGGGTAGAGCTGTGGGCTCGCGGGTAACTTGACTAATTCTCCCCAAGTGTAAAGCCTTATGGGGAATAGCTCAGAGCTCGGGGGACCTCGGCTAACTCTGTCCAAATGAAGAATCTCGTGGGGAGCTGCACTAACTCTCTCCAAGTGTAAAGCGATATGGGGAAGAGGTTAGAGCTCGGGGGACCTCGGCTAGCTCTCTTAGAATGAAAAACCTCATGGGGAATTGTTTGGGGCTCGTGTGGAACTATGGGGAAGATCTTGATGCTCGAAGGAGCTCGGCCAGCTCTGTCCAAATGAAGAATCTCGTTGGGAAGAGTTTGGAGCTCGCAGGGAGTTGGAGTAACTCTCTTCAAGTATAAAGCCTCTTCGATAAAAGCTCACAGCTTAGAGTAGCTCGACTAGCTATCTAGGAATCAAGAATCTCGTCGGGTAGAGCTGTGGGCTCGCGGGTAACTTGACTAATTCTCCCCAAGTGTAAAGCCTTATGGGGAATAGCTCAGAGCTCGGGGGACCTCGGCTAACTCTGTCCAAATGAAGAATCTCGTGGGGAGCTGCACTAACTCTCTCCAAGTGTAAAGCGATATGGGGAAGAGGTCAGAGCTCGGGGGACCTCGGCTAGCTCTCTCAGAAAGAAAAACCTCATGGGGAATTGTTTGGGGCTCGTGTGGAACTTGACTTACTCTCTCCAAGTGTAAAGCCTTATGGGGAAGATCTTGATGCTCGAAGGAGCTCAGCCAGCTCTGTCCAAATGAAGAATCTCGTTGGGAAGAGTTTGGAGCTCGCAGGGAGTTGGAGTAACTCTCTTCAAGTATAAAGCCTCTTCGATAAAAGCTCACAGCTTAGAAGAGCTCAACTATCTATCCACGAATGACGAATCTCGTCGAGAAGAGCTTAGGGCTCACGGGGAGCTTGACTAACTCTCTCCAACTGTAAAGCCTTATGGGGAATAACTCACAGCTCGGGGGACCTCGGCTAGCTCGCTCCAAATGAAGAATCTCGTGGGGAAGAGTTTGCAGCTCGTGGGGAGCAGCACTAACTCTCTCCAAATGTAAAGCCATATGGGGAAGAGGTCAGAGCTGGGGGGGACCTCGACTAGCTCTCTCCAAATGAAAAACCTCATGGGGAATTGTTTGGGGCTCGCGTGGAACTTGACTTACTCTCTCCAAGTGTAAAGCCTTATGGGGAAGATCTCGAAGCTCGAAGGAGCTCGGCCAGCTCTGTCCAAATGAAGAATCTCATCGGGAAGAGTTTGGAGCACGTGGGGAGTTGGAGTAACTCTCTTCAAGTACAAAGCCTCTTCGATAAAAGCTCGCAGCTTAGAGTAGCTCGACTAGCTATCTAGGAATCAAGAATCTCGTCGGGTAGAGCTGTGGTCTCGCGGGCAACTTGACTAATTCTCTCCAAGTGTAAAGCCTTATGGGGGGGGACCTCGGCTAACTCTGTCCAAATGAAGAATCTCGTGGGGAGCTGCACTAACTCTCTCCAAGTGTAAAGCGATATGGGGAAGAGGTCAGAGCTCGGGGGACCTCGGCTAGCTCTCTCAGAATGAAAAACCTCATGGGGAATTGTTTGGGGCTCGTGTGGAACTATGGGGAAGATCTTGATGCTCGAAGGAGCTCGGCCAGCTCTGTCCAAATGAAGAATCTCGTTGGGAAGAGTTTGGAGCTCGCAGGGAGTTGGAGTAACTCTCTTCAAGTATAAAGCCTCTTCGATAAAAGCTCACAGCTTAGAGTAGCTCGACTAGCTATCTAGGAATCAAGAATCTCGTCGGGTAGAGCTGTGGGCTCGCGGGTAACTTGACTAATTCTCCCCAAGTGTAAAGCCTTATGGGGAATAGATCAGAGCTCGGGGGACCTCGGCTAACTCTGTCCAAATGAAGAATCTCGTGGGGAGCTGCACTAACTCTCTCCAAGTGTAAAGCGATATGGGGAAGAGGTCAGAGCTCGGGGGACCTCGGCTAGCTCTCTCAGAATGAAAAACCTCATGGGGAATTGTTTGGGGCTCGTGTGGAACTATGGGGAAGATCTTGATGCTCGAAGGAGCTCGGCCAGCTCTGTCCAAATGAAGAATCTCGTTGGGAAGAGTTTGGAGCTCGCAGGGAGTTGGAGTAACTCTCTTCAAGTATAAAGCCTCTTCGATAAAAGCTCACAGCTTAGAGTAGCTCGACTAGCTATCTAGGAATCAAGAATCTCGTCGGGTAGAGCTGTGGGCTCGCGGGTAACTTGACTAATTCTCCCCAAGTGTAAAGCCTTATGGGGAATAGCTCAGAGCTCGGGGGACCTCGGCTAATTCTGTCCAAATGAAGAATCTCGTGGGGAGCTGCACTAACTCTCTCCAAGTGTAAAGCGATATGGGGAAGAGGTCAGAGCTCGGGGGACCTCGGCTAGCTCTCTCAGAAAGAAAAACCTCATGGGGAATTGTTTGGGGCTCGTGTGGAACTTGACTTACTCTCTCCAAGTGTAAAGCCTTATGGGGAAGATCTTGATGCTCGAAGGAGCTCAGCCAGCTCTGTCCAAATGAAGAATCTCGTTGGGAAGAGTTTGGAGCTCGCAGGGAGTTGGAGTAACTCTCTTCAAGTATAAAGCCTCTTCGATAAAAGCTCACAGCTTAGAAGAGCTCAACTATCTATCCACGAATGACGAATCTCGTCGAGAAGAGCTTAGGGCTCACGGGGAGCTTGACTAACTCTCTCCAACTGTAAAGCCTTATGGGGAATAACTCACAGCTCGGGGGACCTCGGCTAGCTCGCTCCAAATGAAGAATCTCGTGGGGAAGAGTTTGCAGCTCGTGGGGAGCAGCACTAACTCTCTCCAAATGTAAAGCCATATGGGGAAGAGGTCAGAGCTGGGGGGGACCTCGACTAGCTCTCTCCAAATGAAAAACCTCATGGGGAATTGTTTGGGGCTCGCGTGGAACTTGACTTACTCTCTCCAAGTGTAAAGCCTTATGGGGAAGATCTCGAAGCTCGAAGGAGCTCGGCCAGCTCTGTCCAAATGAAGAATCTCATCGGGAAGAGTTTGGAGCACGTGGGGAGTTGGAGTAACTCTCTTCAAGTACAAAGCCTCTTCGATAAAAGCTCGCAGCTTAGAGTAGCTCGACTAGCTATCTAGGAATCAAGAATCTCGTCGGGTAGAGCTGTGGTCTCGCGGGCAACTTGACTAATTCTCTCCAAGTGTAAAGCCTTATGGGGGGGGACCTCGGCTAACTCTGTCCAAATGAAGAATCTCGTGGGGAGCTGCACTAACTCTCTCCAAGTGTAAAGCGATATGGGGAAGAGGTCAGAGCTCGGGGGACCTCGGCTAGCTCTCTCAGAATGAAAAACCTCATGGGGAATTGTTTGGGGCTCGTGTGGAACTATGGGGAAGATCTTGATGCTCGAAGGAGCTCGGCCAGCTCTGTCCAAATGAAGAATCTCGTTGGGAAGAGTTTGGAGCTCGCAGGGAGTTGGAGTAACTCTCTTCAAGTATAAAGCCTCTTCGATAAAAGCTCACAGCTTAGAGTAGCTCGACTAGCTATCTAGGAATCAAGAATCTCGTCGGGTAGAGCTGTGGGCTCGCGGGTAACTTGACTAATTCTCCCCAAGTGTAAAGCCTTATGGGGAATAGCTCAGAGCTCGGGGGACCTCGGCTAACTCTGTCCAAATGAAGAATCTCGTGGGGAGCTGCACTAACTCTCTCCAAGTGTAAAGCGATATGGGGAAGAGGTCAGACCTCGGGGGACCTCGGCTAGCTCTCTCAGAAAGAAAAACCTCATGGGGAATTGTTTGGGGCTCGTGTGGAACTTGACTTACTCTCTCCAAGTGTAACGCCTTATGGGGAAGATCTTGATGCTCGAAGGAGCTCAGCCAGCTCTGTCCAAATGAAGAATCTCGTTGGGAAGAGTTTGGAGCTCGCAGGGAGTTGGAGTAACTCTCTTCAAGTATAAAGCCTCTTCGATAAAAGCTCACAGCTTAGAAGAGCTCAACTATCTATCCACGAATGACGAATCTCGTCGAGAAGAGCTTAGAGCTCACGGGGAGCTTGACTAACTCTCTCCAACTGTAAAGCCTTATGGGGAATAACTCACAGCTCGGGGGACCTCGGCTAGCTCGCTCCAAATGAAGAATCTCGTGGGGACGAGTTTGCAGCTCGTGGGGAGCAGCACTAACTCTCTCCAAATGTAAAGCCATATGGGGAAGAGGTCAGAGCTGGGGGGGACCTCGACTAGCTCTCTCCAAATGAAAAACCTCATGGGGAATTGTTTGGGGCTCGCGTGGAACTTGACTTACTCTCTCCAAGTGTAAAGCCTTATGGGGAAGATCTCGAAGCTCGAAGGAGCTCGGCCAGCTCTGTCCAAATGAAGAATCTCATCGGGAAGAGTTTGGAGCACGTGGGGAGTTGGAGTAACTCTCTTCAAGTACAAAGCCTCTTCGATAAAAGCTCGCAGCTTAGAGTAGCTCGACTAGCTATCTAGGAATCAAGAATCTCGTCGGGTAGAGCTGTGGTCTCGCGGGCAACTTGACTAATTCTCTCCAAGTGTAAAGCCTTATGGGGGGGGACCTCGGCTAACTCTGTCCAAATGAAGAATCTCGTGGGGAGCTGCACTAACTCTCTCCAAGTGTAAAGCGATATGGGGAAGAGGTCAGAGCTCGGGGGACCTCGGCTAGCTCTCTCAGAATGAAAAACCTCATGGGGAATTGTTTGGGGCTCGTGTGGAACTATGGGGAAGATCTTGATGCTCGAAGGAGCTCGGCCAGCTCTGTCCAAATGAAGAATCTCGTTGGGAAGAGTTTGGAGCTCGCAGGGAGTTGGAGTAACTCTCTTCAAGTATAAAGCCTCTTCGATAAAAGCTCACAGCTTAGAGTAGCTCGACTAGCTATCTAGGAATCAAGAATCTCGTCGGGTAGAGCTGTGGGCTCGCGGGTAACTTGACTAATTCTCCCCAAGTGTAAAGCCTTATGGGGAATAGCTCAGAGCTCGGGGGACCTCGGCTAACTCTGTCCAAATGAAGAATCTCGTGGGGAGCTGCACTAACTCTCTCCAAGTGTAAAGCGATATGGGGAAGAGGTCAGAGCTCGGGGGACCTCGGCTAGCTCTCTCAGAAAGAAAAACCTCATGGGGAATTGTTTGGGGCTCGTGTGGAACTTGACTTACTCTCTCCAAGTGTAAAGCCTTATGGGGAAGATCTTGATGCTCGAAGGAGCTCAGCCAGCTCTGTCCAAATGAAGAATCTCGTTGGGAAGAGTTTGGAGCTCGCAGGGAGTTGGAGTAACTCTCTTCAAGTATAAAGCCTCTTCGATAAAAGCTCACAGCTTAGAAGAGCTCAACTATCTATCCACGAATGACGAATCTCGTCGAGAAGAGCTTAGGGCTCACGGGGAGCTTGACTAACTCTCTCCAACTGTAAAGCCTTATGGGGAATAACTCACAGCTCGGGGGACCTCGGCTAGCTCGCTCCAAATGAAGAATCTCGTGGGGAAGAGTTTGCAGCTCGTGGGGAGCAGCACTAACTCTCTCCAAATGTAAAGCCATATGGGGAAGAGGTCAGAGCTGGGGGGGACCTCGACTAGCTCTCTCCAAATGAAAAACCTCATGGGGAATTGTTTGGGGCTCGCGTGGAACTTGACTTACTCTCTCCAAGTGTAAAGCCTTATGGGGAAGATCTCGAAGCTCGAAGGAGCTCAGCCAGCTCTGTCCAAATGAAGAATCTCATCGGGAAGAGTTTGGAGCACGTGGGGAGTTGGAGTAACTCTCTTCAAGTACAAAGCCTCTTCGATAAAAGCTCGCAGCTTAGAGTAGCTCGACTAGCTATCTAGGAATCAAGAATCTCGTCGGGTAGAGCTGTGGTCTCGCGGGCAACTTGACTAATTCTCTCCAAGTGTAAAGCCTTATGGGGGGGGACCTCGGCTAACTCTGTCCAAATGAAGAATCTCGTGGGGAGCTGCACTAACTCTCTCCAAGTGTAAAGCGATATGGGGAAGAGGTCAGAGCTCGGGGGACCTCGGCTAGCTCTCTCAGAAAGAAAAACCTCATGGGGAATTGTTTGGGGCTCGTGTGGAACTATGGGGAAGATCTTGATGCTCGAAGGAGCTCGGCCAGCTCTGTCCAAATGAAGAATCTCGTTGGGAAGAGTTTGGAGCTCGCAGGGAGTTGGAGTAACTCTCTTCAAGTATAAAGCCTCTTCGATAAAAGCTCACAGCTTAGAGTAGCTCGACTAGCTATCTAGGAATCAAGAATCTCGTCGGGTAGAGCTGTGGGCTCGCGGGTAACTTGACTAATTCTCCCCAAGTGTAAAGCCTTATGGGGAATAGCTCAGAGCTCGGGGGACCTCGGCTAACTCTGTCCAAATGAAGAATCTCGTGGGGAGCTGCACTAACTCTCTCCAAGTGTAAAGCGATATGGGGAAGAGGTCAGAGCTCGGGGGACCTCGGCTAGCTCTCTCAGAAAGAAAAACCTCATGGGGAATTGTTTGGGGCTCGTGTGGAACTTGACTTACTCTCTCCAAGTGTAAAGCCTTATGGGGAAGATCTTGATGCTCGAAGGAGCTCAGCCAGCTCTGTCCAAATGAAGAATCTCGTTGGGAAGAGTTTGGAGCTCGCAGGGAGTTGGAGTAACTCTCTTCAAGTATAAAGCCTCTTCGATAAAAGCTCACAGCTTAGAAGAGCTCAACTATCTATCCAAGAATGACGAATCTCGTCGAGAAGAGCTTAGGGCTCACGGGGAGCTTGACTAACTCTCTCCAACTGTAAAGCCTTATGGGGAATAACTCACAGCTCGGGGGACCTCGGCTAGCTCGCTCCAAATGAAGAATCTCGTGGGGAAGAGTTTGCAGCTCGTGGGGAGCAGCACTAACTCTCTCCAAATGTAAAGCCATATGGGGAAGAGGTCAGAGCTGGGGGGGACCTCGACTAGCTCTCTCCAAATGAAAAACCTCATGGGGAATTGTTTGGGGCTCGCGTGGAACTTGACTTACTCTCTCCAAGTGTAAAGCCTTATGGGGAAGATCTCGAAGCTCGAAGGAGCTCGGCCAGCTCTGTCCAAATGAAGAATCTCATCGGGAAGAGTTTGGAGCACGTGGGGAGTTGGAGTAACTCTCTTCAAGTACAAAGCCTCTTCGATAAAAGCTCGCAGCTTAGAGTAGCTCGACTAGCTATCTAGGAATCAAGAATCTCGTCGGGTAGAGCTGTGGTCTCGCGGGCAACTTGACTAATTCTCTCCAAGTGTAAAGCCTTATGGGGGGGGACCTCGGCTAACTCTGTCCAAATGAAGAATCTCGTGGGGAGCTGCACTAACTCTCTCCAAGTGTAAAGCGATATGGGGAAGAGGTCAGAGCTCGGGGGACCTCGGCTAGCTCTCTCAGAATGAAAAACCTCATGGGGAATTGTTTGGGGCTCGTGTGGAACTATGGGGAAGATCTTGATGCTCGAAGGAGCTCGGCCAGCTCTGTCCAAATGAAGAATCTCGTTGGGAAGAGTTTGGAGCTCGCAGGGAGTTGGAGTAACTCTCTTCAAGTATAAAGCCTCTTCGATAAAAGCTCACAGCTTAGAGTAGCTCGACTAGCTATCTAGGAATCAAGAATCTCGTCGGGTAGAGCTGTGGGCTCGCGGGTAACTTGACTAATTCTCCCCAAGTGTAAAGCCTTATGGGGAATAGCTCAGAGCTCGGGGGACCTCGGCTAACTCTGTCCAAATGAAGAATCTCGTGGGGAGCTGCACTAACTCTCTCCAAGTGTAAAGCGATATGGGGAAGAGGTCAGAGCTCGGGGGACCTCGGCTAGCTCTCTCAGAAAGAAAAACCTCATGGGGAATTGTTTGGGGCTCGTGTGGAACTTGACTTACTCTCTCCAAGTGTAAAGCCTTATGGGGAAGATCTTGATGCTCGAAGGAGCTCAGCCAGCTCTGTCCAAATGAAGAATCTCGTTGGGAAGAGTTTGGAGCTCGCAGGGAGTTGGAGTAACTCTCTTCAAGTATAAAGCCTCTTCGATAAAAGCTCACAGCTTAGAAGAGCTCAACTATCTATCCACGAATGACGAATCTCGTCGAGAAGAGCTTAGGGCTCACGGGGAGCTTGACTAACTCTCTCCAACTGTAAAGCCTTATGGGGAATAACTCACAGCTCGGGGGACCTCGGCTAGCTCGCTCCAAATGAAGAATCTCGTGGGGAAGAGTTTGCAGCTCGTGGGGAGCAGCACTAACTCTCTCCAAATGTAAAGCCATATGGGGAAGAGGTCAGAGCTGGGGGGGACCTCGACTAGCTCTCTCCAAATGAAAAACCTCATGGGGAATTGTTTGGGGCTCGCGTGGAACTTGACTTACTCTCTCCAAGTGTAAAGCCTTATGGGGAAGATCTCGAAGCTCGAAGGAGCTCGGCCAGCTCTGTCCAAATGAAGAATCTCATCGGGAAGAGTTTGGAGCACGTGGGGAGTTGGAGTAACTCTCTTCAAGTACAAAGCCTCTTCGATAAAAGCTCGCAGCTTAGAGTAGCTCGACTAGCTATCTAGGAATCAAGAATCTCGTCGGGTAGAGCTGTGGTCTCGCGGGCAACTTGACTAATTCTCTCCAAGTGTAAAGCCTTATGGGGGGGACCTCGGCTAACTCTGTCCAAATGAAGAATCTCGTGGGGACCTGCACTAACTCTCTCCAAGTGTAAAGCGATATGGGGAAGAGGTCAGAGCTCGGGGGACCTCGGCTAGCTCTCTCAGAATGAAAAACCTCATGGGGAATTGTTTGGGGCTCGTGTGGAACTATGGGGAAGATCTTGATGCTCGAAGGAGCTCGGCCAGCTCTGTCCAAATGAAGAATCTCGTTGGGAAGAGTTTGGAGCTCGCAGGGAGTTGGAGTAACTCTCTTCAAGTATAAAGCCTCTTCGATAAAAGCTCACAGCTTAGAGTAGCTCGACTAGCTATCTAGGAATCAAGAATCTCGTCGGGTAGAGCTGTGGGCTCGCGGGTAACTTGACTAATTCTCCCCAAGTGTAAAGCCTTATGGGGAATAGCTCAGAGCTCGGGGGACCTCGGCTAACTCTGTCCAAATGAAGAATCTCGTGGGGAGCTGCACTAACTCTCTCCAAGTGTAAAGCGATATGGGGAAGAGGTCAGAGCTCGGGGGACCTCGGCTAGCTCTCTCAGAAAGAAAAACCTCATGGGGAATTGTTTGGGGCTCGTGTGGAACTTGACTTACTCACTCCAAGTGTAAAGCCTTATGGGGAAGATCTTGATGCTCGAAGGAGCTCAGCCAGCTCTGTCCAAATGAAGAATCTCGTTGGGAAGAGTTTGGAGCTCGCAGGGAGTTGGAGTAACTCTCTTCAAGTATAAAGCCTCTTCGATAAAAGCTCACAGCTTAGAAGAGCTCAACGATCTATCCACGAATGACGAATCTCGTCGAGAAGAGCTTAGGGCTCACGGGGAGCTTGACTAACTCTCTCCAACTGTAAAGCCTTATGGGGAATAACTCACAGCTCGGGGGACCTCGGCTAGCTCGCTCCAAATGAAGAATCTCGTGGGGAAGAGTTTGCAGCTCGTGGGGAGCAGCACTAACTCTCTCCAAATGTAAAGCCATATGGGGAAGAGGTCAGAGCTGGGGGGGACCTCGACTAGCTCTCTCCAAATGAAAAACCTCATGGGGAATTGTTTGGGGCTCGCGTGGAACTTGACTTACTCTCTCCAAGTGTAAAGCCTTATGGGGAAGATCTCGAAGCTCGAAGGAGCTCGGCCAGCTCTGTCCAAATGAAGAATCTCATCGGGAAGAGTTTGGAGCACGTGGGGAGTTGGAGTAACTCTCTTCAAGTACAAAGCCTCTTCGATAAAAGCTCGCAGCTTAGAGTAGCTCGACTAGCTATCTAGGAATCAAGAATCTCGTCGGGTAGAGCTGTGGACTCGCGGGCAACTTGACTAATTCTCTCCAAGTGTAAAGCCTTATGGGGGGGACCTCGGCTAACTCTGTCCAAATGAAGAATCTCGTGGGGAGCTGCACTAACTCTCTCCAAGTGTAAAGCGATATGGGGAAGAGGTCAGAGCTCGGGGGACCTCGGCTAGCTCTCTCAGAATGAAAAACCTCATGGGGAATTGTTTGGGGCTCGTGTGGAACTATGGGGAAGATCTTGATGCTCGAAGGAGCTCGGCCAGCTCTGTCCAAATGAAGAATCTCGTTGGGAAGAGTTTGGAGCTCGCAGGGAGTTGGAGTAACTCTCTTCAAGTATAAAGCCTCTTCGATAAAAGCTCACAGCTTAGAGTAGCTCGACTAGCTATCTAGGAATCAAGAATCTCGTCGGGTAGAGCTGTGGGCTCGCGGGTAACTTGACTAATTCTCCCCAAGTGTAAAGCCTTATGGGGAATAGCTCAGAGCTCGGGGGACCTCGGCTAACTCTGTCCAAATGAAGAATCTCGTGGGGAGCTGCACTAACTCTCTCCAAGTGTAAAGCGATATGGGGAAGAGGTCAGAGCTCGGGGGACCTCGGCTAGCTCTCTTAGAAAGAAAAACCTCATGGGGAATTGTTTGGGGCTCGTGTGGAACTTGACTTACTCTCTCCAAGTGTAAAGCCTTATGGGGAAGATCTTGATGCTCGAAGGAGCTCAGCCAGCTCTGTCCAAATGAAGAATCTCGTTGGGAAGAGTTTGGAGCTCGCAGGGAGTTGGAGTAACTCTCTTCAAGTATAAAGCCTCTTCGATAAAAGCTCACAGCTTAGAAGAGCTCAACTATCTATCCACGAATGACGAATCTCGTCGAGAAGAGCTTAGGGCTCACGGGGAGCTTGACTAACTCTCTCCAACTGTAAAGCCTTATGGGGAATAACTCACAGCTCGGGGGACCTCGGCTAGCTCGCTCCAAATGAAGAATCTCGTGGGGAAGAGTTTGCAGCTCGTGGGGAGCAGCACTAACTCTCTCCAAATGTAAAGCCATATGGGGAAGAGGTCAGAGCTGGGGGGGACCTCGACTAGCTCTCTCCAAATGAAAAACCTCATGGGGAATTGTTTGGGGCTCGCGTGGAACTTGACTTACTCTCTCCAAGTGTAAAGCCTTATGGGGAAGATCTCGAAGCTCGAAGGAGCTCGGCCAGCTCTGTCCAAATGAAGAATCTCATCGGGAAGAGTTTGGAGCACGTGGGGAGTTGGAGTAACTCTCTTCAAGTACAAAGCCTCTTCGATAAAAGCTCGCAGCTTAGAGTAGCTCGACTAGCTATCTAGGAATCAAGAATCTCGTCGGGTAGAGCTGTGGTCTCGCGGGCAACTTGACTAATTCTCTCCAAGTGTAAAGCCTTATGGGGGGGGACCTCGGCTAACTCTGTCCAAATGAAGAATCTCGTGGGGAGCTGCACTAACTCTCTCCAAGTGTAAAGCGATATGGGGAAGAGGTCAGAGCTCGGGGGACCTCGGCTAGCTCTCTCAGAATGAAAAACCTCATGGGGAATTGTTTGGGGCTCGTGTGGAACAATGGGGAAGATCTTGATGCTCGAAGGAGCTCGGCCAGCTCTGTCCAAATGAAGAATCTCGTTGGGAAGAGTTTGGAGCTCACAGGGAGTTGGAGTAACTCTCTTCAAGTATAAAGCCTCTTCGATAAAAGCTCACAGCTTAGAGTAGCTCGACTAGCTATCTAGGAATCAAGAATCTCGTCGGGTAGAGCTGTGGGCTCGCGGGTAACTTGACTAATTCTCCCCAAGTGTAAAGCCTTATGGGGAATAGCTCAGAGCTCGGGGGACCTCGGCTAACTCTGTCCAAATGAAGAATCTCGTGGGGAGCTGCACTAACTCTCTCCAAGTGTAAAGCGATATGGGGAAGGGGTCAGAGCTCGGGGGACCTCGGCTAGCTCTCTCAGAAAGAAAAACCTCATGGGGAATTGTTTGGGGCTCGTGTGGAACTTGACTTACACTCTCCAAGTGTAAAGCCTTATGGGGAAGATCTTGATGCTCGAAGGAGCTCAGCTAGCTCTGTCCAAATGAAGAATCTCGTTGGGAAGAGTTTGGAGCTCGCAGGGAGATGGAGTAACTCTCTTCAAGTATAAAGCCTCTTCGATAAAAGCTCACAGCTTAGAAGAGCTCAACTATCTATCCACGAATGACGAATCTCGTCGAGAAGAGCTTAGGGCTCACGGGGAGCTTGACTAACTCTCTCCAACTGTAAAGCCTTATGGGGAATAACTCACAGCTCGGGGGACCTCGGCTAGCTCGCTCCAAATGAAGAATCTCGTGGGGAAGAGTTTGCAGCTCGTGGGGAGCAGCACTAACTCTCTCCAAATGTAAAGCCATATGGGGAAGAGGTCAGAGCTGGGGGGGACCTCGACTAGCTCTCTCCAAATGAAAAACCTCACGGGGAATTGTTTGGGGCTCGCGTGGAACTTGACTTACTCTCTCCAAGTGTAAAGCCTTATGGGGAAGATCTTGATGCTCGAAGGAGCTCAGCCAGCTCTGTCCAAATGAAGAATCTCGTTGGGAAGAGTTTGGAGCTCGCAGGGAGTTGGAGTAACTCTCTTCAAGTATAAAGCCTCTTCGATAAAAGCTCACAGCTTAGAAGAGCTCAACTATCTATCCACGAATGACGAATCTCGTCGAGAAGAGCTTAGGGCTCACGGGGAGCTTGACTAACTCTCTCCAACTGTAAAGCCTTATGGGGAATAACTCACAGCTCGGGGGACCTCGGCTAGCTCGCTCCAAATGAAGAATCTCGTGGGGAAGAGTTTGCAGCTCGTGGGGAGCAGCACTAACTCTCTCCAAATGTAAAGCCATATGGGGAAGAGGTCAGAGCTGGGGGGGACCTCGACTAGCTCTCTCCAAATGAAAAACCTCATGGGGAATTGTTTGGGGCTCGCGTGGAACTTGACTTACTCTCTCCAAGTGTAAAGCCTTATGGGGAAGATCTCGAAGCTCGAAGGAGCTCGGCCAGCTCTGTCCAAATGAAGAATCTCATCGGGAAGAGTTTGGAGCACGTGGGGAGTTGGAGTAACTCTCTTCAAGTACAAAGCCTCTTCGATAAAAGCTCGCAGCTTAGAGTAGCTCGACTAGCTATCTAGGAATCAAGAATCTCGTCGGGTAGAGCTGTGGTCTCGCGGGCAACTTGACTAATTCTCTCCAAGTGTAAAGCCTTATGGGGGGGGACCTCGGCTAACTCTGTCCAAATGAAGAATCTCGTGGGGAGCTGCACTAACTCTCTCCAAGTGTAAAGCGATATGGGGAAGAGGTCAGAGCTCGGGGGACCTCGGCTAGCTCTCTCAGAATGAAAAACCTCATGGGGAATTGTTTGGGGCTCGTGTGGAACAATGGGGAAGATCTTGATGCTCGAAGGAGCTCGGCCAGCTCTGTCCAAATGAAGAATCTCGTTGGGAAGAGTTTGGAGCTCGCAGGGAGTTGGAGTAACTCTCTTCAAGTATAAAGCCTCTTCGATAAAAGCTCACAGCTTAGAGTAGCTCGACTAGCTATCTAGGAATCAAGAATCTCGTCGGGTAGAGCTGTGGGCTCGCGGGTAACTTGACTAATTCTCCCCAAGTGTAAAGCCTTATGGGGAATAGCTCAGAGCTCGGGGGACCTCGGCTAACTCTGTCCAAATGAAGAATCTCGTGGGGAGCTGCACTAACTCTCTCCAAGTGTAAAGCGATATGGGGAAGGGGTCAGAGCTCGGGGGACCTCGGCTAGCTCTCTCAGAAAGAAAAACCTCATGGGGAATTGTTTGGGGCTCGTGTGGAACTTGACTTACACTCTCCAAGTGTAAAGCCTTATGGGGAAGATCTTGATGCTCGAAGGAGCTCAGCTAGCTCTGTCCAAATGAAGAATCTCGTTGGGAAGAGTTTGGAGCTCGCAGGGAGATGGAGTAACTCTCTTCAAGTATAAAGCCTCTTCGATAAAAGCTCACAGCTTAGAAGAGCTCAACTATCTATCCACGAATGACGAATCTCGTCGAGAAGAGCTTAGGGCTCACGGGGAGCTTGACTAACTCTCTCCAACTGTAAAGCCTTATGGGGAATAACTCACAGCTCGGGGGACCTCGGCTAGCTCGCTCCAAATGAAGAATCTCGTGGGGAAGAGTTTGCAGCTCGTGGGGAGCAGCACTAACTCTCTCCAAATGTAAAGCCATATGGGGAAGAGGTCAGAGCTGGGGGGGACCTCGACTAGCTCTCTCCAAATGAAAAACCTCACGGGGAATTGTTTGGGGCTCGCGTGGAACTTGACTTACTCTCTCCAAGTGTAAAGCCTTATGGGGAAGATCTCGAAGCTCGAAGGAGCTCGGCCAGCTCTGTCCAAATGAAGAATCTCATCGGGAAGAGTTTGGAGCACGTGGGGAGTTGGAGTAACTCTCTTCAAGTACAAAGCCTCTTCGATAAAAGCTCGCAGCTTAGAGTAGCTCGACTAGCTATCTAGGAATCAAGAATCTCGTCGGGTAGAGCTGTGGTCTCGCGGGCAACTTGACTAATTCTCTCCAAGTGTAAAGCCTTATGGGGGGGACCTCGGCTAACTCTGTCCAAATGAAGAATCTCGTGGGGACCTGCACTAACTCTCTCCAAGTGTAAAGCGATATGGGGAAGAGGTCAGAGCTCGGGGGACCTCGGCTAGCTCTCTCAGAATGAAAAACCTCATGGGGAATTGTTTGGGGCTCGTGTGGAACTATGGGGAAGATCTTGATGCTCGAAGGAGCTCGGCCAGCTCTGTCCAAATGAAGAATCTCGTTGGGAAGAGTTTGGAGCTCGCAGGGAGTTGGAGTAACTCTCTTCAAGTATAAAGCCTCTTCGATAAAAGCTCACAGCTTAGAGTAGCTCGACTAGCTATCTAGGAATCAAGAATCTCGTCGGGTAGAGCTGTGGGCTCGCGGGTAACTTGACTAATTCTCCCCAAGTGTAAAGCCTTATGGGGAATAGCTCAGAGCTCGGGGGACCTCGGCTAACT
>BRYE01000003.1:17466056-17478556 GCA_030159115.1 Actinidia arguta var. hypoleuca | reverse complement strand
TCTAGGAATCAAGAATCTCGTCGGGTAGAGCTGTGGACTCGCGGGCAACTTGACTAATTCTCTCCAAGTGTAAAGCCTTATGGGGGGGACCTCGGCTAACTCTGTCCAAATTAAGAATCTCGTGGGGAGCTGCACTAACTCTCTCCAAGTGTAAAGCGATATGGGGAAGAGGTCAGAGCTCGGGGGACCTCGGCTAGCTCTCTCAGAATGAAAAACCTCATGGGGAATTGTTTGGGGCTCGTGTGGAACTTGACTTACTCTCTCCAAGTGTAAAGCCTTATGGGGAAGATCTTGATGCTCGAAGGAGCTCAGCCAGCTCTGTCCAAATGAAGAATCTCGTTGGGAAGAGTTTGGAGCTCGCAGGGAGTTGGAGTAACTCTCTTCAAGTACAAAGCCTCTTCGATAAAAGCTCGCAGCTTAGAGTAGCTCGACTAGCTATCTAGGAATCAAGAATCTCGTCGGGTAGAGCTGTGGACTCGCGGGCAACTTGACTAATTCTCTCCAAGTGTAAAGCCTTATGGGGGGGACCTCGGCTAACTCTGTCCAAATGAAGAATCTCGTGGGGAGCTGCACTAACTCTCTCCAAGTGTAAAGCGATATGGGGAAGAGGTCAGAGCTCGGGGGACCTCGGCTAGCTCTCTCAGAATGAAAAACCTCATGGGGAATTGTTTGGGGCTCGTGTGGAACTATGGGGAAGATCTTGATGCTCGAAGGAGCTCGGCCAGCTCTGTCCAAATGAAGAATCTCGTTGGGAAGAGTTTGGAGCTCGCAGGGAGTTGGAGTAACTCTCTTCAAGTATAAAGCCTCTTCGATAAAAGCTCACAGCTTAGAGTAGCTCGACTAGCTATCTAGGAATCAAGAATCTCGTCGGGTAGAGCTGTGGGCTCGCGGGTAACTTGACTAATTCTCCCCAAGTGTAAAGCCTTATGGGGAATAGCTCAGAGCTCGGGGGACCTCGGCTAACTCTGTCCAAATGAAGAATCTCGTGGGGAGCTGCACTAACTCTCTCCAAGTGTAAAGCGATATGGGGAAGAGGTCAGAGCTCGGGGGACCTCGGCTAGCTCTCTCAGAAAGAAAAACCTCATGGGGAATTGTTTGGGGCTCGTGTGGAACTTGACTTACTCTCTCCAAGTGTAAAGCCTTATAGGGAAGATCTTGATGCTCGAAGGAGCTCAGCCAGCTCTGTCCAAATGAAGAATCTCGTTGGGAAGAGTTTGGAGCTCGCAGGGAGTTGGAGTAACTCTCTTCAAGTATAAAGCCTCTTCGATAAAAGCTCACAGCTTAGAAGAGCTCAACTATCTATCCACGAATGACGAATCTCGTCGAGAAGAGCTTAGGGCTCACGGGGAGCTTGACTAACTCTCTCCAACTGTAAAGCCTTATGGGGAATAACTCACAGCTCGGGGGACCTCGGCTAGCTCGCTCCAAATGAAGAATCTCGTGGGGAAGAGTTTGCAGCTCGTGGGGAGCAGCACTAACTCTCTCCAAATGTAAAGCCATATGGGGAAGAGGTCAGAGCTGGGGGGGACCTCGACTAGCTCTCTCCAAATGAAAAACCTCATGGGGAATTGTTTGGGGCTCGCGTGGAACTTGACTTACTCTCTCCAAGTGTAAAGCCTTATGGGGAAGATCTCGAAGCTCGAAGGAGCTCGGCCAGCTCTGTCCAAATGAAGAATCTCATCGGGAAGAGTTTGGAGCACGTGGGGAGTTGGAGTAACTCTCTTCAAGTACAAAGCCTCTTCGATAAAAGCTCGCAGCTTAGAGTAGCTCGACTAGCTATCTAGGAATCAAGAATCTCGTCGGGTAGAGCTGTGGACTCGCGGGCAACTTGACTAATTCTCTCCAAGTGTAAAGCCTTATGGGGGGGACCTCGGCTAACTCTGTCCAAATGAAGAATCTCGTGGGGAGCTGCACTAACTCTCTCCAAGTGTAAAGCGATATGGGGAAGAGGTCAGAGCTCGGGGGACCTCGGCTAGCTCTCTCAGAATGAAAAACCTCATGGGGAATTGTTTGGGGCTCGTGTGGAACTATGGGGAAGATCTTGATGCTCGAAGGAGCTCGGCCAGCTCTGTCCAAATGAAGAATCTCGTTGGGAAGAGTTTGGAGCTCGCAGGGAGTTGGAGTAACTCTCTTCAAGTATAAAGCCTCTTCGATAAAAGCTCACAGCTTAGAGTAGCTCGACTAGCTATCTAGGAATCAAGAATCTCGTCAGGTAGAGCTGTGGGCTCGCGGGTAACTTGACTAATTCTCCCCAAGTGTAAAGCCTTATGGGGAATAGCTCAGAGCTCGGGGGACCTCGGCTAACTCTGTCCAAATGAAGAATCTCGTGGGGAGCTGCACTAACTCTCTCCAAGTGTAAAGCGATATGGGGAAGAGGTCAGAGCTCGGGGGACCTCGGCTAGCTCTCTCAGAAAGAAAAACCTCATGGGGAATTGTTTGGGGCTCGTGTGGAACTTGACTTACTCTCTCCAAGTGTAAAGCCTTATGGGGAAGATCTTGATGCTCGAAGGAGCTCAGCCAGCTCTGTCCAAATGAAGAATCTCGTTGGGAAGAGTTTGGAGCTCGCAGGGAGTTGGAGTAACTCTCTTCAAGTATAAAGCCTCTTCGATAAAAGCTCACAGCTTAGAAGAGCTCAACTATCTATCCACGAATGACGAATCTCGTCGAGAAGAGCTTAGGGCTCACGGGGAGCTTGACTAACTCTCTCCAACTGTAAAGCCTTATGGGGAATAACTCACAGCTCGGGGGACCTCGGCTAGCTCGCTCCAAATGAAGAATCTCGTGGGGAAGAGTTTGCAGCTCGTGGGGAGCAGCACTAACTCTCTCCAAATGTAAAGCCATATGGGGAAGAGGTCAGAGCTGGGGGGGACCTCGACTAGCTCTCTCCAAATGAAAAACCTCATGGGGAATTGTTTGGGGCTCGCGTGGAACTTGACTTACTCTCTCCAAGTGTAAAGCCTTATGGGGAAGATCTCGAAGCTCGAAGGAGCTCGGCCAGCTCTGTCCAAATGAAGAATCTCATCGGGAAGAGTTTGGAGCACGTGGGGAGTTGGAGTAACTCTCTTCAAGTACAAAGCCTCTTCGATAAAAGCTCGCAGCTTAGAGTAGCTCGACTAGCTATCTAGGAATCAAGAATCTCGTCGGGTAGAGCTGTGGACTCGCGGGCAACTTGACTAATTCTCTCCAAGTGTAAAGCCTTATGGGGGGGACCTCGGCTAACTCTGTCCAAATGAAGAATCTCGTGGGGAGCTGCACTAACTCTCTCCAAGTGTAAAGCGATATGGGGAAGAGGTCAGAGCTCGGGGGACCTCGGCTAGCTCTCTCAGAATGAAAAACCTCATGGGGAATTGTTTGGGGCTCGTGTGGAACTATGGGGAAGATCTTGATGCTCGAAGGAGCTCGGCCAGCTCTGTCCAAATGAAGAATCTCGTTGGGAAGAGTTTGGAGCTCGCAGGGAGTTGGAGTAACTCTCTTCAAGTATAAAGCCTCTTCGATAAAAGCTCACAGCTTAGAGTAGCTCGACTAGCTATCTAGGAATCAAGAATCTCGTCGGGTAGAGCTGTGGGCTCGCGGGTAACTTGACTAATTCTCCCCAAGTGTAAAGCCTTATGGGGAATAGCTCAGAGCTCGGGGGACCTCGGCTAACTCTGTCCAAATGAAGAATCTCGTGGGGAGCTGCACTAACTCTCTCCAAGTGTAAAGCGATATGGGGAAGAGGTCAGAGCTCGGGGGACCTCGGCTAGCTCTCTCAGAAAGAAAAACCTCATGGGGAATTGTTTGGGGCTCGTGTGGAACTTGACTTACTCTCTCCAAGTGTAAAGCCTTATGGGGAAGATCTTGATGCTCGAAGGAGCTCAGCCAGCTCTGTCCAAATGAAGAATCTCGTTGGGAAGAGTTTGGAGCTCGCAGGGAGTTGGAGTAACTCTCTTCAAGTATAAAGCCTCTTCGATAAAAGCTCACAGCTTAGAAGAGCTCAACTATCTATCCACGAATGACGAATCTCGTCGAGAAGAGCTTAGGGCTCACGGGGAGCTTGACTAACTCTCTCCAACTGTAAAGCCTTATGGGGAATAACTCACAGCTCGGGGGACCTCGGCTAGCTCGCTCCAAATGAAGAATCTCGTGGGGAAGAGTTTGCAGCTCGTGGGGAGCAGCACTAACTCTCTCCAAATGTAAAGCCATATGGGGAAGAGGTCAGAGCTGGGGGGGACCTCGACTAGCTCTCTCCAAATGAAAAACCTCATGGGGAATTGTTTGGGGCTCGCGTGGAACTTGACTTACTCTCTCCAAGTGTAAAGCCTTATGGGGAAGATCTCGAAGCTCGAAGGAGCTCGGCCAGCTCTGTCCAAATGAAGAATCTCATCGGGAAGAGTTTGGAGCACGTGGGGAGTTGGAGTAACTCTCTTCAAGTACAAAGCCTCTTCGATAAAAGCTCGCAGCTTAGAGTAGCTCGACTAGCTATCTAGGAATCAAGAATCTCGTCGGGTAGAGCTGTGGACTCGCGGGCAACTTGACTAATTCTCTCCAAGTGTAAAGCCTTATGGGGGGGACCTCGGCTAACTCTGTCCAAATGAAGAATCTCGTGGGGAGCTGCACTAACTCTCTCCAAGTGTAAAGCGATATGGGGAAGAGGTCAGAGCTCGGGGGACCTCGGCTAGCTCTCTCAGAATGAAAAACCTCATGGGGAATTGTTTGGGGCTCGTGTGGAACTATGGGGAAGATCTTGATGCTCGAAGGAGCTCGGCCAGCTCTGTCCAAATGAAGAATCTCGTTGGGAAGAGTTTGGAGCTCGCAGGGAGTTGGAGTAACTCTCTTCAAGTATAAAGCCTCTTCGATAAAAGCTCACAGCTTAGAGTAGCTCGACTAGCTATCTAGGAATCAAGAATCTCGTCGGGTAGAGCTGTGGGCTCGCGGGTAACTTGACTAATTCTCCCCAAGTGTAAAGCCTTATGGGGAATAGCTCAGAGCTCGGGGGACCTCGGCTAACTCTGTCCAAATGAAGAATCTCGTGGGGAGCTGCACTAACTCTCTCCAAGTGTAAAGCGATATGGGGAAGAGGTCAGAGCTCGGGGGACCTCGGCTAGCTCTCTCAGAAAGAAAAACCTCATGGGGAATTGTTTGGGGCTCGTGTGGAACTTGACTTACTCTCTCCAAGTGTAAAGCCTTATGGGGAAGATCTTGATGCTCGAAGGAGCTCAGCCAGCTCTGTCCAAATGAAGAATCTCGTTGGGAAGAGTTTGGAGCTCGCAGGGAGTTGGAGTAACTCTCTTCAAGTACAAAGCCTCTTCGATAAAAGCTCGCAGCTTAGAGTAGCTCGACTAGCTATCTAGGAATCAAGAATCTCGTCGGGTAGAGCTGTGGACTCGCGGGCAACTTGACTAATTCTCTCCAAGTGTAAAGCGATATGGGGAAGAGGTCAGAGCTCGGGGGACCTCGGCTAGCTCTCTCAGAATGAAAAACCTCATGGGGAATTGTTTGGGGCTCGTGTGGAACTATGGGGAAGATCTTGATGCTCGAAGGAGCTCGGCCAGCTCTGTCCAAATGAAAAATCTCGTTGGGAAGAGTTTGGAGCTCGCAGGGAGTTGGAGTAACTCTCTTCAAGTATAAAGCCTCTTCGATAAAAGCTCACAGCTTAGAGTAGCTCGACTAGCTATCTAGGAATCAAGAATCTCGTCGGGTAGAGCTGTGGGCTCGCGGGTAACTTGACTAATTCTCCCCAAGTGTAAAGCCTTATGGGGAATAGCTCAGAGCTCGGGGGACCTCGGCTAACTCTGTCCAAATGAAGAATCTCGTGGGGAGCTGCACTAACTCTCTCCAAGTGTAAAGCGATATGGGGAAGAGGTCAGAGCTCGGGGGACCTCGGCTAGCTCTCTCAGAAAGAAAAACCTCATGGGGAATTGTTTGGGGCTCGTGTGGAACTTGACTTACTCTCTCCAAGTGTAAAGCCTTATGGGAAAGATCTTGATGCTCGAAGGAGCTCAGCCAGCTCTGTCCAAATGAAGAATCTCGTTGGGAAGAGTTTGGAGCTCGCAGGGAGTTGGAGTAACTCTCTTCAAGTATAAAGCCTCTTCGATAAAAGCTCACAGCTTAGAAGAGCTCAACTATCTATCCACGAATGACGAATCTCGTCGAGAAGAGCTTAGGGCTCACGGGGAGCTTGACTAACTCTCTCCAACTGTAAAGCCTTATGGGGAATAACTCACAGCTCGGGGGACCTCGGCTAGCTCGCTCCAAATGAAGAATCTCGTGGGGAAGAGTTTGCAGCTCGTGGGGAGCAGCACTAACTCTCTCCAAATGTAAAACCATATGGGGAAGAGGTCAGAGCTGGGGGGGACCTCGACTAGCTCTCTCCAAATGAAAAACCTCATGGGGAATTGTTTGGGGCTCGCGTGGAACTTGACTTACTCTCTCCAAGTGTAAAGCCTTATGGGGAAGATCTCGAAGCTCGAAGGAGCTCGGCCAGCTCTGTCCAAATGAAGAATCTCATCGGGAAGAGTTTGGAGCACGTGGGGAGTTGGAGTAACTCTCTTCAAGTACAAAGCCTCTTCGATAAAAGCTCGCAGCTTAGAGTAGCTCGACTAGCTATCTAGGAATCAAGAATCTCGTCGGGTAGAGCTGTGGACTCGCGGGCAACTTGACTAATTCTCTCCAAGTGTAAAGCCTTATGGGGGGGACCTCGGCTAACTCTGTCCAAATGAAGAATCTCGTGGGGAGCTGCACTAACTCTCTCCAAGTGTAAAGCGATATGGGGAAGAGGTCAGAGCTCGGGGGACCTCGGCTAGCTCTCTCAGAATGAAAAACCTCATGGGGAATTGTTTGGGGCTCGTGTGGAAATATGGGGAAGATCTTGATGCTCGAAGGAGCTCGGCCAGCTCTGTCCAAATGAAGAATCTCGTTGGGAAGAGTTTGGAGCTCGCAGGGAGTTGGAGTAACTCTCTTCAAGTATAAAGCCTCTTCGATAAAAGCTCACAGCTTAGAGTAGCTCGACTAGCTATCTAGGAATCAAGAATCTCGTCGGGTAGAGCTGTGGGCTCGCGGGTAACTTGACTAATTCTCCCCAAGTGTAAAGCCTTATGGGGAATAGCTCAGAGCTCGGGGGACCTCGGCTAACTCTGTCCAAATGAAGAATCTCGTGGGGAGCTGCACTAACTCTCTCCAAGTGTAAAGCGATATGGGGAAGAGGTCAGAGCTCGGGGGACCTCGGCTAGCTCTCTCAGAAAGAAAAACCTCATGGGGAATTGTTTGGGGCTCGTGTGGAACTTGACTTACTCTCTCCAAGTGTAAAGCCTTATGGGGAAGATCTTGATGCTCGAAGGAGCTCAGCCAGCTCTGTCCAAATGAAGAATCTCGTTGGGAAGAGTTTGGAGCTCGCAGGGAGTTGGAGTAACTCTCTTCAAGTATAAAGCCTCTTCGATAAAAGCTCACAGCTTAGAAGAGCTCAACTATCTATCCACGAATGACGAATCTCGTCGAGAAGAGCTTAGGGCTCACGGGGAGCTTGACTAACTCTCTCCAACTGTAAAGCCTTATGGGGAATAACTCACAGCTCGGGGGACCTCGGCTAGCTCGCTCCAAATGAAGAATCTCGTGGGGAAGAGTTTGCAGCTCGTGGGGAGCAGCACTAACTCTCTCCAAATGTAAAGCCATATGGGGAAGAGGTCAGAGCTGGGGGGGACCTCGACTAGCTCTCTCCAAATGAAAAACCTCATGGGGAATTGTTTGGGGCTCGCGTGGAACTTGACTTACTCTCTCCAAGTGTAAAGCCTTATGGGGAAGATCTCGAAGCTCGAAGGAGCTCGGCCAGCTCTGTCCAAATGAAGAATCTCATCGGGAAGAGTTTGGAGCACGTGGGGAGTTGGAGTAACTCTCTTCAAGTACAAAGCCTCTTCGATAAAAGCTCGCAGCTTAGAGTAGCTCGACTAGCTATCTAGGAATCAAGAATCTCGTCGGGTAGAGCTGTGGACTCGCGGGCAACTTGACTAATTCTCTCCAAGTGTAAAGCCTTATGGGGGGGACCTCGGCTAACTCTGTCCAAATGAAGAATCTCGTGGGGAGCTGCACTAACTCTCTCCAAGTGTAAAGCGATATGGGGAAGAGGTCAGAGCTCGGGGGACCTCGGCTAGCTCTCTCAGAATGAAAAACCTCATGGGGAATTGTTTGGGGCTCGTGTGGAACTATGGGGAAGATCTTGATGCTCGAAGGAGCTCGGCCAGCTCTGTCCAAATGAAGAATCTCGTTGGGAAGAGTTTGGAGCTCGCAGGGAGTTGGAGTAACTCTCTTCAAGTATAAAGCCTCTTCGATAAAAGCTCACAGCTTAGAGTAGCTCGACTAGCTATCTAGGAATCAAGAATCTCGTCGGGTAGAGCTGTGGGCTCGCGGGTAACTTGACTAATTCTCCCCAAGTGTAAAGCCTTATGGGGAATAGCTCAGAGCTCGGGGGACCTCGGCTAACTCTGTCCAAATGAAGAATCTCGTGGGGAGCTGCACTAACTCTCTCCAAGTGTAAAGCGATATGGGGAAGAGGTCAGAGCTCGGGGGACCTCGGCTAGCTCTCTCAGAAAGAAAAACCTCATGGGGAATTGTTTGGGGCTCGTGTGGAACTTGACTTACTCTCTCCAAGTGTAAAGCCTTATGGGGAAGATCTTGATGCTCGAAGGAGCTCAGCCAGCTCTGTCCAAATGAAGAATCTCGTTGGGAAGAGTTTGGAGCTCGCAGGGAGTTGGAGTAACTCTCTTCAAGTATAAAGCCTCTTCGATAAAAGCTCACAGCTTAGAAGAGCTCAACTATCTATCCACGAATGACGAATCTCGTCGAGAAGAGCTTAGGGCTCACGGGGAGCTTGACTAACTCTCTCCAACTGTAAAGCCTTATGGGGAATAACTCACAGCTCGGGGGACCTCGGCTAGCTCGCTCCAAATGAAGAATCTCGTGGGGAAGAGTTTGCAGCTCGTGGGGAGCAGCACTAACTCTCTCCAAATGTAAAGCCATATGGGGAAGAGGTCAGAGCTGGGGGGGACCTCGACTAGCTCTCTCCAAATGAAAAACCTCATGGGGAATTGTTTGGGGCTCGCGTGGAACTTGACTTACTCTCTCCAAGTGTAAAGCCTTATGGGGAAGATCTCGAAGCTCGAAGGAGCTCGGCCAGCTCTGTCCAAATGAAGAATCTCATCGGGAAGAGTTTGGAGCACGTGGGGAGTTGGAGTAACTCTCTTCAAGTACAAAGCCTCTTCGATAAAAGCTCGCAGCTTAGAGTAGCTCGACTAGCTATCTAGGAATCAAGAATCTCGTCGGGTAGAGCTGTGGACTCGCGGGCAACTTGACTAATTCTCTCCAAGTGTAAAGCCTTATGGGGGGGACCTCGGCTAACTCTGTCCAAATGAAGAATCTCGTGGGGAGCTGCACTAACTCTCTCCAAGTGTAAAGCGATATGGGGAAGAGGTCAGAGCTCGGGGGACCTCGGCTAGCTCTCTCAGAATGAAAAACCTCATGGGGAATTGTTTGGGGCTCGTGTGGAACTATGGGGAAGATCTTGATGCTCGAAGGAGCTCGGCCAGCTCTGTCCAAATGAAGAATCTCGTTGGGAAGAGTTTGGAGCTCGCAGGGAGTTGGAGTAACTCTCTTCAAGTATAAAGCCTCTTCGATAAAAGCTCACAGCTTAGAGTAGCTCGACTAGCTATCTAGGAATCAAGAATCTCGTCGGGTAGAGCTGTGGGCTCGCGGGTAACTTGACTAATTCTCCCCAAGTGTAAAGCCTTATGGGGAATAGCTCAGAGCTCGGGGGACCTCGGCTAACTCTGTCCAAATGAAGAATCTCGTGGGGAGCTGCACTAACTCTCTCCAAGTGTAAAGCGATATGGGGAAGAGGTCAGAGCTCGGGGGACCTCGGCTAGCTCTCTCAGAAAGAAAAACCTCATGGGGAATTGTTTGGGGCTCGTGTGGAACTTGACTTACTCTCTCCAAGTGTAAAGCCTTATGGGGAAGATCTTGATGCTCGAAGGAGCTCAGCCAGCTCTGTCCAAATGAAGAATCTCGTTGGGAAGAGTTTGGAGCTCGCAGGGAGTTGGAGTAACTCTCTGCAAGTATAAAGCCTCTTCGATAAAAGCTCACAGCTTAGAAGAGCTCAACTATCTATCCACGAATGACGAATCTCGTCGAGAAGAGCTTAGGGCTCACGGGGAGCTTGACTAACTCTCTCCAACTGTAAAGCCTTATGGGGAATAACTCACAGCTCGGGGGACCTCGGCTAGCTCGCTCCAAATGAAGAATCTCGTGGGGAAGAGTTTGCAGCTCGTGGGGAGCAGCACTAACTCTCTCCAAATGTAAAGCCATATGGGGAAGAGGTCAGAGCTGGGGGGGACCTCGACTAGCTCTCTCCAAATGAAAAACCTCATGGGGAATTGTTTGGGGCTCGCGTGGAACTTGACTTACTCTCTCCAAGTGTAAAGCCTTATGGGGAAGATCTCGAAGCTCGAAGGAGCTCGGCCAGCTCTGTCCAAATGAAGAATCTCATCGGGAAGAGTTTGGAGCACGTGGGGAGTTGGAGTAACTCTCTTCAAGTACAAAGCCTCTTCGATAAAAGCTCGCAGCTTAGAGTAGCTCGACTAGCTATCTAGGAATCAAGAATCTCGTCGGGTAGAGCTGTGGACTCGCGGGCAACTTGACTAATTCTCTCCAAGTGTAAAGCCTTATGGGGGGGACCTCGGCTAACTCTGTCCAAATGAAGAATCTCGTGGGGAGCTGCACTAACTCTCTCCAAGTGTAAAGCGATATGGGGAAGAGGTCAGAGCTCGGGGGACCTCGGCTAGCTCTCTCAGAATGAAAAACCTCATGGGGAATTGTTTGGGGCTCGTGTGGAACTATGGGGAAGATCTTGATGCTCGAAGGAGCTCGGCCAGCTCTGTCCAAATGAAGAATCTCGTTGGGAAGAGTTTGGAGCTCGCAGGGAGTTGGAGTAACTCTCTTCAAGTATAAAGCCTCTTCGATAAAAGCTCACAGCTTAGAGTAGCTCGACTAGCTATCTAGGAATCAAGAATCTCGTCGGGTAGAGCTGTGGGCTCGCGGGTAACTTGACTAATTCTCCCCAAGTGTAAAGCCTTATGGGGAATAGCTCAGAGCTCGGGGGACCTCGGCTAACTCTGTCCAAATGAAGAATCTCGTGGGGAGCTGCACTAACTCTCTCCAAGTGTAAAGCGATATGGGGAAGAGGTCAGAGCTCGGGGGACCTCGGCTAGCTCTCTCAGAAAGAAAAACCTCATGGGGAATTGTTTGGGGCTCGTGTGGAACTTGACTTACTCTCTCCAAGTGTAAAGCCTTATGGGGAAGATCTTGATGCTCGAAGGAGCTCAGCCAGCTCTGTCCAAATGAAGAATCTCGTTGGGAAGAGTTTGGAGCTCGCAGGGAGTTGGAGTAACTCTCTTCAAGTATAAAGCCTCTTCGATAAAAGCTCACAGCTTAGAAGAGCTCAACTATCTATCCACGAATGACGAATCTCGTCGAGAAGAGCTTAGGGCTCACGGGGAGCTTGACTAACTCTCTCCAACTGTAAAGCCTTATGGGGAATAACTCACAGCTCGGGGGACCTCGGCTAGCTCGCTCCAAATGAAGAATCTCGTGGGGAAGAGTTTGCAGCTCGTGGGGAGCAGCACTAACTCTCTCCAAATGTAAAGCCATATGGGGAAGAGGTCAGAGCTGGGGGGGACCTCGACTAGCTCTCTCCAAATGAAAAACCTCATGGGGAATTGTTTGGGGCTCGCGTGGAACTTGACTTACTCTCTCCAAGTGTAAAGCCTTATGGGGAAGATCTCGAAGCTCGAAGGAGCTCGGCCAGCTCTGTCCAAATGAAGAATCTCATCGGGAAGAGTTTGGAGCACGTGGGGAGTTGGAGTAACTCTCTTCAAGTACAAAGCCTCTTCGATAAAAGCTCGCAGCTTAGAGTAGCTCGACTAGCTATCTAGGAATCAAGAATCTCGTCGGGTAGAGCTGTGGACTCGCGGGCAACTTGACTAATTCTCTCCAAGTGTAAAGCCTTATGGGGGGGACCTCGGCTAACTCTGTCCAAATGAAGAATCTCGTGGGGAGCTGCACTAACTCTCTCCAAGTGTAAAGCGATATGGGGAAGAGGTCAGAGCTCGGGGGACCTCGGCTAGCTCTCTCAGAATGAAAAACCTCATGGGGAATTGTTTGGGGCTCGTGTGGAACTATGGGGAAGATCTTGATGCTCGAAGGAGCTCGGCCAGCTCTGTCCAAATGAAGAATCTCGTTGGGAAGAGTTTGGAGCTCGCAGGGAGTTGGAGTAACTCTCTTCAAGTATAAAGCCTCTTCGATAAAAGCTCACAGCTTAGAGTAGCTCGACTAGCTATCTAGGAATCAAGAATCTCGTCGGGTAGAGCTGTGGGCTCGCGGGTAACTTGACTAATTCTCCCCAAGTGTAAAGCCTTATGGGGAATAGCTCAGAGCTCGGGGGACCTCGGCTAACTCTGTCCAAATGAAGAATCTCGTGG